>CM073776.1:66187082-66688399 GCA_037158775.1 Hetaerina titia | reverse complement strand
GGGAGTGGATTGTTGGCTGCAGGTAGTGGTCTACAAATGCAGAGATTCATTCCGTTGGGGACTTACGGGAGGATAAAATCGGACGGCCGTGATTGTCAGGTTTATATATCTTCAGATATATAAACCTGACAGTTCAGGATATAGAAATGAGGGGTTCGAGGGTGGGCAGGAGAGAGGAGGGCCATGTCTGAACGAGATAGACCTTTATTGGGCCCGATGGAAGCGAGAAATTCAATGAGTTCCTCCTGAAGTGAGGCATTTGGGGCTTTGGCTATTTGCCGTTATGAAGAGGAATCAAAGGGTTGTGCGTTAAACCTCCCTTATATCATCTGCCGTCTGCAGAATCCGTCTCCTCGTCTTATATATGTGTGTGTATATATATCAACCCGAAGGTCGTTTAGGTTGGTGATGGTAGAGTTCACCCAGTACTAAGACCAACGAAATGTGAAATTCATACACGGTAAGGACTACTGTTTCTTCTGAGGAAGACGGAGCTAAATTCCGCATAAATTATTAAGAAATAACGTGTGAGTTTCTTTTTTATGTGTTCTTATTATGTTTGTTGCTTTCAAAGTTTATGCATTTATATTTATAATATATGTATATATATATTCACTTATAGTTGCTCAGTCAGCCAAGGGATTGCAAGCATTGCTGACTGAATTGGAGGTTCAGTGTGATAGATAGAGGAGGAGAATCAATATTATTAAAAGGTTATGCAATTTTCCAGAAAGAAAAGGCTAAGCTGAATATTAAAATAGGCGGGGAAAAAATAGAGCAGGTAGAACAGTTTACATATCTCGGAAGTGTTTTGGACCAATACGGTCAAAGTGGTAGGGACGTAAGGAGAAGAATTGCGCTAGGCAAGGAGGCTTTCTCAAGGACGCGGGAGTTGATGACGGGGACGTTGAGTAGGGAGGTAAAGAAAAGACTCGTAAAAACCTTGATATGGAGCGTAGCAATGTACGGCGCGGAAACGTGGTCGCTGAAGCAGGAGGATAGACGTAGATTGGAGGCTTCTGAAATGTGAGTATGGAGAAGAATGGAGAAGGTGAAATGGACCCAAGGGAAAACAAATGAGGAAGTACTAGGGATAGTGGGTGAGGAGATGGGTTTGTTGGGAGATATCCTATGGAGGCAGGAAAAATGGATGAAAGGCGTATTGAGCGGTAGTGGAATGTTGAAGAAGGTAATAGAGGGGATAATGTTGGGCAAGCGAGGAAAGGGCAGAAACAGGATAGGGATGTTGGACGGGATAAAGGGAGGAAGGAAGTATGTGGAAATGAAGAGGGACTTTGCTGTAGAGTAGAATTATGAGTCGTGTTTTTTTAAGAGAGAATATAATTATTTGGTAAATTTGTCCATCCAAAACCTACCTTTACCGGTGGATTACTAAAATAATATTCCCTTACAAACTCTAAAAATCCACCATAAGGCGAACAAATATTCATTCACATGTTTATAGACACATGAAAAAGCGATAGGAACGCATTAACAAAGAGAGGAGAGGTGGGAAGACGGAATCGAGCAGAACACAGGTGCAGAAATATTTCATTGATCGGGACTTGAACCTTTCGGATCTTTCGACTTGCCGGGATGATGTGCTTTCTACTGGGATTTAGACAAATTCAAAGACAAAGTAGAGTGAAAAATTGCTTGTAAAAAATGGTTCTCTTGTTGTATATGCCTGAAACCTGTATTCATCCACGCCTGCGAAAAAACTTAGATATCACTGATCACGTATGAATCATTAGGTCAGTATGTAGCGTGTTACTTTGCCGTAACAAATTTGGCTTCATTGAAGTTATGAAGAACAATCAAAGTTTTTCTCAACATTTCCTATGCCTTGGGCTAGAGTCTACTCTAGCCCAAGTAGTATAGTGGGACTATGGTAGTGATTTACTTATTCCCCGTGAAGTTATACTCGCTGTAGAACACATATGCTTAAACGTCACGGGTATTGGAAACACTCAGGGGTTCTGCCACGTGGCACACTGGTTTTGATGTTACATTCAAATTCTGAAGTCACATGGTCTCGTCACTCGGACCAATCAATAGCAATTTGGTGCACCACTTAAGAATCGCTCGTTTGTGTACTGACAATGTAAATATATGAATATGGATGGAAGGATGGGGAAAAAAGATTCCGAGCATGTTGCTTTTTGTTAAACACTTTTCATAACCATTATAAGCCCAATGCAACACGAGAAAATTCAAAAATATGAATTGGCAAAAGAGTAACTTTCTTATTTGGTAAGTGATTGCTCAGGGGAATTAATTCCTCTGAGATTTTTCTATGAATTTGTACACGCACAACATTGCTTTTAACTACTAATTACCTCAAAACCAAAAAAATAATTTAAAAGTCATTTCTCAACTATTATTAGTAATAGAGATTTGTTAATTTTCTTGGTTCTACTTTTTGAATCCATTAAATATTTTTGATGGAATGGCATCACGATTTAATGATAGCGTTTTTTTTGAGGAATTATTTCATTTGCTTCATATATGAGAAAAACTAATCCTATTACATTTTTCTTAGAATGTTGAGAAACAGTTCAGAGGTCAATGATGCATAAAATAATACCATTATGTTCATGATTTCACTGATTATCGATATTTTTCATATTGCTGCAAGATAATTCACAAAATATGATCAAACTAATAGCGAGTAATGCTTACGTTTTCTGGGGAACGTTTTTTTGCTTTGGAAAGGAAGCATTTATCATTGATTTCAATATTCTATTATATTTCACCAATATATGATAGAAGACAGTTCCTTCCCTTATTTTATTATAAATATTTTCATCACATTATCTGGCACCGATAATGTTAACACAATAAATCCGTTTGCTTTTAATCTTCAAAAAACATCGAGAAATGTCAGAAGTATTTTTATAACATTTATATATATATATATATATATATATATATATATATATATATATGTGTGTGTGTGTGTGTGTGTGTGTGTATGTGTGTGTGTGTATGTGTGTGTGTGTGTATATGCTTTCTCGCCATTCGTTCTGAAATATATAGACATGATACACATGTATATTTATATATATTTATTTACACTCACATATAATTATTACACAAAGATGAATGCATTCATCAATATGCTAGATAAGTTTTTTTACGGGAGAATTGATTCATATTTTGAAAAATGTTTTTCGTCAAATATATCAGCATCACCCATAAATGACGTCGATGAAAAATATTAAAGAGACTCTTTTCAAGGAATTACTACTAGTTAAATACCGTGGAAAGTGCTGCCATTGAAAATTTAATGGATTAAATTATATTAATAGCGATTGTTGAGAAATTATCGACATTTATCGATCCAAATTCGACCTTAAGACAAAACCACCTTAAAAATAGGAAGGAATGGGAATTACGGTGAAGTAACAGCAAGAAATAAACCATATAGACCTAACGTGGTTTGCGCTTGTTCCACCTCTATTTCGCGAAAATCGGCAGATACTTGCCCCAAATTGATACTAGCGACAGGTCTTTCGGAACTACACTTGTCCATTGAACCAATACGTTCCTTCGTACATTGGTCATTGAGAAAAGAAAAAAATCACATTTTTTTCGTTGTTAAAAAGGCGCCTACAAAAATATTACTTCCCGCGTTCCGGAATAACTTCCTTAATGGGGTCCGAGCATCGGCTATCCAATGACTCTATCTCTCTCACACTGCGGCCTGTGGATGGAAGGCAGAGTTGATACGAGGGCAACATGTGATTCTCGTTGGGAACAACCCAGGTTCGCATTAACTCATAGCGCGAAGGGAGTGGGGAGGAGAGGTTTGCGGAATGAAGTATCGCCGAGAAGAGGGGAAGTAGGACGACGGGGAGGAGGACGAGGGAGAAAGGCGGGGGCGCTGTCATGATCGACGAGAACGAACGGCTTAATTGCGTAGGAAGAGCGACGTGGATGCAAAGTGCGCTAGTCTCGCTAGAACTGCACGCGAGAGTGTGTGTGTTCTTGTACAAGTGGGTACATCTAATGGTCGGAAATAGATTCATGCTGCGTTGCCGCTGAGCACATAAAATATGCGGCATATCGTAAATCAACCTTTACTGCTACCTCTTGGATACTCCGGAATCCACCGCCATGCGAGTTTTTAAAAAAAAGAAGAGAGTAAAATAGACAGAGGCTAACAACGTAATTATTTTTATTCAAGTTACTTTGTAGTTGCTTACTTCTTAACATTCTTGCTACCGTGCAAATGGAAAGTTGTTGGCGCTTCGATACGTCAATTAATTAACAGCAATTTCTAAATCAAAGCGTAAGCTCCATTCATATTAATGGAGTACTTAGTTTCAAAGACAGGCACTTCTTCAAAGTTACCTCGAGCGATATTTCTGTTTTACTTTATCTTTTAAAGGGAAGAAATATGTGAAAGAGAAGGGGTTAGTGGATAGTAGAACCGAAAAGAGAGGTGTTTTGAATGATTTTGATGATTGATTATGAATTTTCTGAGTTATTTATTAATAAAATAGGATAAATAAACCAATCATAAACTTGCGGTTAAACAGTAAAAAAAATACTTCTCTTCAATACCTATAATGTGGCAAAACCTTATTTCATGAAAACTAGTTTTTTTAATAGTTTCCGTTATTCATCATATATATATATATATATATATATATACATATGGATATATCCATATATATACATATATCCATCATATATATATATATATACACGTGGGTCGCGGTGGTCTTGCGGGTAGAGCGTTGGACTGCTGACCAAAGGGTCCCGGGTTCGATTCCCGGGCAAGGCACTTCGGGCACCTGCAGCTCCACCCAAGCTCCACGAATATTATCACTAACTTATACTGTAACTTATACTGTATCTCTAACTTATATACTGTATAGCCCGAAGAAAAAGTAAACTACTTATAATAAAATTATACGAGCTTGTATGCTTGTAAAAAAAAACCCGACAAAGGAAATGTAATCACAGTCCCGAATTCGTCAGTTTATGAAAGGAAATACCCATTATATACCTTAGAGAATGCAATACGATACTTAAATTTGTATTAATAGATTACTTAAATTATTATATAATACATATAATTATAAGTAGATACAAATAATGACGTTACAGCATGCCACTAATGAATACCGCTTTTCTGACCTACCCTCATCCATTGGGCTCAGAGCACATGGGTCAACCTTAAAAAAAGTAGGTTTCAGTATATGGGTGAAAGATGAATGTGATAAAAAGCTACGGAGAGATATTTCTACGCTTTAGTTACGCAATACTTGGAATCCATGGTAAGGATTTGAAGTCCATAAATGAAAACGTTAATTAAAGAACCAGAAAGGTTTAAAAGAAAATCTGCCATTCTTATTGGAAATTGCCATGAGAAAGAGTAAGCGTGATGGATTATGTTGGAGGAATTAATTAGGGTGTCCCTTGATTCATTAAGAGATAAGGCAGGCCTTGGAACTTGAAAAAAGGTACAAGCCACCCGAGTTTTCTTTACGGCACCCAGAGAATTATTGTAGCACCTAATTATTTGGTAGATACGATCACCGAGATAAAATGAGAGAGAGATAGAAACCATTACGTGATAGAAAGAGGACATTAGCTGGAAAGGTATCAATTGCCATTACTTAAGAGAGGGAGAACTAGGTTGACAACACTAGTTAGCACTCTAATAGTTAACAACAGTCCAGATACTTTCCGTGCCTGTTGGGTTTGAAAATACGCTCAGTATTTCATTAATCTTAAATGATCCCATGGCTAATATGAACCCTAAGAACGATATTTTATAGGTATGGCCTCAAGGGAACACTCTTTATTTGCACAAGATGCGCCCGTGGATTATGTTCCTTTGGGATTTGGGAGGAATCCTTGGTTCTCGGAAACTTATTTACGTGCTTATTTGCCCAACGGGGCGAGACGGAAATTTTTTTCGCATCGTGCCGAACCAGGAAAATCCACATCCAATCGCCAACGGTTTTTCTCAGTGCTACCGTCGTCCCAATTTTATTTTTCTCCCATCTTGAAGGAATTGCCTGCACGTCCGCGACGTGAATGGAGGTCAGAGAGCGGAGGAGGTGAGACGGTGGGGGCCGGAAGGGATGGAGGAGCCCAGAGGATGGAGGGCTCGGAAGAGACTCCCCAAGTCTCGCCTTTGGGGCAACAAGTTTTCCCGCACTTGATTCATCTAATTTTTTCAGGAAATATATTTTCACACATTTCTGTTCTGCTGGAATAATCAAGCAACGACCGAGAATTCGAGACGTGACACGCGCTGACTTACGTATTAATTAACAGCAACCCAGCTATAATGCCTTGATCGTCCACCACCCAGTTCTTTAACTTTCAATTTTAACTTATCTGATTGAGTATGGAAGCCCTAGCTCTACTTCTTCATACAATCGATAACAATTCATTATAATTACCGAAAAATAATTCCGCCCGCTGGTGGATCGCTTTTGAAATAATCTAATTTCTGAATTAACACTTCCTCCGGTAGATGCCAGACGACTACTACAACTCAATAAAACCGTATCGCAGGGTCGAGGGAGAGAGGAGCGCGAGACAATGGGCGGATGGCTGATAGGTAAATAAATAAACAATTGGCAGGCGGCCAGCGCATGTGGGGTTGCGCATTGGGTAGAGGAATCGACGTGTGCGGTATATGAGGCAGAGGTTTTTACGCCCTCATCCGAAGCACCCCAAGCCCCGAAGCTTCGCCATGAACCTTCCCACCGAGTAAACATGTAAAAAATTCTTTACTCAGCGATTGATACGACGACCAGAAACATTTTAGTGACGCCATTAATATTTGAACTAGGATAAGAATCCCTCCAAGCACTGATGGAAGATAAGCTATTTTTATTAGAAAGGTACAGGGTACTGGATTAAACTTCTGATGCTGAAGAAATCCTTATGGCTCCTCATTATATCGTCTAGGTGACCATTCGGATAGGATAAGGGGGATAAACCAAAACTCCAATGGATTCAGAGTTTATTTCTTCCCTCGTAAGATCCGCGATCACAACAAAAACAAAGGCAAAAAATGAAAGAACTTCGAACGATAGAACTAGCTGCACCCCACTAACCTCGAACACTTATCCATTTAGTTACTCAAGGCTGGTGACTTCAAATCCCCTGCTATACTCCTCCTGGGAGGCTTATAGGTTACGGCGTAGATGTAGAGGTCAAACGAAAATGTAGAAAAATACATCAGAAGGCCAAATAATCACATGCGCATTTTCTCGTCGACCCAAGGAAAAACTCAGGATGCAGGCCACATGATAACTTTCCCATGACCCATTGCATATTGCGGTCACTAAACTCCCACTAATTTACTGAGTATTACATAGTAAGACAGGAAGCCTATCTCATAATCTCAATATTACTCTTTAAAATTTGTAATTACCATAAAATTTAGGTCAAGCTCCTACAGATATACACGTAGCAAAGGGATCGGGAGCCTATCTAGGGGCTGAATAGTATGTTTGCTAGGTTTAAGGGCTAACTAGACCGTTTAGCTTCTAGTATTCTATATATCATGGAAAGAAAATAACGATTTATGTGCTAGCAGCCGGTACACCCGCATGTGTACAAGATAGCTAAAAATATATTTACCGCCATTTTAAAGTTAGCGCACTCTATTGGCCCATGCTAGTACGTTTTAAAATAGAATAAAAATAAGCTTTGTAGCTCTGTTTGCATTTTTAGAGGTTTTATTACTACCGTTGAACCATTCTAATTTACGTGTATATTCCGCCACAAGAAAATATTGACTTAGTTTGGGGGTCTAAAACTGATGGACGAAGATAGCTACGGAATGAGTTCTTTGGATTATTTGATGGATAGTTTTTTTTTACAAACTGAATATTTCTTCAAGATAATGGTGGGTACTCTAAGAAAGACTGAATTCAAACTCTAACAATGACTGGCCACATCTACCTTTACCCTGAGGGTTGCTAAGGGTCAGCCATTACAATTCCATTGCTGTTAAAACTGAATGTTCGTAACTGGAATGGTAGATTATAAGAAAGTTTTTCGATCACAGTTGATAGGGCACTTAACTTTAATTTCTTCGTCACCCCAAATAGTGTGGGTGGGTAAAAGGATGAACATTAGAAATTCGCATGCCAATGAAACGGAAGAGGACAAGTGATCGACACCCATTATGATATTCTACGAGGGTCATCCGGAAAGTAGTACCCGTTCGTGAAATAAAGACACAAAAGTAAATATTAAGAAACATAAAAAATTTTATTTGAAAGAGGATACTTTAAACTACTTCTCAACATAATCTCCAAGCAAATTAAGGCATTTGTCATAACGTGTGACAAGTTTCTGTATTCCTGCTGCATAGTCCTTCGCCGCCAGCTCATTGAGATACAGGGTCACTCCTTCTTTAAGTTCTTCATCGCTGTCAAATCCTTTTCCTGCCAAAAGGTCTTTAAGCTTTGTAAAGAGATGAAAATCTGAGGGGGCCAAGTCCGGGCTATACGGTGGATGGTCGAAAGTTTCCCATTTGAATTGCTGCAAAAGTTTTTGTGTTATCCCAGCTGCATGAGGCCTGGCATTGTCATGAACGAGAATGACACCAGTAGACAATAGACCTCGCCGCCGATTTTGTATTGCTCGCCGTAATTTCTTTAATGTTTCACAATACGCATTGACATTAATAGTGTCTCCACGGGCCATAAAATCAATAAGCAATACACCTCGTCGATCCTAGAAAATGGTTGCCATGAGTTTCCTGGTGGACAGAACTGTCTTGAATTTTTTTGGTTTGTTTGATGAATGAGCATGATGCCACTCCATTGACTGTCGTTTACTCTCAGGTGATGCATAACAAACCCATGTTTCGTCACCAGTAATTATGCGAGTCAAGAAAGAGTCTCCTTCATCAGAATAACGTCCCAAAAATGTCATTGCTGCAGCCATACGCTTGGTTTTGTGCTCATCTGTAAGCATGCGAGGGACCCATCTTGCACAAATTTTTGCATAATGCAGATGGTGTTTAACAATTTCATGAACAATTGTTCGAGAAACATTGGGAAAATGCTCACAGATGTCATCAATTGTGACGCGCCGATCGTTCCTCACGAATTCGTCAACTGAGCTCACCAGTTGGTCTGTAATGACAGACGGTCTCCCCGAACGCTCATCGTCGTGTGTTTTCCCCCTCCCCATGTTGAAGTTGCGACACCACCGCCGAACAGACGACTCGTCCATTACATTGTCTCCATACACCTCCTTTAATTGGCGATGAATATCACATGGGCGAACGTTTCTTGCATTGAGGAATTTAATCACTGCTCTCACTTCACAACTGGCGGCGTTCTCAATTTTTTTAAACATTGTAAACAATCACAGGAACAACATAGGCAATGCTAGCGTCACGCAACTTGGCTCAGAGAAGGCAGACAAGCCACTGAAGCTATCTGACCTCGTCCAGCGGCTACTCGCGTCGTCAGCACTTCATGAGGCACGAACGGGTACTACTTTCCGGATGACCCTCGTAGATTTAGAAGACCTGAAAAATCTGCTGATAATGTGCGTCAAGGATAATATTTCTCTCTCTTCTCTAATATTTGTCATAAATAAACTCTTGTGTCCCTTATCGGACTAAAGGCCTTCGTTTTTTGCTATATTAGTGTTCGCAGGAACCCACATCCTAATTCCTTGAGTAATCCCGCCACATATACTATCTTTCCCTGACAAAATTTTCACATATGGATGGGATCTTCATGAGACTACGTACATTCCTAGATTCAAGTCTGCTCCTCTGGCTCTCTTGCACTCACGGCATACTCCAAATGCGGCGTCATCAAGGCTACCTCGCACCTCTCTCTCCTTTACATTCATTTTCCCCGTCTCATTCCACCACGGAGTCCGTCTAATTGAAGCCAAGTTTACTTAAGGCAGACCCGCGCATTCTTCTTACGTGAGAGTGCACCTTGAAAGGCTGGGACGCAAAAGAGTGACGAGACGGAAGAGTACTTGACTTGGGCGGTCGACTCACCAACAGGCGCAAAGTGAGAGAGAGAGAGAGAGAGAGATAGAAAAAAATGACCCGACGGTCGCAATTTCGCCCTCGCAAATCAAGGCTTTCCGTCCGTCTCTCCACCGTTCCCTGAACTTGACCCCACTCCCGTCCCACGTCCCCCTTCCGCCGTATATATCCCCGTCCGACCGCGACCATGGTCGTCGTGCTTCGTCCGTCGATAAAAACCCCGTCGCCACTCTTCTCTCCACCCTTTCACTCTCAACCTCGACGCCAATTCTATACCTCCTTCGGCCACTTCCACCCCCTCTCTTGCTCTGTCTCACTTCCACCCTCTTCTTTCCCTTTCCTCCCTCTCCTTCTCTCTGGAAGCAAGCCAATGGAGGGTTGGTTTGGCTTATCACCCGGGGTGAGGAAACACCAGCCCAACTACTCCCTCCTCCCCATACTAAGACCTCCTCATTCTCCACTCCACCCCCAGTCCACACCCAAGAGATATCGCCGTCGAACGTTTGCGCTAGGAAGTGAAAGGGGGAAATGGAGGGCGGAGGAAGGGGAGGGCGAGAAAAAGCGTCGAGAGTGATGGAGAAGAAACGGGATGGGGGAGTGGGTGAAGAAAGTGGTGCCGGGAAAGGGAGTGGAGTAGGGACGGACAGATTAATGGATGCATTCATTAGCATCCCCGAGGGGATATGGGGCTCCCGGACGCAAAAACCATAAGGCCGTCGGACTGACATCGGGAAGGAAGGGTTCTCTGGGGATGAGGAGGTGAGCGTATCTTCTAAGTCAATAATGCTACGCTCTGTCCGCGATGGATTTTTACTATCATGGGCAGTCTACCGTGTGAAGGAAGGTTTTGGAAGATCCCTGAAAATTATTACACGCCATCGCGGAATTCCATAGCACTTATGCGGGACTTATAAAAAACCTTTTCCTCTTTTTTTGCTCCCCCCCCCTCCCTATTTACTTCGTAATCTCCTCATAGCATTAACCTCCTGACGTCGTTCAAAATGCGGATTGTTTTCCTTCTTTTTGCCCGTCTTCCAAGCGTTCTTCCTCTTGGCGACATCCTTCAATTTTCCTCTTCCTTCAACATTCGCCATTATCTCCTCAGGCAACTTTAACGCCATCACAGAATTTTCTTTGACGACCTCTTTTCTCACTCAATAACATTAAATGGCTTAAAACTACCGCCTTACTTAGGAAATATTGCGAGATAATTATTTCTATTACCAGAAGAACGTTAGATTGAGGTTTGGCGAACTCTTACGAGATTGAAAAATATGAAAAAGAGGAAAATATCCTCTAATTGCACATTAGTTGTAATTACTTCATTTGGAGGATATTGTCTCTTTCATTTATGTTTATAAAATATCTTTACTTTTCGGTCCTTGGTTTCAACTTCGCTCGAATAAAGTTATTCAAAAGGTGGACGAAACTTTCAAAATGTCTATATAGTTGAACCCTAATTCATAAACATAAATACCTATATCATTACATTAAATATTGGTTCCATCAGAATTTCTTGGTCCATATTTTACTTGTTCGGGAGTTATCTATTAATATTAAGTCAAAAAAATAATCCGCGGCTTCCGATTCTAGGTTAAGTGAGCATTTTGCTGGCAGTCAATATGAGGATATAATAATTGATTTCCCCTTCATCATTTCCCTAGTCATCTGTAAACAAACAACAACAAAATACGAAAACAACGGTCAAACTAGTAAATTATCAAAAGATCAACCATCAAAAGCTGTTTTTAGTTAAAACATATCCTTAACCTCGTTCATCAATTTGCAAGTAGTTACAGTTCAAAACGGAAAATCGTCCAGATATCAAGTAGTTTTAACTAAAGCTTTTTTCATAAAAGTGCGGGTATCTTTAGATAGATTTTGATATAATGAACCTTGATGAGGGAATTTAAATTAAACTAATTATAATAATAATTGAATTTTAAGCACAGGCCGTAAATTATCCCCAAACGGAAAGAAAAAAATTAACTTTCTAGCCCTTACCATCTGGTCCCGATATCTTCCTCACCCATATTTAATTCTTACAATTTTAATTTATTTGTTACCCATTTTTGAAATTCCAACCATCTCCTCCTCAACTTCCTCATCTCGCGAGTCTCCTTAATAACCGAATTCACTAGCATTCATCAGATGCAGCGGGATTATGAATTGCCATTGTCAATGGCGTAACGTCTTTGAACAGACCGAGTCGAGCATAACCTTTTGGCTGGCATTCCGCCAGTCTAATTTCTCAAACATCTGAAACAATCACGTGGATTATCATTCGAAGCTCGACATTTGTCTGCTTATATCGGATTATGCCCAGAGGATTGCAAGCTCCGACGCGCGTCATAGTAGGGGATCTTTGCAGTCCTTGAAGTGCCGTAACTCCATACGCAACTCAAGTGAAGTCATTTTAGAGGAAATCAGTAGTCGACTCATTCGTCACACGGCGAGTCAGGCAGGTCTCGTCGTGGTTAGGTTACCAAGCGTATTTACTACACATGGGTAGACTGCATCAACAAAACGCCGAGCAAACCGCCCAACTACAGAGTTTGGCGTGGGGTGGCGAGGTGCCAGTCATATGCAACGTTTGTATGAAAATAATAGGAAACGTTTTTCTGACGTGACTGTGTCGCAGCGCACTCGCTTGTATTCACGAATATTTGTTCACACATGAATTTGGATATATACTGCCTCATATATAAAAAAAAACTCGAACAAAACACGTATACATGCCTAAATACAATAATTAGCTGCATAATTAAATTATTGTCTTTAAGTTAAATTGTTCGGCAATACGGGATTGATTTGGCTATCGTGTTTAGCGAAGGATTAATGATTGCCTGAATCTGTTGATGAACATGTCTGCACCTCTGATTTTATTTATCTTGGTGATCGGGTAGATCAATATAGTTTGATACCATAATATTTACCTAGGTGTATCAAGAAAACTCAGGTGCCCTGTATCTTTCTAGCAATCTGTCTTGCCTGCTCTATTAATAAATCAAGGGGATCCCATTCTAAGTAATCTAACATATCCCCTAATCTCTTCTTGTCGCATTTTTTAACAAACATAGTGGAGGCCTTATCCAAATTCTGAATTGATAATATCTCTTATGGATCCATACCGCGTATTCCAAATGTGGCCTAACTAACTAAGGCGTAGTAACTCCTCCTCCTTACCATTTCTTACAACCCATCATATGAAGCTTTTTCAAGGCTGAACCGAGTACTATTTTCATTTGCGCACCCCATATAAGGTTTTTACTTCAATCTGACAACCAAATGCGATACCTTTTCTAACTATTTTACGTATAATTGACTTTTGGGTTTTCTTTTCTTTTATTTCAAAACTTCCGTGCTTTACAATAATGGACATTTCATTTTAGCTCCTATTGCTGACACTATATCAATTTCTGGTCTAAATTGCTAGCGAGTACCCCGCAATCCCATGGTGACCTTATTTCTTTCTTACTCGTAAATCACAGTGTCGTCTGCAAATAATCTAAGGTATATATATGTATATATATATATATATATATATATATATATATATATATATATATATGTGTGTGTGTGTGTGCATATATATATATGTGTGTGCATATATATATGTGAATATGTATATATGTATATATTTTTTCTTACAGGTTCCCCCCACCTTTCCTCACCTAACCCCCAACCCCCTCAACCCTTACCCTTCCCTCATGGTGCTACACCCCCTGTTACACACCTTCATGGTGGCTCGCAGGGTATTTATGTAGATGTAGATGTAGATATAAGGTAGCTGCTGACGTGAGACTGGTGCAAACTTAAGGTGTCGTGGAGCCTACACCTTTCTCTAGGTATTCGCATTTGGTTAATATTTTCTTATTCACTTAATGTGAATGATAAAAACTGAAAATTTGGACATCGTTCAATATCGTATAAGCAAGAGATACCAAATTATAAGGGGGGAAAACTCCACTGGCCGTAAAACGTTTTACGGCCAGTGGAGTTTTCCCCCCTTATAATTTAACCTAGAGGCCGTAGAGCTCTTGATAATTCTTACTAAGAGATACCAACATAATAATAATCACATAAACGATATAAACTCCTTATGGAGTTAGGTAAAATTAATTTTTTTCACGGAAACTGTCATAGGGAATTCAATCATTTCTTACTTTTTAAATTTGGCTGACGCAGACGGCAAAGTAGAGAAAAAACGCTCCTCCGCAATTATTCTCTCGAGAGCCTACGTGGATATTTGAATTAAGCAGCTATCGTTTGTGCTTCTCTTTTTCAAAACGCGGCAAACATTTCCTAGCGGTCTTTCGCAATTTGCAACATTGCTTAATGATCAAAAGGAATATCACTGAATTAATGAATTTACAAAAGTAGCGGACGCAAAAGGAAGAACCGTCATTTTGCTCTTCCAGAATTCTCCCCCATAATGCCGTTTTCAGCACTGCCCAGTGCCTCTAATCATCCATCCACTATTCCTGCCTTGCTCAAACTTCTCCGAAGTTTTTTTTAGATTTATGAATTTGATAGGGTAAAAAAAGTTCAGTTGATATGAGAGTTCAGTAGAAATAGGATGCTTAATCTATTTCAAATTTACACCCACTCTCTAAGCAATCCAACAATATATGGTAGGGTGGTCAAGCAGGGACCACTTTGTGGAGGAAATGGAAAGGATACGCGTTTGCCACATGACTCCGGTTTGCAAACATTATAAGCTCCCGTTTGCCGAAGAACATCAGTATTCGGATGGTTACCGCAAAAAAAGAACATTTCTCACCCCAAAAAAATATATCCTACAGCAAACAGGCGTTCATCCAATAATTTCGATCACAACAGAAAAGAATCGTCTTGGACAAACCCCACGCGGCTATTTTATCTCTATTTTGATGAAGGATTGGAGGAAAAAAAGTTGATCACATCCGTTGATGCTCCGTGTGTCTACTGCGAGAGAGTGGAAGGAAGGGAGACCCCCTCGGCACGCAAGGCGTATCCTACCCATCCTCGTCAGTTCGTCCGTGTGTGTGTGTGTGGACGCGGGCGCATGAACAGGAGAGCAGGCCGGACCGGCGATCTCCCCCCATGGGCAAATGTTAGCCTCTTGTAATTACATGGCGGATTTACTTTTGGGGGTTTGGAAGGGATGATGGGAATCAGTAGAACCGTCCATCGCCGTCGCTTTCCTGAAAGCGCTCCCTCGCCTAGTTTATCGACGGATGCAGGGAACCCCGTCGTAGATTGGGACGTCTTGCTCCCCGTTTGTTTAAGGCGCCTGAATCATTTTCTGATTGACAATAGTCTTGATCTTTATACGTGCATCGAGAACCTGCATTTTGTTTTTTTTGTACCCTATGATATGTATCCTTCTTTTATATGTGCGTAAAAGGTCATAAAATCTAAAATTTAAACAAATCCGTGCCGTATCTCAAAACGATACGATAAGAGACATAGGGACTTAAATTATACAGAATTAAAATTTGAACGAGGTCACTAAAAGGCTTCCAGACGGGCATCAACAGTCCTAGTAAGTTTTACACTATTAAATTCTTGGACTGCAATACACATTTAGCGGATGACTCCGTTAAAAGTTACTGTCGCGGCATCTCCCGCAGTTTCTTGGAATCAATCCTAGGTATGTCAAATAACCTAGCAAAACTAGTGCATTAAAGTATTCATTAGTCCTATATTAAATATTTAAAAAACCTTTGCAGGTGAATTTCTATTTTGAAAATTAATATTCAAGATTTCTAAACCAATCTGTATTTCACCAGTAATTAAGTATTTGGCTCTAAAATCGATATATTTTACACAATCTATACCTTATAGTTAATAGGCTATAGTGCATGTCGAAATAATGGCGGTTCCTGGTTGAATCATGTCGGTATACAGGTTTCTATGAATATAGATACGTACACAAGAGACGATATTGTAGTGATGGGTTAGTTTTACTGATAATTGTAAGTTTATAAAAAAACCCAGCCTGATAGCTTTATAGCCAATGCGATTTTCCACACAAATTGTATTTATATTTTCACTGAAAGTATACTACATACTTATGGACGTATGGTTGACGTACTCATTTAATTGGAGTCCGTAATCGACAGTCATTTTAAAATGAATACCATCAAACAAAATTCTCTAGCATTTTTAAAACTCAACGGAGTCAACACAAATTTTCATGAAAATAGAAGTTTAAAGTATGCTCACCACGTCCCATTAAGCTCTATGATATTGGTTCTAAGATGTTTAAAATTTCGGATAAAAAATAGTCTCAAATTTAAAAAATTAACCATTTAATAATGGCAAGGGTACGATTGAAAAACTTTGCGGAAAGTTTAATGTAGAAATTAATTCAAAGAGGAAGGAATTATGCAATCATACAAATCGATATGGTAATTGGAGAGAAACCTAGCGTGGGCGAGAGAAAGAACAATAATGACCAGAAAAAAGTTGGCGAGAGTGAAAAGGGACAAGTATGCCCATTTTAATAGATTGGACAGAAATATGAAAACGGCGAAAACGTAACAAAATGAAGGAAGGCTTTGTAATTAACTGCAGAAGATGAAAGGCTAAAAACGCACATTTGGAAAAGTTCATTATTTTTGTGATGGCATACTAATACACGTAACGACAGTGGCCATAATGATGAAAAAGTTACCTTCTAACAGTTGATATTTTTACTCATAAATTTCAACAATATTTCGGAGATCAAACCGACTTCAAGAGGAACCCATATATTTGCAGCATATTCGAAATGAGGTATAACAAGTGTATAATAAAGCATCGCTATAACTCCTTTTCTTATGGTGTCGCATTTTACAGTGTTTTTTACCTTACTTTGTAAAGTCTACGCCATTCCATTCCCCGCTTATCTAACATTCTCTCCAAGGATATCAATCAGGAGATCCTTCCCCATGATGACCTACCAAGCCTGCTTATTATTCTCTCGTCTTTGTATTTTTTTCCAGACGCATTCCTCAGCATGTCAACAACTTGTTCACATTTCCTCCCGCCTTCACACAGCCCTCTATCCACATTTTCTCGAAGCACACATTGCGTAAGCGTTCTAAGAATGCACTAATGATCTAAGAACCGAACTAATACTGGAAAATACCCCTCGCTAAAGCTTTGCATCTGCCCACTGACTTAATCTACTCACCAAGCCTTCCTCTTACGCATGTATTCAGCGAATAGTTCTTTTAGCATTTTTTTGGACCAAATTACGGGAAATAATGGAAAACCTTATCTTTCACCTTTCATATGAAATACTAAACGCCTTTCAATGGGCACTTTCAAAAACACTTGTACTTTCCGATTAATTTATTATGCGTACTAATACTGAGTTAAAATTAATAGAAAACGGGCAAAGTATGTCCAATGTCTATCAAGAGTAGCTTATATGAAAGAGGATGTTATATTTTAAAATTTACATAAAGAAATAAAAGGCAAACATAGAAATGTCTTCTTCACGCAAGAAATTTTCATCCACGCATTTACCGTAGTTTAATACTAATAATATCTACTAGCAGTAACCTGCTGATGGCCGTAGTCTCACATTAAAATCCGGGTGAGAATTTAACAAGATGTAAGGCAACATTGTTAGTACAAGCTGAGGTCTACCAACGCTTATTAAACTAATCTTCAGAGTCAAGAATGATGAGCTTTTATCAAAGCATAGAAAGCGACGTGCTCCAAGATTCAGGTTGTGCTATAACGCTCCCAAAGTTCTTTCTCGACTTTCTCGTACCAAGTTTAAGCCCTGTTTCCTCGCACCATCGAGGTAGAACTCTTGCATAATTTTCCCAAAAAAATCACATTGAAACTTTGATATTTCCATTGATCATTCAGCATTTTCATTTATAGTTTCGTCAACAAAACAACGCTCCTTGTTATCATCCTCATTATTTTTTCCAGATTTCCAAATCTCTTGGATCTTCCGTTCGTTAGTCATGGTGAATGAAGTTGTTTAAGATCGCACTGGGATAATTTTTGATGAGAATAATTCCCGCGCTGTAATTTCTTATGATCTTAAATGATAACATTCTCCGAGATTTCAAGCGAAATTCTTACGGCATATCAATCTTCTTGGCAGACAAACTTGGTAGAAATGAGGCCTTCCCACGCTTAGCAATAACACAATTAGAGAGGTTTACCTTAGTTACTAGGTTGTATGTAGGTGTATATATATGCAAACATTTATATTTTTTCATATAAACTAGGTCATTATTTCTACTAGGTTTTATATATACACATTATTTTTATATTTTGTAATCTACTGGTTTAGATAGGTTCCTGGATGGTTACAACTACCAAATAAATATTTGGTTTCTCCTAACAAAAAACAACCCAATATCCTACTCTACCAGTCATATATTCATGTCATGTCATGAATATGTGTACATAAATATATATACACACTCAAACACGAAAATCTGCCACATGGTGAGCACATGTTCATTTACATGGATAGAGATGTAAGGTAAAGGGATAGGAATACATGTGTTATCTTTTCGTCATGTGTTCGCCTTTTACATGTGTTTCACAAGGTAGGGGGGCCAGTTCCTTTCTCTGTGCCGGCTATGGTTTCCCAGGAAGATCTGGTACCCGAAAAATCAACTAGCTTGGGTGGAGCTGCAGGTGTCTTGCCCGGGAATCGAACCCGGGACCCTCCAGTCAGTAGTCCAACGTTCTACCCACTGGACCCCCGCGACCCACACACACACACACACACACATACACATATAGTCTACGAAAATTAACGCTCTTCAGCGACGACATATAAATATAAAAATTTTGATTAAAACACTTTTTTCGCAGAAACACAGAGAAAGGGCACTTACGATATATATCTAGTTGAAGTTTCGACGGCACGGCCGTCATCATATGGCCATTTAGGGTCTCGGTATTCCAGGGGTAGAGCGTTGGACTACTGACCGGAGGGCTAGGGTTCGATTCCCAGGCAAGGTTGTATGGACAGTCAGCTTTGTAATTTTTCGATACCAGGTCTTCTTGGAAAACCGTAGCAGGTATAGAGAAAGGAACTGGCCTCCCTACACTACGTGTAAATTTTACACGTCGTCGAGCTTAGCACTGAGTGAACTCTACCATCACTCACCAAATCGACCTTCGGGTTGATTACTGTGTTAATGGTTTATATGGCCATTGCAACACTGTAGACGATGATATAACCCCTGCTACTGATCATGATGATGATGCTATATCGATGTATTTAGTTTGTATAGGTGTATCACGCTTTTAGGCGCCAAGAAATTATCTTCGGAAATAAACTTCTTGATCTCTTAATTCTTCGGATTTCAACGGGAAACTTACCCGTACAACCCGATCCCGATCAATCCCGATATACCCCATCAACTATTGACCTCTACTTCACCTATTCAGGCACTAATAATTAAATTTGCTCAAGGTAACCTCCAGAAACAATATTTATCATGATTTCTTGCTCATTTAAAAAAATTCAGGATTGCCAATATTTCCATATTTCATAATCAAAGTCATTGCGATTCAACCAGACGTTTCAGTATTCAGGAAAAAATATCTCTGGATAATTTATGAGAGGGACTAGGGATTGAGTCCGATAAGACAGAGAGACAGATGATAAACCGGGACCAAGACAGATAATTGCCCAAGTGCAGTGTTTTTAGAAAAAAAAGAACTCCGAGAGAAAAGAAATGTATGCTATTCTGGTAAACGTTACGATGTGCACAAACTGCTCTCCACGTGCCATCTATCGGAGCTACATTTTGAGAACCGCAACTGGGTAGAGAACGGGAGGGAACCTTCATTAAAAGCAGCGACGAAGGCGGAAAGGATCGACGGAGTGAGGGATGGGATCGGAAGGGGTAGTGCTAGCGTCCTCCAGTGTGACTGAAAGGCCTACGGGAGCGGAAAAAAAGCGAAAGACACACCACGCTCCTCCCAAGGCTAATGGCATACCGGTTTCGCAACAGCTCAGCAGCAATGCGTTATGTGCAGCATCTCACGATCAAAGTCAAGGATACGCAAGCGATTACACGCGGGCTTGCTCCCGTGGAGATTAAACACAGACGCGCGCATGCTTCGTGCATGCATACGGAGTCGACGGAGGGAGAGTGGAAAGGGGGTTGGGAAGGGGAGGAGATTGAGAGGTGGAGGTCGGGAAGGGTTGGTTGGCTGATCCGTGGCTGCTCACTGATACGCGATGGGGGAAGGGAAAGTAGGAACGGGAGAAGAGGTTTGGGGGAGAGAGGGGCTGTGAATGAAGAAGATGGATCCCGGGGTCGGTTCCCGTCGTCTGCTGCACAGCAGGCACTTTCACGCCCCGATTAGCAGCAGCCATGACTGCAAGTCATGACGGATTATCAGGTGGGTATTGAATTGTGTGGTCCCTTGCTTTTGTGCCTGTAACGTTAGTGCATAAATCCTCCACGTCTCAAAGAGCTTATCGCAGAGCTGAAATTTCTGTAGAGGAGTAGTTTTTGCCGTTTTATTCAATATATCTCGGATTTTCTCGTGTCGCCGTCATCGATTCTTTATGCCAATAAAAATATATATATATATACATATATCAGACGTGGATATCGGTCTTCCATTTTAATATTGAATTGAAGGTGACGTTTATGTGCGATACGAGAAAAATGGCCCCATAAATCCAGTGATATATGGAATGTGACATATTACAAAGTACACAACAGTGTATGATAGAAGAGAATAACACAGTTACTTTCTCCAGCACTTCGGGTTTCTCGAAGCAGGTGTTCTGCTGTAAATTTCAGGGTTTACGTAGATACGAAGCGCACATTAGGTTGCCTGACTCTACCGAGATTTAAACAATATTTGAAATGGGTGCAAGGAATTGGACTTAGAATTAAATGGTTGAAAATGTTACAAATATTGAAATATTAGGGAAAAAGAAATGGGAAACTCAGTACCGAGTGTAAAATTGTCGAGATAAAAATAAAATAGGCACTTCCAAGAGACTTGTATTCATTCGATGAGTTGTAGGAAAATGTAATGAGAAAGTAATGGAAAAGTTTTTATATTATTTTGCACCGACGAGGTCGCAATTGGAATACGCGACAAAATCTTATTTGGGACTCGTCAAAGGAGTTGACTAAGGAGATAGAAAAGGAGCAAAGAAGGGCTACTAGATGTATGAAGAGATGCTACAACATGATGGCGAGCGTAATGCGGGTAGTTTAATTTCGATATAATTATTCTGAGACTCTTTCTTCGTACGATTCGCATTCACAACAAAACTAGATAAGTAATGAAAAACTACAGCCAATTCAACCATTAACCTAAATCTCTATACAGTTATTGACGACTGTTGACCTATAGGTCCCTATTACATGCCTCCTGGACGGCATGCAGGATACAGCATATATGTAGAAAACTGCTTCAAGAATACCGATTAAGTTATTACGTAACAAATGTCAAGAAAAAAGGTACAGTTTTCTCAATCAATAATTAATTTTTAAGAACTTGGAACCCAATTTAAGTAAACACCGCAAGTTTTGGCGGAGACATTATGTCAAAATGGCATATTTTGGAGATATATTTTTATTTCCTCCTCACTTTTGCAGGGAAGGAACCAAGGAAAAGATAAGCGTAAATTAATGGCAAGTATGATATGCATGTAACACCTCCTCTTTTCCAGGGTGAAATCTTCGTTTCTATTGACGGCTGAGATATTAAGAGGCATTTCGTTGAAGGAAGAGGGATTGGTTTTGTTATACGCGTATTTGGGGAAGGTAGGTTCCAAAATAATGAATATCATTATCACCCTTATCGTAATATCTAATTTGAAACAGGAAAACAGACGGGGCACAGTTATTCTCCCTTTTAGATACTGCAGCCAGATGTGAAATTTGTTTTTGCAAATTATGCTGTATTAAAACAATAAAAATATTAACCCCTATTCAATATCAAGGGAAAATGGGAACGTTATGAAAAAGTATGAGAGACTAATGGCTTTTATTATGACACGTAAAATAGAAGGTCGTGGAGAGTTGAAAAAGATCAGAAACATGCGTAACATAACACGTGAATCATAACGAATGCCTTTTTTGCCCAACGAGAAGAAAAAAGAAAACGAATATTCATTTCGTACAACAGAGGTGTAATTGCGTACTTGATGCACCATTTACTGATCCATAAATGTCCTTCCTGGGTTAGTCAATTATAGAGACTTATTTCGTAACTGTGTCGGAATCCTTCTGAAACTCTTCCCTTCCATGGGTAGTTACTCAACCTTGCAATCGTGCGTAGAATGTTATGTGATAAAGCAGCGCAGAGAATAATTCTTAAGATACCTGCACATCGTGGTGCCATCCTGGACGGAGGAAAAGAGTAAATATCCATAGGTGTACTTCATCCCACACAAATAAACGAGTCATTTTCTCTGTCACTTCTTGCTTCTAACTCCTAAAATATTTCTACCGCGAGAGGCGCATATGTCACGAAATTCTACCCTTTAGTTAGCTGACATGTGAATGAAATGCAAACATTTGGTATCCATGGGAAAATAAATCTCTGTCTCCTAAATAAATCCTAAAGTCTCTAGGTTCGTTAAAAACAAAAGAAGTTAACAAACGTGAAGGGTACGTTGGATGAGTAGAGTTGAGATCTCCTTGATTCACGAAGAGAGCAGACGAAACTTGAAGCCTTTTAGAAAGACGCAGGGCACCTGAGTTGGCACCTTGTGGTACCGAGAGAATTATTATCGCATCATACTTTTATTGGTATATTTTACTACAGTGATAAAATAGAAGATATAGAAACCGTCACAGATGGATTCAATAACTCATACTTTCTTCGTACGGTTCGCAAACGTACGGTAAGGTACGCAATTATCATCGAATCGAAGTGGATAAATACGAGCTTATTCGATAAATAGTGGATAAATACGAGCTCGTATATTAGCTTAAAGACTATATGTTGATGAATAAGACGAACAAAACAATTATTCCGTGATGAAAATAAAGAGATATATGTGCGGGATTGTTTCACATCTTCCCTTCTTGGAATCGGACTAGTGGGATATTGCATTCCAGGAAATATCAGTCGGAGAAATTGGACTTCATTTTGTGCGTGAAAATTGTCGTGGAAGGAACGCTCCTACTACGTCCAATGCCACAAACGCCGAACCCTCATAGGCGTTAGAAAATTGTGCTCCTTGGACGCATTATGGGGGGGACATAATACTAATCCAACAGTTCCATCAAAAATGTGAGGAGATATCGGGTTCCAGATCTCTCTGGGAAACTGCAAGAAAATGAAAGGAATCGACCTTCATACCCTGAATGCGAGAATTTCGCACGCCACGCCGTTGGGATTGGTGCGAGGTGAGCTCAACCCTCGCCTTTCAAACCAATCTTAGGGATATGTCTTTTTTAATACCGGGGCCCGAGGATCCGTTCCATCCCATTTCCTCTCCCTTATTATTCCCTCCCTAACTCACCCGCTGGTAAAGGATTGAAAACCATTTCGAATCCCCGGAGTTTTCCAACTCAACCATAGATGGTAGTTCCTTCGCTTTTAGACCTAGCAGGAGTTTCATTAAAAAAAAATATTAAACCAAAATGAAGAACGAAGCGACCGAGTGTTCAACGCACTACGGTGACCATTTTTTCAGGCTAGTCCAAGCTCTTTCCCACTAGAAAGGGGATGTTTTCATACCGGACGAAATGCATTCCATTTATAACAGCCTACGAGCACCAAAATCCCTTTTTTTGCAAGCTTTGGAGTCGTGAGGAGAGGAGGGGGGATGGGGGTCTAAAGGCACCCTGCAGGTTCGCGATAATAATTTCCACCCCTGGGAAGGTTAATTGAGGCCATATTTTCGGCCTCGTATGACTTTTGATGAAAAAATAAATGAAATATCTGACGCGGGAGTGAGTGTGCCAAAGTGATGGGGGGGCGGGAGGGAAAGGAGAAAGAATAACGTGCATGAAACATTATTATACGAACCCAACGCGCGTGAATTGACCTTTCCCCGACCTTGTCTGGCGTGGGAGGGTGTGGGTGTCCTCGACCCGGTGCGTGACAAGACCTCTCTACCCCCCCCCCCCCCGCCACTCTCCCTGTCCCCCCTCCCCCCCCACCCGCAGACGAAAGAGATCCACGGGGAGATAAAGGCCTCGGACAGGAGACCTCCGTTTTCTTTTTCGTCTCCCTCCGGCCGGTGCGAAAATCCACCTCGGAACCTCTTAATAAACACCAGCCCAGCCCACCTTCAACTTTTTTGTCTGATATTTTTTTTTAGCCTTCCTATTTTAATCGACACCTTATCACTTGTCATAATTACTGAATAATGTTTTATTTTATGTCGTCCATGTTCCAACCCTCATCTAGACGGATCGAAGGAAATGTGTTGCTCTCATATTTTTCACAAATATTTTTCTTGTTTGCCCTCGATGCGAATAACCCTCGTAAAACCTAAGGGTGAAAGATGAAAAAAAAAATAATATGATGACTGAGCCCCGCGCTGAAAAATCACTCTGACGGGTGGGCGTACGTAATAACCGTTCCTTACCAGCGAGAGAGCGTTCCTTGATGTTATTTCACGACGATTAGCATTCCCTGAGGGGCGTTCGAAGGTAAAAAAAAATGTCCTTCTCTCACTGTGAATGCCGCGGTAAAATTTAATGAGGGAAAATAAATGTTATTTTTTGTTTAAATGTAGAAAAGGTTTCTTTCTGATCCACGTATTTTGATTTGGAGGCAGGAGAAAAACTGAAAAAAAAAGTTCTTATTCCGGCATTAAATGTCGTTTCTATCAGCGCCGCCGCCGCCGCCGACACATTCTTCAGAAGCAAAGAGTACTCTTGTCGAGTTTCCCGGTACTCACTCACTCACCAAAGAATCTTGAAAGGTTTTTGTCATTACACCACGAACTTATTTAAATATCAACACTTTAGGACCCTTTTTTTTGAAACAGTGAGAAAACCGTTGTCGCTCAAATACCAAATGGTTACACAAAGTCAGTTAGTTGACTGGAGCCAAACATCGACCTGTTTACACCAGAGGGTATAACTGATTAAAGGTTCATCTCATGTCAATTTTAAAGCTGATCACCGATTGGCTGGAGGCCACACCCCAAAACTGTGTTGTAATGATCGAGGTAGTATAGAAGAGGTTATTATTAAATTCCTTGGCACATTCCCCGAATTTAATAAAGCTGTGCGTAAATATCAGCACCAATGACCTTTCAATTTCAGCATATTCGATGACACTTTATTGGACACTCATTCCGTGTCTTATTGGATCCTTTTGCAATCACAATAAAAAAACTTATGAGGGTCGGCATATGGGTAGGCTCATTTGTCCGATGACACGACTGTCCATACTTTTACCGAATCCTTCACAGTCCGGAAACAACGGACAGCAACAGTATGTTCAAAAGGTTAAACATTCAAGGGAAATAGCTGGCTGTGTCGGTGAATGAAATCGGAGAATTTTAATTTGTCTACATATTTTTTGAAGTGATGGAATCCACTCATTAGCGCAAGTTTTGTGCAACGCTGACGCAAATGATGACGTCAATGACAACGTAATTCGTCGCCGGTCCGAAAACTTCCATTTCCCAAAATTCGTAACATCATCAACTCTTTAGATATCTACCTTAGAAATTAACACTTAAAAGTGTTCGAGAAAGCGATCAAAAGAACGATTTGGTTTATCGTAAAAATTAACTGAATGATATTAAATATATTTTAAAGTGAACTGGAGTACCTGGATAAGTAACAGGTCAGCAACCTGGAAAATCTTCACGCAACGGATTTAAATCTAGCCATGGGCATAGTGTATAACCTTGGATTTATATCTTAGATAAAGGAATATATTACTAAATGTTAGAACATGCGAAATCGAAATTAATTAAATTTTGGCTATAGCGATTCCAGGGATGTATGAAATAGATTTACAGTTAGTCATTAATGTATTTGCTGAGATTGTAAACATATCCTTTAACTGTCACATATTTTTAGAGAAAATGAGTACTTCACAGGCTCGTAGGTCAGGCTCAGAGGTCAAGAGTTCAAAGGAATCCCTCAAATAATGACTGATTATATGAAATTGCTAATTGTTTTAGAAGCATCGACATAAATACCCTCGCGATCCACCAAAAAGGTGTGAGGCAGGGGGTACAAGCATCAGGTGGGAAGGGTAGTTTATAAGGGGAGGATATGGGAGAGGAAAAGGGAAATATATTCAGCAAAAAATCTATCAAATAACGTGCAAATTTAAATACGTGCCGGAAGAAGACTTAATGCAAAACAAAGGTTAAATAATTTAAAAAATTAGTTATTTTTTATGCAAAAAAGGGAATAAAAATGAACTGCAACTGTTTACACGACAGACCTCCGCCATAGCAAGAGAGTCCATGCAGAATTGAAACTTAGAAGGGAAAATTCTGCTATCACATGGAAGTACTAAGTCCCTAAAGACCCCCCATTAAGTCACTGATAGGAGACAGAGGAGATTGGATAATGATATACACGTAATTTTCATAAATTTTGAGCAACCTTCTAAATGAATTTTTCCTTGTCATTACCACAAGCATTGTGATAAAAAAATTGTCGATGGGAGCTATAATCCTGTTCTCATTGAAGGCAAGCGGACCTGCAAACAATGTCCCTTTCCTCCACTGATCCCTGGCTACCTTGTCCCGATCCATCTGCGTGAAATTAATTAAATTCCCTTCGCTTTGAATTTCAATTGCACACAAATAAGCGTCACCAGAGTGACCCCTCCTTTGCATACCAATCCAGTTACTTCCAGTGACGCTACATATAACGGTCCCGATTCCAATCTTAGTCGGTAGCAACGCCCTAAATGGGTGGTGGCATTAATCGTAACTGACCTCACCAGTCCGATTCACCATTAAGTGGCCAGGGGGCAGGCGTGGAGATTTGAATTCATCCATTATTTTTGTGACCACTGCGGTAATTATTACTTGTTCATAAATTTACAGCGCGAGGTGAATATCTGAAATGGAATCCACGTTTGCCTTGAGAGGAAACTAATGTTTTTTTTGCATTCATGAATGACTCACGTTCATGACACCACGAGATGAGTGATAATCGTACATTTCGCTTTGCGGAAGTATCACCGCAGATTTTAAATAGGTTAATTTTCTTGGTGCCAAAGATATTAATCCAAATAAATATAATTACCAACAGAATAACACAAACAAAAAAACTGTAATAAAGCATTTTTGTTTTACGAGATGCATCCGACATTCGAAAACTATTCTTTGTCTCGAGCACGGTCGGAAACAAAAGGTCTACGTCAGATTCGATTAATGAAAAGCTCATCTGAATTAGAAAATGGCGTATACTACGAAGCAACATTTTATGAATTCAGAGATATTCACGAAACAATAGGTTCGCTTTAATTGTGTAAGAAACCACTCAGTACCAGTTAAGTTAAACTAAGCTTCAATTAAGCCCAGCTCTTATTTCATATAAGAATGGCACGTTAATTTTATGGCGACGTTCATGTTCTCATTCTTTCAACCACTTTAAAATCGTTCTTGGAGACTGAATAGGTTGTCTTTTTTTCTTTCATTTTCCGTTTGGCCTTGAATGAAATACGCCACCGACTGGAGTTATTCAATGAAAGCAATGCAAGAAATTAAGTTCCATTAATGCGATTTTCTTACACGGAAAGCCATAGTCGTGCTGGCAAAAAAACGAACGCAACACGTGGAGGGTATCATTCACAATAGATGCATTTGTGCATTTTTGCACCGCGAACGCGGTTATAGGAGAAAAATAGATGAATAGACAAAAGTTTTGAAGAATTAGCTTCGTTCATTTCTCCGTCGTGAGAGTGCATTCATTATTTAACTGCCTATTTCTGGGTGCTCACAGCAACCGTTAGATTATTATTTCCGCACCCTTCCACACTGACAGTTTTCGCGTTGAGGACACGGAACGCTTTTCTTGTCGAACGTGATTGATAGCCTTTTAGAGGCGATAATTCTGCTCCCTCCGGCCTTCCCTTCGGCAAAACGGTCGACGCGGCGGGCGCTTAGGAAATAAATGGCGAATCGTTTCGAATCCGTCAAGGTAATTAAAGCTGCGACAATCAAACTGCAACTGGGGTTTGAAAAAATACCCTCTTCCCTACTCTTGGGTTAATGGAATATTTTGCTGGACGATTGGCCAACGAGTTTATGATACGACCATGATAGATGGGCCAGGGGTTCGAACCAGCCGGGGTAAAAAAGTCATAATCTGAGCGAACTTTGATCGCACGTCATCCCCTGCTTGCAGAGGATAACGGTAAGTGTAGTCTGGTAGGAGGCGGGGGATGGGATAGACAGGATTTAGTGACATTGATGAGTAGGGGGGGGGTTTAGGTCGGAGATTTTGTGACGACAGATTCCTCGCAGTTCTCCGTAAAATCCTTGGCCATTGAAATTATCAAATCTGACCATTGTATTATTCATGCATCAACGACAGGATAAACATTTTCTGCACAGTCACCTGTTTGGGATGTTCTCCGAAAAGATTTAAAATTAAACAAAGTATAAAAAAAGATAGGTTGAGGCATGAAAATTACATGTATGACTTGACCTTCTGCATAAATAGGAGACTACCGTACTATTTATGGTTTAAGACTACCCTACTATATATGGCTATTCCATGTTCCACCATTCCCACACCCACTCAAACCGCAGGTTTAGCGGGCAGGGAAGATCGCATTTAGAGGACACAGAAAACCGTCGTTAAAAGTGATACATTTTTCCATTCATACATTAGCAGAATTAGGCAAGTGAGCATTTTTTGCAGTCACTCGATTTTTCTGCCTCTAAATAGTACTCTAGAAACCATGTGTGGATATGTGGCAAGGAGCAATTCAATGGCAAGCAAGGAAGATCTAAATTTGGTTTTGATTCACCGTTAGTAACCATCAAAATTGTAACGTATTTCAAATTATATTTACTACAGCTACATGAGCCACAGTATCTGAGTGTTAAATACAACTCTACGCATGTGAAACGTGCCACTATTTACAAGATGAACATTGAAATATAGGTTAGATGAAATAATGACATCATACTATACTAGTTAGGAGAAAAAATAATTTTTGCCTCGTTTACAGTTATTCTAATCCCTTACCGTAAACTGGAAAAATTTCATCTTAAATCCGTCCATTATGCACTTGATCTTTCCTACCGTAGTACGATGGGGCTGATAAAAACATTGCCAACGCCATCACTGAAGAGACCAGCTTCCAATTTATACAAGATAAATAGCCTGTAATTTAAACTTCGTACCTGATTCCCAGTCTAGTCTCAATATACATATACGAGATATATGCACTACACAGTTTACCATAACAACATTTCACAAATCTAACTCCTCCAGGCTGCCTCCATAACTAATTCCGCAATCAAACCGACTTCATGAAAATCCTTGTACGAGTACTAACAGCATTGTCAGTTACGCATAACTAGGAAAAACTGGCATCGCTTTTTAATTTTGTCGTCACAGTTTTCCAATACTCTTCTAATGGATCCTATATTTTGCCAGATTTCCCACATATTCCCAGTGTATTTTTCACCTAGGAGAGGTCTTGAGTTATGGCAACGCGTAGTTGTTTACATTTTTATTTCGGTATTTGCCATGCAATAAGCGGTCGGTAAGAATGGAATCTATTCTAAAAATCCATTATTACACAATTTAAGGCCAATAACCCGGAACCACTGTTGCACGAAAACTGACATAAACACGAAATATAATCAATACACGCATTATTGCGAGCACAGCAAACAATTCGATTCATCAACATCGCAGAGTTCCACAGCTTTACCATTATATCCATTGCGAGGGCAATCAAGGATACTGTGAATCAGCATAATGTTAGATGCCATTCCAACTATATTACCCATTGAAAATCTTGGCCCACCCGTCGCGGAATTCGAGACCTTGGTGGCGATACACTCCTCATTTTTTTCCCATCCATCATGCACTTAGCGTTTAAGTGGTGGTTATCGTCAACGTGGGAGACTTGTTGACAAACGTGGAGATTTGCACCATTAACGACACATTGGTAACTATCGGGGATGGTACGAGGGAGTACGATCATGTGACGCTTTACAGTAAATACGAGGGTGAGTCAAATCTTTAACCTTTAAATTACGCTAAAAAACTCGTAACATCCGTCAATGTCTTGTTAGTTTGCCACAACGAGAGTCTTGTTTTGAAGAGCAGCCCGCCGTTGGAACACGATGCCAGAACGCGACAACAGTGAAAACCAAGTGAACTTCACTTGAAACGTGAACTACAGAGGAACAGTGTTATGCCATTCGATTAATTCAAGCAGTGAAGAGTTGAATCTTACGAAATTCATCGATGAATGATATTTCGGCACGACGATGCATTACTGTTATACCAGCAAAATCAGATACAGACTGGAAGGGTCCCAAAGAGTGCAAAAACATAAAGAAATCTTCCGTAATCAGGTCAGACACACCGAGTATTGAGCGAAGAGACCATTGCAGCAGTTGAAGTCCCGGTTTTTTTACAGGGGTACCCATGTAGTTCTGTAGAGCTGGAGTAGGTACGTCGAACCAACGTAACAAATGCAGATTCACTAATATACTTAGGTGTAACGGGCTAACATACTTGATCCTGTTGGTGTTGGTCTTGGGGAAAACAAATACGTAAAAGCTAAAAAAGTTAAATAAGAAGTTAGGATTCATAAGAAGGACACTTGGGAATTGTAACGAGAGGATTAAGGAGCTTTTGTTATTTCACGTTACCATAGTTAGGCCCCACCGTGAGTATGCTGCAGGTGCATGGGATAACCCGGGAGGCTTAATTTTGGAACTAGATCGAGCGCAACGTAGAGGAGTTAGGTTTGTGAAAAGTTGTTATGATCGAGGTAGCAGTATCACGACACTGCTGTAAGAATTGGGATGGAGCCTTTAGTTAATCGTTGGTTTAAATACAGGTTAAATTATATGCGTAAATTGAGGGAAGATTACTTATCTCAGGATTTAAAAGATATTACCAGTCACGACTTACTATGGTAGATCAGATCGTGAACGTAAAATCAGAGGGAAAGATGGTAGAACGGATAGATTTAAAATTTCGTTATTTCCTAGTACCATTAAAGAATAAAAAAGATGTGTAATCAATCTCTAGGTGATAATTACAATATGTTGTGTACATAATTTGTCGATATCTTGCATTTTCTTGCCTGAATATTGTTTTTTTTATTTAATAGACCCATCTTTTTAACAGGCCCACCGCGTGATTTGAATTGACGTATCCTTTCATTGAATATTATTGCATGTAATTACCTTCTTTCGTGTGATTAGCGTTTTTTGAGTGCACGATCACACTAATATGTGTGTAGAGGTGACATAATTGGGATTATGCGTGCATTGTTGGTGACCTAACAGCCCCCGCCACGTGCCCTTGGGGCGGCTTGTGAGATATTATGTAGATCTAGATATCAGTACTTTTCAGCTTGGGAGCAACACAAAAGAAATACTATAATTTTGCACCCTTAGTAATCCATAAATTACGAGCTTAACATACTTAATACAGCTTATGCTTAAACAGTTTTCCTTTGACTCCTCTTCGTATTTGGCCTAAATGCTTTCAGAGACAAAAAAAATATGAAATAGTTCATTCTGCGCTCTTGAGGAAATTTGATGAGAAGGTTGAGGATCAACGATATATTTCGCTTAGAATGCTTTTATAGAATATTCTGTCAGCATATGCAATCCTCGTATATTTGGATTGATTATTGAATTACATCACTCGAAACCTAGAGGTGAAAGAATCGCAAAGTATCACTATGATAATCTGAGTAGGGTATCAATATTAATAGATGAACTAGGTTGGAAATCACTCACCGAGAGAAGATTATAGTGCAGATTTAATCTTTTGCAAAAATTGGAAGTAGGTTTCTTTAGAGATGATATTGAAAATGTATCATTAGTTCCATCATTGGAGATACCATGACTAGGTTGGAATCGACAGTTTTAAGATGGCATTTTTTCCCGCGCGCAACAAGGAAACAGAATAACTAAAAACTGTTTTACTAGGGTAAAAATATTTTTAATTTACGTAACCTAGGATGGTATCATTATTTTATCTTCCCTTCATTATATTGTTCTTATTGTTACTAGCAGCTCGTCGCGCTATAAAAGTTATTTACCCTCTGATGCTCTTGTAAAGGCAGCTGTACCTAACATTTTCGCCATCACGTGAAATATTTTAAATATTTATTAGCAAATAATAACTAAGCAACCTTAATTTTTATTTTTCATTTCTGGTGTTGGATCGCTCCCAGCCTTTGTGGTGGTGGCTTGCAGAGTGCCGTACTAGAAGTACAGGTAGATGGGTAATGACAAAAATTTACGAAAACCATCTATGCTAAGGTTAGAGTGACGATACGTTAAGAGAACATAGCATTCATTTCAGCATCCCGAAACCCAAATGCTAACGTGGAAATTTAACTAAACAATATTTTATTTAGGTTTTTTTCAAAAGAAAATTTTAAGAGGGACGATCGACTTTCAAAAATGTGATCCGATATGTTTTACCGATTGCGCTGTTAGAGTCTGTTTATCACCAGATTCATTTAAAAGTATGGAAATCACAATGGAAGTGGATTTATTTAAAAAAGAGGGCGATAGAATTAGTTGAAGAAGGATGACTAGCACTTGAAGCGCCTCAATGCCCGAGCTAAACGTATCCTTATAGGTGCGCGTGTGATTAATCACAGGACTCGACTCATGTTATACGTGCATATATGTATTCCTACGTATATTTTTCTGCCATGCATCACCGATTGGGTCGTCTCGACAAAGCTCCCTCGACGTGACGCGGAGGAGAAGGCCAATGAGTTGTTGATGCCATGATGAATGAACTCGTCAGACGATGTAAACATGATCTCGGCCGGGCACGCCTGAGAACAAACGACTGCGTTACTAGGATGGCAATCTCTCCTTCGACGTTGTCGTCCCACCATTATTGATGAATCTCGCGCCCAAACTCAAAAGGACCCAATGCGTGCACAATGCCTATTTTTTGCATAGTGGCCTCTTATTCGCAGTCGCCTCAACATCGCAAGGAATATTCGACGGGCGTTCGTTAGTTGGTCGATAATCACGGTCGTTCATCCGAGCCGAAAAAGATCGGTGGGGGGGGTCCTTCAATCACACTTTGCTGAATAGTAGTCCAAATTTCCCATGACGACCCTAAAATTTCCTCCTGATGAGATGAAAATTGTAAGCTGTCCCCTTTCTGTTGTGATCTTGCTAGATATTAATGGATAACTGTGGTCAATATCAGTCTCGGTAACATCAGGAGAGCACATATGACACAATCGATAAATTGGACAGCCACGAATTAAGGCTTAAAAGATGTTAAAAGAGAAAGCGTAATCTTTGCTTGAAAAAAACTTTAAACAGCATCAGATAACCTTTGCTTCAAACATAATCAACATCATCAGCTTATCTACATCTACATCTACTCAGTACTTCGCAAGCCGCCGCAAGGGAGTGTGGCGGGGGGTGTAAGGGCACCACCCGTAATTTAGAAAAAAAAACCGCATGCAGAATCCACAAATTCATAGTCCACAAACCAAACATGGTAAACATTCGTGCGAGAACCCTTTCACCCCACACACATACAAACACACAAACTACCAACAAACATACACATTAACCTACATTTAAACCTGATATCTTTGAATTTTTAATTTTGTTCCGACTTGCAACTTAAATGTCTTTAATATTTCTGGAGGGACTTCGGTTTCTTACTGTCATGATTTCCGATTGTTCCGGGAAAGAATGAGTATTTGAATCTATCTCTATTGGAATCTATCTCCCTTATTTTATCTTTGTGATCTGATCTACTCAAGTAGTGTGTGGCCATTATAATTCCTTTAGTGTCATCGTTAAACTCGTTGGTTCTGAATCTTTCTAAAAGTCTTAAGTCTCGCTTGTTCTCTTGGTATGTCAAGTGGCTCCCAGCCTAAATCCCCTAAGAGACCTTTTACACTTGTGTTCTTATTATAAATATTTTTAAGGAATCTGGCGGATTTTCTCTGGACTTCATCTAATTCTTTTTGCCGGCTTATGAAGATAGAGATACTCTACGAAACCTAGATCGTTTTATGCTAAATCAATTTTTAGTTGAAAACAAAGTTATCTTTTTTCTTTCAAATATGAAGGATTTTTTTAAAACGTTGAATCGAATTCAGTTAATCTATTGAAATATCAGAGGATAGGGAATTATGAAAAAAAAATAGAAAAAGAGACTAAAATTCGTAAAACAGTCAGTTCTTTAAGAATGTCTTTCCTAGAAAGGAAATGGCGAGAAAGTACGTATGCTTGCTATTTTAAGACGACACAGCTTAGATGTTGAGGATGAAAGCTTAGTATGCATAAGCTAAGGAAAACGATGAAAGTTTTATGAGCTAGACCCACCAGACGGACGGCGTACTTCACTTCTGAAGTACAAGTTCACTAAATTTGGGATCGGGATCCCACTGAAAACTTATGCCACTGCCTTTCCGACCCGGAACTTTGGGCTTGGAAGTTTGTAGACAAGCAATCCCTAAAGGAATAGGGTCTGTCTTCACTGCATCAATTCTTGAGAAAAAAAATGAGCTTAACGCGAGTATAATCTATAGTGAAATTAGTGGTGAAAGAAATCAAAATAATGGTATGAAGTAATACTATTTTTAACCAGAGATGAAGTACCGCAAGAGTAGAAAAAGTGAACAATTTGGTACCGTTAAAGTACTCTCGGCCGCTGTCACCTAATAAGTTTTTAACTTTTGTTGGTGTTTTTCCATATTTTCTGTCTCCCCTTGCGAAAGATTGAAAATATAATTTGAAGAGGACTGAAAATAGAACGTGAAAATTGATGAGTAAATTAAATATAAACAACGCCGCGGTTCGATTTCGTTTGCACCAATAGCCAATTCAATTCACGTAAAAAATCTCCATTTACTCAAACTGTTTCGTTCTGGCCGAAATTTTAAACCATTACCATATAGAATACAGAAGAAATTTCCTTGGTATTTGTTAAAAAATAATGACTGCTTTGTAAATATTCACCAGGAAATATCAAGACTGCGGCTGATGAACTAGGCGTGAAGTATGTTTACCCCAGCATTTCTCGAGTGGCAAGGGTAGTTAGTACCAAATTACGTGAAGCGAAAGGGAATACTTAATTGCCCAATTCATTTGACGCTGGCTTTTCCAAATTAAAGGCAATCATTTCATGTGTGGCGGTTGAGAATATACCTTTTCTGTGGAATACGCAAACGTCGCCATTTATCACGAAGGGAATGAAAACAAATTCAGGAGAGCAAAAGACAATATTTTCTAACAAAATTAATTGCGAGTTTACTTTGTGACAGGCAATTAGAGGGATATATTTCCCACAAGATTTAACGGAACAACAAGCAGGAAGGCTTACAACATATAAAATACCAATTCCTTCGAATAAGTAAAATTAACTCAGCTCAGTTGTAGAAATCGTGTGGGCCTTAGTTACCAACGAATAATAGGCAAGCCGCCCTTCTTTTCTGTCATAAATCAGTAAACACGTTTTGCACTTTTATCAGGGAATATTTTCATCTGTTTTTTGAATCGCGATCTAGTCACTTATGTTTTAACGTCCTCAATCTCTAGTAGCCGAACGTGAGCCGGTGATGTATGACTGTGAAAGGGCCGAAATATTCTGTCAATAATGTTCAAGGAAACTCCACCAAAGTGTAACTGAGAAGCGTTATCGACACATACACAAAAACGAACGAAATAAAAAAAGGAAAACAGGATACATACATGTATGCAGACATATATATTTATATATATATTTATACATTTGTGTATGGTGTATATATTATTATTAGGTAATCTACCGGTTACGGTAGGTTTTTGGATGGACACAACTATCAAATAACATTTTGTAACTCCAAACAACACCCAATCCAACAACCTAATCTACATCAGGTCCCTCTTCATCTCTGTGTACTTCTTTCCTCCCTTCATCCCGTCCAACATCCTGTTCCTGCCCTTTCCTTGCTTGCCCAACATTCTCCCCTCTATTACCTTCTTCAACCTTCCACTACCACTCAATACGCCTTTCATCCATTTTTCCTGCCTCCATAGGATTTCTCTCAACAAACCCCTCTCCTCACCCACCATCTCCAGCACTTTCTATATATATATATATATATATATTTATATAAAAATAAAAATATATAAATATCGAAATAAAAAAAGGAAAACAGGATATAGATATTTATATATTGAAATATGTTTGCACATATATTTTTTTATATATGTGCATATATATATATATATATATATACATACATACACACACATATATACATGTGTATATGGCGTGAGTGTGTATATATATGTATATATATGTATGTATATATATATATATATATATATATATATATATATATATATATATATATATCTATATCAGATATACTTGAATGGTGATGCTTTAGAGCACGTAGTACACATTTTTCTTCTATTACGAAAACGATGTCTTTCTAAAATTTTCGAAAGCGAAAGTCTTTTGCCATTCTATTTCATGCAGTAATTTTTCCCCGTTTTAGTATCAGGGAAATCATCACACGTAAGGTTTAATATTTTGAATTCACTTTTCTCTTCTTCCTTCGGAAAATAAGTAAACTACGCCTAAGCGACTTTTCCACATTGTGCCTCCAGATAAAACTTAAAATGCCACCACTGGACTTCGCAGTAGAATCGAACTAATATGACAAACTTGGTCCATCTTCTTTTTTTTAATATGGAGGTAAAATGCCAACTCAGTCACCTTGGAAAACTTTGCCGTTTGGGAATGAAAAGCAATCTTGCGAAAGTATACAGGGAGATATTAACAAAAAACTAGAGCTTGTCATCATCGGGGTATCTGCAGAACAGTTTCAACAAACTCAAATTTTTAATATTTGAAATGAAAAGAGACATGGGATGAAAATTACAACACTCTCAGTATTAGCCAGTCAGAGTAGGTTCAGTTCAATTTTCATTTCAATGATTTTTACGATAAACTTCTTCATCTCTCCGATCCATTGGAATGTAAATAATTGCAAAAATGTTACGAAATCATTCCAAAATCACGCTCACTAGTTCAAAAGCTCTCATTAAAATTATTAATACCCGCTGTTAGTTTATCACATGCGAGGCATTGGAAAAAGAAAACGAATTTGATGGATCGATTTTAGGGTTGTGGAGTTGGAAATTGTTCCCATAACCTGTAATTTTCAACAATATAATAGATACGGGATACTACAAGTGTGAAGAAAATTCCGTTCCTGAAGGTTTGAGGTTGTGTTTATCTGGAATGTTACAACAATTGATATTGCTGTCGTGACTACAACTGGGAGAAACTGCGGCTAAATGAATAGATACTTTAATCCTTAGGCTTTCGCAACGTCTATCTGATTAAGTATCCTTGCTGCTTCTGGGAATTACCGTCGCGTAGATGCTTTTGGACAACTGTTTCGCCTCCAGTCGTGGTGTCTTCTTTAGGTAGAAATGTTCTGCGTCGCGATTTGGCCGCTATAAATAGACTGACTGGCCCAGAGCTATCTGATTGGCTCTTTCTTGGCGGCGAATAGGAATTCCCATTTTTCATTTGGAAGTTAGGGTGTAACCATCCTAACGGTTGAAGTTGTTCATATTCTTTATTTTTTCTACTGCTTTTCTTATGAGTCTCGGAAATGAGAACCGAACCAAAGTGCTGGCAAAAGAAAGGCATTATTTTCCGAGACTCACAAGAGAAGCGGTAGAAAATAATGAAGAATCCAACAGTTCCAACCGTGAGGACGGATACACCCTAACTTTCAAATGGAAAAGGGCGATTCCTATTCGCACTTAGACCTGAAGACGCCTCCAGGACTGGGTGAAACGGTTGTCCAAACACATCTCCATCAACACACCTAAACGACAGTAATTTCCGGAAGCAGTATAGATCCTTTAATATATGCTTTTTAATGGAGAAATGACTCTCTTTCCTTCATTTGCAATTGGCTCCTAAAGTAAGGGAGAAATGGGAGAACTGATTTATTCTCAATCTCACTCTTTGCTTTTAATTCGGAAGTGATTTCTAATGCGCGCATTTGACAATAATTTAAACAAAAATATATTTTTTAGTCTTAATCAATAAAACACCATGTATCCTTCCTTGACCCTCGCGGAAATATTTTTCTCGGTTCGGCCAATCTCTAGAGCGTAAACAGTTACGACAATTTATCCTAAACACAACTACCATATACTATTACATATCCATTTGAAATGTGGGTGTGGAGAAGAATGGAGAAGGTGAAATGGACCGAAAGGAAAACAAGTGAGGAAGTACTGGAGATGGTGGGTGAGGAGAGGGGTTTTTGTTGAGAGAAATCCTATGGAGGCAGGAAAAATGGATGAAAGGCGTATTGAGCGGTAGTGGAATGTTGAAGAAGGTAATAGAGGGGAGAATGCTGGGCAAGCGAGGAAAGGGTAGGAACAGGATTGGGATGTTGGATGGGATGAATGGAGGAAAGAAGTACACAGAGATGAAGAGGGACCTGATGTAGTTTAGGTTGCTGGATTGGGTTTTGTTTGGAGTTACAAAATATTTATTTGATAGTTGTGTCCATCCAAAAACCTACCTTAAACGGTAGATTACCTAATAATAATCAATATTATAGTCAGTATTTAGAATTAAATTAAAATGCACGAATATTTGTGTACATTGGACGCCTGTTTGAATTTACCGACCGTATTTTTAATGGATTCATGAGAATTGGTGCAGAACCCTTCATCAACTTTTAAAGACACATAACTGAAAAATATTTTGTTGTGATGATAAAAAAGGTCCTCTTCAAAGTCGCCAAGAAGATAATTACTCAGGCTAGATAATTGAAGTTTAAAATCATTATAGAATATAACTCGGACAGTATTTTAACTCGTAAAAAAGTTAACAAAAGGAAAATAACAAAACCACAAACCAACATCACACATAAGCTCCATTCGAAGAAATATTGCCCGAATAATAAAATAAACAACACATAGACATTAGGCACATACATCATTAAAATACACCGTAGTACTGAAATGATAAACAACAAAAATCTGTCAGACACACTTTCAGAGCCTCTTCTTCGATTTATCCAACTTCAATACAAAATAATAGAACGTCTTTCCCATGAAACGGTATAATTTCCCCTGAAAACGTAAGCAAACTAATCAAAAAGCAACAAAGGAGGGAAAAAATTGACCCTCCTTTCAGAAACCAATTGGAAAAAAATCTATGAGCATGTAATACAGTATTATTTCATTTGATAGAAATCCCATTAGAAACCGGTGAAGTGCTAAAGGTTAATCACTCATGAATTGAATGGATGCCTAAAGGTAGGGTGGAGAAACGAGGGGATTGAATAAGCATATATATACACACACATACACAGGGGTTTTTGAATACGACACAGAAACAAAACGCCAAAGCTTAGAGTGGCGCACCGACCAGTCCCTCAAGCCCAAAAAGGCAACAACGAGCAAATTAAAATTGAAACAATGCTAATTATTTTTTTTTTAAAGCAAAGGAGTGGGAAGATAATGAGTTTGTTCCTCAAGGATAGGCAGTCAACGCTGCCTAATAGGAGGGTATGCTGGAAAGACTCCGAAAGAGGGTCATCAGGGTGGGAAAAGACATCTCTACCTGACAACTCCATCACAACAACGCGCCTTGGCACAACGCACTACGAGTCGGCGAGTTCATGACCAAACGCCATGTGCCAACGCTGCTCCACCTCCCCCCCTATAGTCCTGATGTCGTCCCAGCCGACTTTTTTTGTTCCCTCGGATTAAGGCAGCCCTGAAAGGAGCCCGTTTTTCGTCATAGAAGAGATCCAGTCAGCCGTTACGAAGACCTTGCGAGAGGTCCCCGAAGACGCCTTCCAGGGCGTGTACTGTTCATGGAAGAGCCGATGGAAAAAATGTGTAGAGGCCCAAGGAAAGTACTTTGAAGAATTTTAAGTGTTTGTGCAAATCTGCTCAATAAATTACTTAAAAATAAAATAATTCCATTACTTTTGGAACTCACCCATATATACAAGGGTGTATAAAAATAATATATAATTCAAAATGATGTCGTATTATCAGCATAAATTTGTATGACGACGATATAGAAGGAGCAACGCATGAAACACGTGGATGACACGGTTGCCAACAGTTGTTTGATGTCGGTTTTCGCTGTGGAGGGATCAGATTAGGGAGAGGTAGGGTTTTGAATGACTTGAAGAAGCGAAAAGGATTTCACCCGGAAGGAGGCCCGGGGTCACAGGGTACAGGCGAAGGAGAGAGGAGGAGACGAGAAAGGATTCACCAATCAAAGGATTCGGGGAAGTTGGAAGGATTCGGCAGAATAAGAGGCCTCTTCGCGTGGAAGTCGTTCCTTAAAGATGGGAAGAAGGGATGAGAAAATCCTCCGGAAATCGCGGATCACCTCTTACGCGTTCTTTTCCAAAGCGCAGGCATTTTCACCGGAGTTCAAACTATCATCCGCCAAATCGCTATTCGGAATGACTTCGCATTTTCTTAGACGCTCGGACGTTGGTCCTGACCAATTTGTGAGCACGCTTGGTAGCGTTTTCTGCACAGAATGCATTCTATGAATAGTCTATTTTTCCTATTTAGGTTTTGCCAAAACAAGGACAAGATTTGGAGTTTGCGATACTCAAAATATTGAGGCAGTTTTCAGTTTATGCCCTTCAAAGAAACTGAAATATTAATAGCGCTACAGGGTTTTTTCAGGAGATACAGAGCCGATTAAGTCCATATTTTAGCAAATTATGATGTTTTTACCCCAACTGAATATTGTTTTTATATTTTTATTCATTAATTTATATATTTGTGGGTTGTCAGAGCTTACGTTAAACCTAATATTTAATATTTGGCGTAATAGTCAAGATGTATACTATATGGCTGCGTAGATTTTCGCGGCGGTGGCTTGAAGAATTCTGCATATTCGGGTTTTTACCGCGTTGTTATTTGAAGCCGACAACAGTTCCGCCGACTCATTGCAACAATTTCAGAGCGTAAAAATCATTCGCCTTCACAGGGATACGGGGAAATGTTAGCGGATGACTCCGTTAAAAATTATTGTTGCGGCATCTCCCGCAGTTTCTTGAAATTTGTTTTAGAAAGATGCAGACTCTTTTTAACCTAAGGCTTTTTATGTAACACCAAAAACTTTCTATGTTACTATTAGAAAAAGACGTGTAAGTTGTCTATGAAATTTTCATGCTCTCAATGGCTCTCGGCCATGTATGCATTTAGTCCATTCATCACGATTTCTCAAGAAAAAGACATGTATAAAACATGGCTGTATTTTATCCTAATTAAATTCAAAAGCAATTTATTTGATGACCAAATGTGTGCCAGGATTAGTTGGGATCTGGAAAACCTCTTGAAAAAAGGGGGAGTTAATTTCACATTTGAGTATCATTAATTTATAACATTTTTTTCGACCATAGACATTTTAAAAAATATGTTAAATTATAAAACTGCTGGCACCAATTTTAGAGAACTCATCACGATTTTAGTGATAATTTTATTCTCATAGTGGAGCATGAATTCATAATTAGTTTCTGTCATATAACTATATTCTAACTATGACTAAGTCATATAATTAATATTCGTTTTACATTTACTCGAGTCAAAAAATACTTTCCAAGGGAGGAAGCCTCCTTTGGATCCACATATGCTCAGAAGGCGTGTTGTAAATTTGCCGACTCCATGTCCGACTTCCATAATTTTCGAGATCGATGGGTTAGCGTACAGCGTCGTACGATAGGCGTACGCTCAACCTCACTCCATTCCTCCTTCCCCCACTACTCCCCTCCTCTCTCGAACCCTGGCTGGAGTGAAACCACCACCTAATGGATGGAGAGTTCCTTTTTTAAACACGAGAAACCCTCAAAATTCCCTCCGGCCCCTCCCCGCACAACAATGCCCACAAAGCGATTCTTAACGACCGAACGTTTCCGAGAATCGTTATTTACTCTTTTTTCCCCAACTTCCGCCACCAACCTCCCGGTTTCCGGGAAAAAAGAGTCGAGGGTGGTTTTTGAGAGGGGGTGGATTGCTTCGCTATTTTTACTTTCTGCCGCGAGAAGCGGGGGGAGTTTGGGTATTTTGGCGATATACACACCGGTGCCCTGAGGCCGCCGAATGAATTGGAATTGAGTTACCTCGTGTTCGAGTCCAGTTCCAGCAGAGTATACGGCGAAATTATGGGCCCCACTGTCTATATTCCATATCCAATTCCCGCCTCGATACAAAAGATATCGAAGTGGTGAGGAAACGGAGAGGTTATGTCGATTGTTTTCACATATCTCCAATATCGCAATTTGGGCCCTAAATGAGAGGTGGTGTTTTGGGGATGATGAAACATGAGCCATATCATTAAACTGTCGTCGGATATCATAATTGTGTAGATATCTAAATGCGCCGAAGTTTATTTTCATCGCAATGTCGATGCATACACACCATTAAGACTCTTAATTCATACCAAACTGCGATGCTTAAAAAATTGAAGGTCTCAGACTTGAGATCAACGCAGTGATTAAAATTATTGTTATAACATTTTTTAACCACGTAATACCCTATCCTGGGAATAAAAATCGTTAGATAGCGTTCTCAGTCAACACTAACATTTAAGCAAAGTACGATGCGAAGTTTGTTAGTTACCTCCTGCCACTCGCTTTGGCAGTGTCTTGCGTAGTGCCACAGAAATGAGGAACCGCCGAGTCGCGACTTTAACCCCATTCTTGGGCGTTAATGTTACGCTGTGATGCTGCACCGGATTAGTACTTCTTGTTATGAAAGATGGTCTCAACTGTCGGAGTACATAGTAAAACCCATTATCACTAATACGATACCTACTAGAAATCGGGATAAAATTCTGTGACAAGACTAACGGTACACTTCAATTAGTTCTTCCCGTAATAAGAATAAGTAAACACCTCATTTATTCATCATAATGGATTCTTTGAAAGCGTATTGCACAACATGAATTCTGATGCAATATGCCATCCAACTATATGTCTTGATATCAAATGTATTATCAATACAACGACAAGAATTGCTTGACATCTGTACGTAGAAATGTCGTTTAGATTTTGATATACGATCTTCTAATTACGGCGAGAAATTAGTGCTTTTACTCTTAAAAACGGGGTTAAATACGAATTCGTTACGTAGCCGGCAAAGACTGTAATAATTGAAAGGTTCTTAAAATTAAGATTAAAAAAAAGACATAGATTTATAAGGAATAAGAGTTCGGCAATAATCGAACAGTGGCCCTTTTTAAATTACAGATGTTCTACTTACTTGGCCATTTCATGTAGAAAATACTGTATATTGTAGTTTTAATTTTGTGCTCATCATTCGCCTAATAACTAGTTTCGAAATTTAATTTCAAATTCGAAAAAGATGATCAGATCTATCTACAATCAGACTTTGCTACGAATGTGGTCACAAGAAAAATCGGGTAAAACCGAAAATGGGACATCGCTACGGGTGAAATCACAGACGTAGGTAGCTAACCGCCAATTTTAGTCAATGCCCTTCAAACTTATTTCGGAAGAAAAGTCAATGATTTCGTAAACTTTGTTTCTTGAATCTGTTATTTTAAAAGCTAAACTTACCATTGTAACTATTCAAGGAAGCACATTTTCGCACGCTCAAAATCTCAAATGAGTTGGCATATCTCAGAGAATGCTCACAAAATAAACCTCAGAATTATTCGAGGAATTCCCGTGAAAGACGTGAAGGAAAAAAAATTCAACGCTCAGTTTCTTAAATAAATTGAAAATGAGAAAAATACTCCGCCATTCATCCACAAAGGTCAAACTAAAGGTTGAGTTGATCGGTGAAGGTGGAGTTCACTAAGGCTCGAGGCGAAATGATTATCGAAGCGTTCGATTTTACCAATTCAATACGGTTTCTCAACCTGTGCTACAATCAGGCAGAGTTTTAATAGCTAAAAAATGACATCGCATGGATTTTTCGATCAGGTTACTCAAAGAAATCACCCGGTGTTTGAATTCCGGCCAATATGCCAAACGTTTACCCATTAGGTTGCTAAAAAATATCTAACAATATACACGATCATATATTCCAAGTAATAACACTCTGCAATAAAAATAAATATAATTATGATTAAAATAAAATATTTTCAACCGTACGGTGACAAGGATTCAAGTGAGAATATATTTTTTTACGTCCTCTATGCTTCGTGATGGGATGAGCATAAACTTGGAATGCGCCAGTTTCTCACTTCTATCGACTCAATTACTTGGCTAAAAATGCGTCATGCGACAGGGAAATGGACCTTGAAATCATGCATTCCAAAGAAAAATTAAACGACTCGTGTAACGACACCCCCACGGAATTCCCAGGAATTTTCGGAAGGGAGCAGTCATTCCCAGAATCCCAAAGTGGGGCAACGGCGATCGTGGTGAAAGAACAGGGAGGGGAAAGAGAGAGAGAAAGAGAAAAAAAAACTCGCAGAACCACGAGAACAAATGACCGCCAACTTTTACCCCATAACCGAGAGTCGCCAACAAGCGCAGTTTTCATATCCACCGGGAAAGCGACGCCAACGAGTCGAAGGTCGCAATCCTTGACCCACCGGGAAACCAGTGATCCGGAGAATATCAACAGCGATCACAAAGACACCTTGACTGTTAAGTTACGACCTGTGGCCTGCCTCGATAACCCAGTCGCCTGTCTCTCTCATTCCGAAGGTCTCAATGGAGGAAAGCGCATAGACCATCGCCATAGGAAGATATTAAGTCAAAGTATGCTGGGTTCAATTAAGAATTAAATTATATGAAGTTTTACCAACACCATAAAAAATATTAATTTAGTAATTGGAATAGGTTCGGAGAAAATTCGCTGGTTTGTCAAAAATTGCCACAAGAATTATCCTGGTGAAACAGATACGGGGAATATGTGGACAAGCTAACAAGAAATTGGGATTTAATCGAAGAGTACTGGGTAAATGTGATGACAAGGTCAAAGCGAAATGTTTTCCTTCGCTGGTTAAGCTTCATTTAGAATAAGCTGCAAGTAAATGGGATCCTCGCGAAGTTGGATTAATTTCCGTATTGGGTGGCGTTCAGAGTAGAGGAGCTAGATTTGTAAAACGTTGTTATGATAAACTTTGTAGCGTATCCAAATATTAGAGCACCTTGGCTGGGAAACACTCATGGAAAGAAGGTTAAATTACAGATTAAACCTCTGCTATGAATTGGAAGGACGTCTCTTTAGCAGTGATGTTGAAAATGTATTATCACCCCCATCGTACTATAGTAGGAGAGATCATGTCAATAAAATTAGAAAGATTAAGTTTAGAACAGATAAATTTAAGCTGTTATTTTTCCACGAACGATAAGGGATTACAATAACATTGTTATTGTTATTCGGGTAAAAATTAGTCTGGTGTGTAGTCACCGTCTACACAACCCTAGCTGTATCTTGCAGAGTACTAAAATATTTAACAACCAGCATTACAAGTAGGCGATAGCCTGGTGGTAATGTTCTTGATTACGAGTCATAAACCACTTAAACCATTCATAGCACAAGTACATACGGCTTTATCACGTACATTTCTCACTCACACGTTACAGATAATTATTTTAAGGAGAGCATACACCTCGTTTTAAATTTATTTAATGAATAAGGTAAGGACTTAAAGATATCCTCAGGTAACTCATTCCATTCTATTATTCCACGATTGAGGAAGGAGTTTTTTTTTTAATGTTTGTCCTGTGCCCTCTATGTTTTATTTTGAACTGATGGTCCTTCCGCCCAATGTAATTTGGTTTGTCTATTCTTTCTGAGAGCTCCTCCCACCCCTTCTCTTTATTTACTATCTTGAACATCCCACATAGCCTGTTCAGCTTCCTTCTGAGTCGGAGCGGTGTCCATCCTAGTATCTCTAACATTTCTGTCACACTATCTGTCCTGTTATGTCTTAAAATCATTCGCCTTGACCGGGATTCGAAACCGGATCCCTCGATATCCGGCCGAGTGCTTTAGCCAGTTAAGCTACCGAGACGTCCTCAATATCAAATATCAAGAAGAGGGTAAGCGCACCGTGTATTTTAGGAAAGCCTCTGAAGTAAGGAAGAAATTAGTAATCGATTGTAAGTTTACTTACGTCAACTTAACACCTAATAGACTTTACTTGACCAATGAACTTGAGAGGGAGAGGCGAGAGGTTTATGATAATTATGGTTTTACTTATTGTACTCGTAAAATGAACTACATTTAATGAGTTTTCATGAAAGGCACGGTCATATATTAAAATAAGGGCATTTTACCTAACCTAAATGATGAATGAGAAAGGCTATTTCTCCTGTGTTTGGTGAAAGGTGGGGGGGAAGGGGATTTGATTTTTATATTTGGCACGTCATGTGGATGAGAATTTTATCTACATCTACTTACTACCCCGCAAGCCGCCGCAAGGGCGTGTGGCGGGGGGTGTTAGGGTCCCACTCGTAATTAAGAAAGAAAAAACCACAGGCAAAAGCCACAAATTTATGCAAGCCACAAACAAAACATTGTATACATTCATACAAAAACCCTTATAACCCACACAAATGCAAACACACAACCTACCAACTTACATACACATTCACCTGCAAATATACCTGATGCCTTTGCAATGCTTAATTTTGTTCGGACTTGTAAATTAAATGTTTTTACTATTTCTAAAATAACTTCGGTTTCTTACTATTATGATTTCCGATTTCTCTGGGAAAGAATAAGTATTTGAATATATCTGTATTGTAATGTAATTGTAATCTGTACGTAATATCTCCCTTATTTTATCTCAGTGGTCATATATACATTTAAATGGAACTCTCTAAGGTGTCTCATGATCGGCTCGAAACAAATGATAATTATTTCATACGATGCAAACAGAAATAAGAGCAAGGTATCAATTATTAACACAATGACGTTTCCCATTGGATGACAATGCCTTTTGTAACGAAAATTTTCAAAATAGGTAGACTGATTTTGTCGGCCAAAGCATTGAGCCCGCATTCTGCTTCAAATAAAGTTGAGGATTTTGAATTCCGCGATAATTCCTTTCTCGTGAAGTATACTTAAGGTTTAACACGGTGATTTTTGAAATGAATCCAAGGAATCATAGACAATCGTTAACCCTCACTGATGACTTGTCGAACGCAATACTCTCTGCCTGCCTCTATTATTCCAACATTGTCCAAGTTATCCACCAATCATTGGCGCGGGCGTAGAGAAGTCAACATTTAGAATAGGTTTCGCTCTTCCTGATGCCGAGCAAGTAATCTGCAGACAATTTAACTTCCACGAACGGTGGTAAATATTTGGCGGAATAAAAGACGCCAAAGAAACTACTTAAAGCGAAATGCGAAGGGAATCAGACACTGGCAAGGACAAATCGCTAAACTTGGCAGAAGTTTCCATCGAAAGCTTGGAAATTAATAGCACGTCGGAAGCAGCACACTCTGAAGAAAATGACGGAAAAGGAACAAAAAATGTGAACATGTCTAGCTGTAAGATACGCAACTTCACATTATTTTATATTGCCTGCATGTGATGCCGCCAAATAAAATGCGAAGAAATACTTAGGAAAGAAGAGCCAACGGCGGATAAGTCATTGAACCCTTAACTAACACGACTAGTGCTACTATGAAGGCTGAAGAATCTCTGTTTTTGCTTACAATCTCAAACTAATTAAGGCCATTTTCTGCTCTTGTAAACTTCCCTCTCTTTGTAAGGATCCGTAAGATATGAATCCACCTGCATCCTTTTACGTAATTATCGATGCTATCATTCATATCAAACGAGCACCTTTTTCCACGAAAGAAAACAGCGCGTATAGGTTTGACGTAAACGTTTATCAGTTCAATTACGTTTTTGTTCTGAAAAAGTACACTATCTTGAAAAAAAACCTATTTTTGCAAGATTTATGTGATATTAGAATCTACTAGAATCTACTAGAATCTACTAGTACTTACTGTGAAACAAAACAGGTACTTCGAAACTGAATAGGTTAATAAATGCTTGGATAACACCAAAACGACAGTTTCATTCGTGAGTATATATATATTTACTATATATAAGAAATACTATACTATATAATATATATTTTTCACAGAAAATATATATTTATATTTATCCTTCTGGCTATAATATATATAATATTATATATATATATATATATATATATATATATATATATATATATATATATATATATATATATATAAACACACAAACACTAACACAAAAAACACTACACACATAGAAACATAAAAGAAGGACACTTACATTGGATATTTACGTTTCGACGGCACGGCCGTCGTCATCAGAATATATATATATATATATATATATATATATATAGACTCGTAAAAACTCTGATATGGAGCGTAGGCGCGTATGTACGGCGCGGAAACGTGGTCTCTGAAGCAGGGGGATAGACGTAGATTGGAGGCTTTTGAAATGTGGGTGTGGAGAAAAATGGAGAAGGTGAAATGGACCGAAAGGAAAACAAATGAGGAAGTACTAGAAATGGTGGGGGAGGAGAGGGGTTTGTTGAGAGAAATCCTATGGAGGCCGGAAAAATGGATGAAAGGCGTATTGAGCGGTAGTGGAATGTTGAAGAGGGTAATAGAGGGGAGAATGTTGGGCAAGCGAGGTAAGGGTAGGAACAGGATAGGGATGTTGGAAGGGATGAAGGGAAGAAAGAAGTACACCGAGATGAAGAGGGACCTGATATAGATTAGTTTGCTAGGTGGGGAGTCACAAAATGTTTATTTGATAGTTGTGTCCATCCAAAAACCTACCTTAACCGGTAGATTACCTAATAAAATATATATATATATATATATATATATATATATATATATATATATATATATATATATATATATATATCCTTCTGGCTATGCGTGCCATGAAACGCACCGTTCCTATCCTTTAGGATGTTGTATGCTTGCTAACGTACTGTCCATTCTCCTCTTGTGTTTGTCTATTTCTCCTTTGGTGGGTGTAACAGCTCCCTAACGCCATCTCCTGGGGCAATGAATCGGAGCACTTTGGCGCTTTATAAGATCGCAGATTTCAGTGTAAAGTAAATTTTCTCGATAGCTCAAGTGGTTAGAGCCCGGAAAGGAGAGAGATCCGGTGTTCAAGTCCCGGTCGAGGAAAATATTTTTACATTTGTGATCTGCTCACATCCGCCTTCCCCACCTCTCTTCTGTTCGTCCTTTATATGTGTTCCTTTCCCATTTCCTTATCTCTATTTCTATGAGAATGAATATATATATATATATATATATATATTATTATTATTAGGTAATCTACCGGTTAAGGTAGGTTTTTGGATGGACACAACTATCAAATAAACATTTTGTGACTCCCCACCTAGCAAACTAATCTACATCAGGTCCCTCTTCATCTCGGTGTACTTCTTTCCTCCCTTCATCCCGTCCAACATCCCTATCCTGTTCCTACCCTTACCTCGCTTGCCCAACATTCTCCCCTCTATTACCCTCTTCAACATTCCACTACCGCTCAATACGCCTTTCATCCATTTTTCCTGCCTCCATAGGATTTCTCTCAACAAACCCCTCTCCTCACCCACCATTTCCAGTACTTCCTCATTTGTTTTCCTTTCGGTCCATTTCACCTTCTCCATTCTTCTCCACACCCACATTTCAAAAGCCTCCAATCTACGTCTATCCTCCTGCTTTCGCGACCACGTTTCCGCGCCGTACATAGCTACGCTCCATATCAGAGTTTTTACGAGTCTTGTCTTCACATCCCTACTCAACGTCCCCGTCATCAACTCCCTCCTCCTTGAGAAAGCCTCCTTGCCTAGCGCAATTCTTCTCCTTACGTCCCTACCACTTTGACCGTATTGGTCCAAAACACTTCCGAGATATGTTAACTGCTCTACCTGCTCTATTCTTTCCCCGCCTATTTTAATATTTAGCTTAGCCTTTTTCTTTCTGGAAAATCGCATGACCTTTGTTTTATTAATATTGATTCTCATCCCATATTTATCGCACTGAACCTCCAATTCACTCAACAATGCTTGCAACCCCTTGGCTGACTGAGCAACTAATGCTTGGTCATCAGCAAACCTAACCGATTTTACGAGTTCCCCTCCGACTTTCATTCCTACCTCCAGTTCTTCCCATGCCTCTTTAATCATTTCCTATATATATATATATATATTTATATATATAATATAAGGACATAAGGATAAGAAGGATATATACATATATATATATATAACGCAATAATAAAACTTACGTAAGATACCTTCTAGTTCCCCTACTCCTCGTAGGAGAAACAGAATATAACGCTCACCCCCTCAAACCAAACCCTTACGTAATTAAAAGACAGCCGGGGGCAGACAATAAAATATTTTTTTATTTTGTCTTACATATGGTTACGCAAAAGAAAATAAAAAAATGGTAGGAGGAAAGATTAATTGGCGATTCAGATACTACGCTGTAAATATCGTCTCTCGACTAGCTCTTCAAAGACGGTTGAAGAAACTTGCTTGGTGGAAAGAAGAAAGTTAAGCCTACGGAAAATAACACCTTCTCCATCGAAGTAAAATCAATCCAGATCAAAGTATCGCCAATGAAATTTATAGGCATTCGACTTTTAAGGGTTGCTTACTTCTTCGATACAACCTCAACTCCCTTCCCGTCGTCCTTTGTCATAAAAGGAGCAAATCTCCGAATCCTTCCTTTCTGGCACTCCCTTCTCGTAATCCTTTCTCTGTCTTTGAAAACCCTATGTCTCTCGAACGGAATTTACTATTCCCTGAGCTCACTCAAAATAGTACGGCGCTCCATAAAAATTGTATGAGGAGACGAAAATAAGCTTACGTACTTCGTAAGCGGAGGAATATTCTCGAAAAAAGATATCAAAGGCATGAAGCGAAATCATTATCACCGGACGACGACAAAACCCAATTGGACGAGAGTCTGAAATTACGACGAATAAAATCGATTGTGTACTTCCAGGGAAAGGAATGATGAGCTTATCAAAAATCACTTGATTTAAAGGTAATAAGGTTTTAGAATTCTCTCAATCGTAATGAAAATTTATCAATAGTTGAGAAGGATCCATTTCAATTCAGACTGATTTCACGTTAGAATTCGAAATGAATAAAATTAATTCATCCCATTAGTGCTTCTGCATATCTTGTCTACTTCCGCAGACATCTTAAAATGCCATGAATGCATCCTTCCAGGGATGAAAAATAGAAATGATTTAGCATTTTAATAAACTTCAAGGGAATTAAAATGGATCCGGGTTCGAATCCCGGTCTAGGCGAATGATTTTTAAAATTAGAAAATCTTGCGTTGTAATGCGCATTATTAGTGGATGACATCGTTAAAAGATACTGTCGCGACATCTTCGCAGTTTCCTTCAATGGGGAAAGGAATTCTCGAATTTAACTCTTTTCAGGCAAACAACTTCACCCAATAAACATATCCAGAAATGAAGTTTATGTCAGCATTTGCAGGAAAACGATAAGGGAGTTAAGCTATATACTACTATATAAGGTTCACACTCGTTGATTTCCCTATTAATGTTGGTTTTCGATAATGTCTACCAAATTTACGATATTCCCAGATGACTTCGAGAGCATAATCATTAAGTTTTCCTCTTTATTCGATCAAAAAGTTCATTATAGCATTTTTGTTTCAACTATTCGAAATGGAAATGTCTGTTTTACCGCATACTTGACGGGAGTAAAAATTTGAGTTTTGCCAATGTAAGGAAACCTTCCACATGGCCATCGAGAGAAAGGAAACTTCTTCTACTAATAGAGCTGGTTCTCGTTCACTTATCGAAATATTAACCGAAGCCACGCCAGATTGTTTATTCGGTCGAAGGTGAGGCGTAAAAGCGAATAAAAAATAAGAGTAAAAAATGAACGCAAGCAGAGGATGCATGTCAAAACAAGGCACGAAAAGGGAGAGAGAGAGGGAAAAAAATCTCGCAGTTGAGTAAACTGGTCAGTAAAACGTTTTTGCATACATAAAGTCTCAAGCAGCATATTTAAAGTTTTTCCTCAAAATTCAACAAATACATGCCAATGTCATGATTAAAATATCTTGGAAAAGCATAGTTTTCATTTTTATGTATTTAAATTTTTGGTTTGAAAAATTTACGAATGTTCTTCGCGAAATAATTTGGAAATAACATTTTTTGCCTAGTTTAATAACATTTGATTTTCGTCAGGGTCCATTTTCTTCTTTGAATTACACTGGGAATAGAAACAATCTTCATTTATCCTCTCCGCAAAGTAATAACGTCCGAAAGATAACATTCATTTATTTATAATTGCTCAGGGGCACCAGAAGGGAGAGCAAGCAGGGAACTTTAGAATGTTTTCTTTAAAGACATCGGATACACAAAGATTCATTTTGCTACCCCATTTAAACTTAGCAATAATTTATCCAGAAATTAAATGATACCCCCGTTAAGCGAATAGAGGGTGAAATTGAAGGTGATGACAGATGAGGAAGAGTCTTTTATCATTTGGCTCTCGTGGTCCTGATTTTGATTGACCAGTGAATGTGTTTGGATTAAATTATCAAATTTATTGCATCAAACTGCGGGTCTCAAATTTACATGCATAACAAAAAACATACAAAAATTTACATAAAACTGGAACTACGGGACATAACTTTCGATAAACCAACATTAGAAATACATCCCATGACGGCAGTGATGCGCGGCATCAAGTGGATTGAAAACACCAAGAATGAAAATTGATATGGAGTGAAAAATAATCAATGGATTATAAACTTGAGTCTCTAAGTTTATTATGATTTATTTTAAATGCGGAACCGTTGGAAAAGGGAACGAGGAGGAAGAAAAACCGAAGCCGACGTGGCAGTTCTCAGAATAATCGCATCCACTAACATTTTATGGGTTTCCTTTCACCACATCCTTTCATTTAGTTCCTTTTCTCCAAAAAACATCCAGGCCTTTGGAACAAAACCATATGTTCCCGAAGTATTCGCAGCTGCGCTCACATTTCCACCCCCTTGCAAAGGCGTTTGGAATATAATCCATCTTTATCTCGGTGGGCTCAAGGAAGCGGAAAAAAAAGACTCACATGAAACCTGAATTTGTCTCTCAACTTCCTCGAAGAAAACCGATTGTTTGTGCCCATGATCAAATGTTAGTGCAGTCTCGCACACTCGTGTGGGCGTGCCCATATGTCTCTTAAAATAAGGCAGACGAAGAATATTCAGCTCTTTCACACGTTTTTTCTACCATGGCTGCTTGACGAAGATTCTTTAAACTTTATCTGAAAGGAAAAATGTAACAATACGATGTTTTATAAAAAGAGAGAACTCCGTAACTCCAAATATTACACATGTGCTGCTAAACAACGGGTGATGTTGCCCTTAGAGGAATCTTTTGAATTTGAACCCACGACCTTTCTTTCAGCAGTAGAATGCTCCTACTCACTAAGCTGTTAATTAAATTTCCCACAATTAAGTTTTGAAAATGCCACAATGGTAGGTAGCATTTACATGAACCACACTAGCAGTACTCCATTATCGGAAACTAAGTATTGGCATTCTTAATGGACTCTCTGAGGCACTTCTCCGCTTTCGAATTTTCTATAAACATGATCGATCAACCGGTTGCTTTGCCTCTTACATTATAACAGATCCCTTCGTTAAATTAATTATCTACGAATCCTTATGGCGCCCCACACTTAAATCGAACACGCAAATGAATGCGACACATAGAACAGCATCACTGACATAAGGAAATAAATTTCGGCTGAACTCATACGCAGACATACCATTCGACCACATAAGTGAACGGAAAGCTGGTGATTTATTAATCTAAAGATAATATTTGTACTTCAAAGCGGCAGAAAAAAACAAGGAATTTCCTCTCGCAAGGAGTTTCCTATCGGTAGACGAAATCATAAATAAGGTCGAATGGCTCTGTATATATCCCGTAAAATTATACTGAACGATTGAATATTATTTAAATTAATTATATTTTTTACAAGTGATTTCAGAATTGTAATTTTTCCAAGGAAGCATTGCAGCAACTAAAATGTTGTAATTCTTCATTCCATTCACCCAGAACGTCGGTAATTACAGTCCTGTATGATTGGTTTAATACATATTTCACCCATTAAATGTACATAAAATAAATATGCAATAGTCCATATAAATGTATGCGCAATCAACATTACCATTTGTATTTATCAAAATTTAACGGTCTAATTTATCTTAAAAGCTATTTTTATTATTCTTATGTCCTCATTTTCCCATCAATTCTTCCATAATTGCCTTGCTTTTCAATGCATCGCCAATGTTCTTCGGATACCGTCTCCTTACATTACTTAACACATTATTCTAACTACAACCCGACACTTTAGTATCTCCCTCTTGCCAACTTTCCTTCCTTATCTTATACCATACCACTATGACTCCCAGTCTTTAAAACACTACAGATTCAATACTATAATAGCTTTCAGAATTCTTGCATACCCTCCCTTCGTGTCCATGATTCCGCACCGCATACGGTACACTTTACTTTTCAACCAATTACTTTTACACCCTAATTCCTTTATATTGGCAACAGTTAATTGTTATTGCATATTTCTCTTCATAAAGGCTTCATTGTTTTCCAGTATTGCTGGCCATACGTGCCCAATATGAAAATTTTTCATCCTTTATTTTCACCAACGAAGGTAAAATGTCAACACATCTAGCCTTGTACACCTAATAATCATCTGAATGTCTTTAAGTCAGTACTAGACAGTCGCAAGCCAAATATTATGCTCATTAATTTCTTTAACAGCGACAGATTTCGTTCAGGCAATAAGTACCTGTTTGTACGGTGACCCAATTTGTACTACTAAAAGGCCTGCCTTCCTCCAATTTAAAACGGGGAAATGGGGATCAAATATCTCGCGGTATGACTGAAAAACTTTGGTGGAACAGGAATCAAGCGGTCGGTAAATAAAAATTCTACGATACCCGTTTTAAATGCCTGTTAAAAAATATTATACAACGCGAGTATTCAAGTTAAAGGGATAACTTAAGAGAGGTGTTTTTAGACCAGTCCAACTTCAAGCAATCACCAGTTTCCTATTTGAAAAGTATCCAAATAAAAAGGGATTTATAATCGCTTACGTCTATGTACCGAAAGAATGTTTAATGGAAGCGCAGACATTTTCAATTTTAAATTATTACCATTTTTGCCTACTTGAAAAGGTGGAGTGGGTGTCAAAAAAGTGTGTCAATCGAAATTGATATTCAATTGTGACATTTTCGACGAGTGCATCTAATATCCTTGTCAGCACCAATGGCTGCCTCTTTGATTTTAGTTTGAACTGAAATTCGATGGTATGGATTCGAACCTATTGATAATAACACGGCGATGCATAAAAATAGTTTTAGTTTTTTTTTCCGGAAAACGGATAAAAGTTCAATTTCTTTCATTCTCAAAATATCCCACAAGCTGCCACAAGGGCGTGTGATGGAGGGTGTTAGGGCACCTGCCTTTAAATCTGAAATATTAGCTTATATATTGATTTGAATGTTTGTCAGCTAATATACGAAAACACTCCACAATTTGACAATCTTTATATTCTCATTAAATTATTCAGAGCACGTAAAACGCTTTCTAAAAATGGATGTTGAATCAGAATTCTATTTTAATACTGTAACTACTGACTTTCTAAGCTAAATAATTCCCTTCCTGAAACGTTATGAAAATAAAGCGCAATAATTTTTCTTGTGAAGAGTGAATAATATACGTGGAACTATTAGGAACGTCTAATGCGTGTCACCGTGAAAGAAATGAAGTAAAAATGAATTCGAATCAGATCAGAAAAAAAGGAAAACTCTAATACAGTATCAAAATTTGCTCAAGTAATTGTGATATGTTGTTGTAGTTTTGTTGGGGAGACAACCGACAGTTAAGACATATGCGTCAGTTGCGCCATAAGAAAGACATGGGAAAGACACTCGGTGGGTGTCCATAAAGGTGGAGAGACACCCAGCGTCGGCGTCGACTCATGTCAATAGGCGCCAAGGGCTCCGCAGTTGAACGTCCCATCCGACGGACGTCGTACTCATTCAAAGTGCTCTCCACAAAGCACAAGTAGGGATCGGGATACCACTGAAAAATATTTGTTATCTCCAGGATTTGAACCGGGGCCTTCCCGGTGGAAAACCTGAACGTTAGCCTCCGCACCATCCCGATCCCCGAGTGATATGTTGTAGGGGTATTTTCTATCATTGCAGAGTAAACAAATTTGTGGAAACAATCCATAGAAAAGAACCCGGATTCGACCCTCGACATCCCTTTTCGTGTGCAATATCAAACACGGTTGCCATGTGAACAAGCAATCTAGTCTGAAAACGCATACGGCCGCGGTGTAAGCAAACACAACCTTGTCTGAAATTATTAATTATGCATCGTCATCAACCCTTGAAATCCGCAATCTCTGTTAAATAATTCAATCGCAAACCTGATAACTTCCTAGTCGCTTGACGGAGAAATGAGTCATAACTCTTATTACAGATTTCGAGAGAAAAAGAGTGCATAGAAAGGTGGAACTAGGATGCTGCTGTTCAACTGTAGGGAGGCGCAATACACATGAAAAGCTATTCCTCGTTCATCCCTCCAACTTCTCTACCACCGCCACCCTCTTCCACCCACCCATACATCACGGAAAAAAGTTGGGGAAGAAGAAAAAATAACAAAAAAAATTACATCGCGAGACTTGCTATATATCTTTATCTGTGTTCAATCGGATGATTCGAGAGTTTTCATTCCGAAACGAACGTAAAACAAAAGGAAAAAAAGTGTACTTGAAATGAAAAATCTCCCACGCGAACATAAGCATTTATTTCCGTTGGCTTCCCAATTGGAAAAAAATATATGAGATAGGGAAACAAATGCAACGCAAACATATGCACATATACGTGGGTAAGAAATATGGGAAAGAGATGGGGCGGGAAATGCAAAAGTGGTGAACAGGAGAGAGTTGGCTGGGGGGAGAATTTGATTGGGAAGCGAAGCAGATTCTTACTTAAAAATTAAGGCAATGCAAGCGGGAAACTCGTGACTCAAGTCCGAATCTTGAATTTTTTGATCAGTACGAAGTAAATTCATCGATTCTCTAAGGAAACCTTGAGTCAAATTCCTAATTTATCGACCTTGATGGATTTTTCATTCAAGCTTTGAAAACATTCATTATAGTGAATGTGAAAAACAACTCCACCGCTTGTTGCGTGTTGTGAGTTCACAGCAGACCACACCAATTTCGTGGTCGCTGCGAGATCCAAATTAGATCGAAAACGTTATTACTCGATCGCAGTGATGTCAGCAAGCTGACAATGAGGAAAAGTACGAAGCGAGTGAGGATATTTACTGTTCCAATTTCATTTCAGACACGAGTTAAAGAATCGGTTACTTCTTTTCGGAAAAATACGACGCGATTATGTCTATTTCTCTTTTGCGTATTCATCTCTACCATACTCAGGTACTTTCAAGAGCAAAAGAAAACACCAAATGCGCAACAACATAATAACTATTCATGCCTCTCAGCGATGAAACTTCTTTCTTTACGCCCCAAACAAAGACTCACTGTAGTCCGATAATTGGGCGAAGTAGGTTGGGAATATTTTCGTCAATAACATTTCATACTAGTACTTTTCAAGAGAACGAACAAACCTAATTTAATTACATTCATTATGGCCGGGAAATCTCTTTGCCGCGACACAAAGAAATTTTCGAGATTAATGCACATGTAACCACGATCAACTTTCTCGCAGTCGCACCGTGGGGAATTTCATCGAAATTCAATATGTTTTTTCACGCTGATATAACGGCACCACTCATCTTACCCCTCCCCCATCCGCGAAAAAGATGCAAACCCGAGGACGGATTTGGATTCGTCCGAATTATTGATTCCGGTGCATTTAGTGTGTGTGTGTGTGTTTTCTGTAATCTCTGAAATCGACCCGAACCGATATGATGGGACAAAACTGCGAAAAGGAGAGAGGGAGGGTTTGGAAGGGGATACGTATAAACGTAAGCAAGAGCGGAACCTTGAAATAACACGGTATCGATGGTAGGGGGGAAGGAGGGTGGTGTGGGAGACGGAATTCAGCGCGGCTTTATTCTATATCCTTCTCTCTCCCTCCAAGTACGAATGTTACTCCCCTCACGGACTCGTTACCAGCTATTTTTTTCGCGATATCATAAAAAAACCAAAAATCGAAGTCCCCGATGGGTGTAGAGGAAAGAAATTCATCGGTATAGTTCGCGTGACGCCCACGGGAGCGTCGTATTACAAACATCGCGTATTACAAACAAATGCATATTTTAGGGAATTTTTTACACATTTATATTTTTAAATCGATGAAGAGCTTGGTTTCGAACACCCCCAAAATTATGCACGTGACCTCTTTTCTCTTTTTACGCATAAATCGTGCAGTCGGCGAGGTTTCTTTGATCATTGACGAGGCATCAATTTCTCATCTATGCATATCCACCATCATCGTTGCTTCTCGCATTCCACGTAACCTTTCACTCTCCGAAGACAGTTTCTTTCATTTGCTTGGGCAATTCCTTTCGAAAGTTCAGAGCAAGGGGAACGTTCTGGACTCGGTGAGCAACGATCAAAGATTCACTAACCACTCTAAGTAAGAGGCAGGCTTCACTTGGGATCATGGAGAGAGAGAGAGAGGGATAGAGAGTTTCCAGGAATTAGCTCAAACTTCGTCGGAGGGATTTGATGAACAGATTTCCCAGGCGGAAATAAGGAGTAGAATTCCTCCAGGAAAGGCGGCGTTCGAGAAATTCAGCAAACTTATGGCCGCTAAGAACATCAATCTAGAATTAAGGAAAGGATTTGCAAAATATTACACGTACACGTACTTTTATACTGATTTGAGACATAGGGGATAAGCCAAAAAGAAGCACATGTGTGGAAAGCTTTGAGATTCGACCGTGGCGAGGGACGCAGGAAATAAGACGGATTGACAGGTGTAGAAACGAGGGATCACAAGGAGAAGAACGAGGGATATTGAAATGCATAAGAAAGAAGATGGCAGGTTGTATAGGTAACGGATAAGAAGGCTTACTACCTACAGATATACCCTTGGAAGAAAACACAAACGGCAAGAGACGGAAATCAGATTTGGCTTGCTTACACACATAAAGAGAGAACAAAGGAATTTATCACTGAATGAACTCAGGAGGTGATGGGGACGAAGGAAGGAACACATTTTTGAAGAAAGCTGTCGCCGGATAAATATATTATTAAGCAAAGATGACCAAAACAATTTGACGTGAGGATGCGTGTGACAAAAACAACGATCCATATAGAGTATAATTTATTCAAATGGTGAGCATAATTTATGATTTTATAGAAATTGTAGCTCATGGCGATTTCCGTACAAAAAGGAAACGGGAAAAATAATTGTTTCATTTCACCTAAAAATTACTTGAGGGTAAAACATAATTCATTGGAAGGAAAGTTTTTTCTACTAATTTCAATGGTTCACGGGATAAAAGACGACAGTTCACAAACACTTAATTCCACATTCAGAAGTACTAAGAAGAAGGCATTTGTATTGGAGAGTAATGAAGGAGCAGCTGTCGCGGTTTCCTTTATGTACGTACCTATGTCAGTTGAGAATTTGAATAATGTGAAGTGCATTATGGAGAGATTTGGGATCGTAAACCAAGTGGCCAAGAGGAAAAAATGAAACACGATGAGTATCAAAAGAATCTACGCGAAGAAAATATCATTTTAAACAGTATTTTGAGTTTAGAGAGGAACTCTTTAAGTAACGGCTAAGGGAGATGAAAAATAAATTTTGAATGTTTCATAATTGGGTGTTTGTAAATACCGATTTACCCGAAGATGAAAATCGAGAAGAGGCTCAAGAGTTTGTGTAATAAAATTTCAAATGTTTATCAGGGTTATGATAATTGAAAGCTAATGTACAAGGGTAAGTTGGGAGAAAAAACGTAAACAAATCTGGGTTGATTGGATTTCTAGACTGCATTTGCCTAAAGAATGACGTCGACTAATGCACGATCGTCCATTAGACAAAAGGACGAGGCTAAATTAGAGAATTTTGAGATGTGGTCACACAGGAGAACTGAGGAATAAATTTTGATGGGGAGGAAGGCTAAAAACTAAGTTAAAAATATAGTGGGAGAAAATTGAAAACTACCAGCTGAAATTCGAAGGCAGACGGGAGTAAATGAAAGGTATAGAAAGGTTGTGGGACTTTGAAGGCCCTGTAAGAAAAAGATTGGGATAAAGGGATGAAGTACCTTCCAAAAACCCTGTACCTCAAAGAGGAATACAAAATGCGATGCAAACCACCACAAGGGTGCGTGGCAGGGGTTGATTCGACCAGACATCGGCAACATCAATACTAATATTATTAAAACGTTTTTCATAAGTGTGGTTCAAAATAAATATGTAAAATAACTGAAATAATGTATGCAATAAAGACAGCTGAACGCACTACAACATAAAAGCGTGAAATATTTCTCTGAACATACAAGATGGGTCGCGAATTCACTAAAGTTAGATGCAATAATGCTAGGCTACTTGGAATAAACAAAATACTGTTTTCCCTTAGCACAATCATTTGCTATTATTCTTTACATTTAGAATAGTTGCTAGGTATGTAGACCCTAATCGATTCTAGGACAAACAGGACAAAGTCTGCACGATACGTAGTTCATGAATGTTTGTACGGTACTATAAAAAACCTACATTAAATAAGTAGATGAATTATAAACTGAACTGGTTCTGGGTCACATGCCGGTCAAGATAGCATCGGCAGAAATACAAATGGAAGCAATGAAATTGGATCGTGACAATTGAATCAAGAAAATCAAATGGAAAGATTACAAGATTGATCATTGCACATACCTACAGGCAATTTAGTTTTCAAATTCACGTACCTCATGTGCATTCACGAAGTAAGAGGTTAGACTGTGGGTGTACTGACAAATTATAAGGAGCAAGCCTTATTTTTTGTCAGCATTGTCTTCAGCCTTACTGGACACCTTTTGAGACAGAAGGAGGCCAAGGATGACCAAAGAGCAACAAGTGATGGGGAATATCAGATCAAGGAAGTATGAAGGAACGAAGAGATTGCGAGGAGACTAGATACGTTGGAATACTGATAAAAATGCAGATTTTCGCAATCATGAGATTGCAAGTGATACAGGGAATGATGACGGTGAGAATATTTGAGCTATTCATTTAGTGTTAGAGGAGATAATTCTTAGACAAGTGGAAGCTATATGAAATAGCGACGATTTTATCTACGAAAGTAGAGATTCAAAAGGGAGAGTTGATATTTTACGGTGAATCAATACGTCAGACAAGGACAAACGTTTTTATCTAATTCACTACAGTTTTTAAAATACGACAGAAAGATTTCTATGGAACAATTGGAATGCACAATCTTTAAAGAAAACAAGAATGTGTCTAAGCATGCCAATTTGCAATTTGCTGGAGGGGTTTGTGAGGGAAAGACTAATTTTCCTATAACTCGAAAAATGCTGTGAATTGAAGAGAGTTTCACGTACGTTTTCTATCCTTTCTACTATCCATTATACAATAACCATTTGATCGATTGAATCTTACGTATCCTTCAAATTGCTTTACCTGAGTGTTAAGCAAAGCTTAATGGCTTGAAAAAAAATCAGATTGAATTTATAACCCACATGAAACGAGAGATAATTATTTCAAAGGTGATGAATGTTAACTCCATTGATTAATGAGTTTTTGAAGAAAAACATAATAGTTCATTAACATATATATATTTCCCTTCCGAGAATGTTAGCTTAAAGGTAGTACATGGAAAATTAATGAAGCCCTTTAATATCCGTATAAGTTCTCAGTAAATTCTTCTTGTTAAAAAGAAACTTCTTTACCCCGGTTAATGAAGGCGTTAAGTTAATTACATTCCATATATATATATATATATATATATATATTATAGAGGGATATCAACCAAAGTTGTAGCCACAGCGAAATTTAGTTATAAATATAGATTAAAAATTTTCGCGAGACCTTCACAAGCCGCGGTGTGGAAAAACGAGTTTGCGTGTCATGAAAATATTTACAAAAATCGTTGCGCAGGAAAAGAATGATCATACCGCCAAGATTAGCAAATGCCAAACTCAAAATAAACCGTTACCAAGATACATTACTCGTTTCTCGATTGTGAAACTGAACTTGCACCCATGTCGCGTGGACGTTTGCATAATTTGCGAATCTGGTTGGCAATTGTCGACAACTCTGTAAATGCCATTAATGCGAGTTCTACTCAAAGACGTTCTAACGATAGTCCTTGTAAAAGTCAGTGCACTACAAAGTTTCAAAGAAAGATACTGGATCATTTTCTAACTGCTTTGTACCACGGGTTTCTGCCTTTCCTTCAGGTGTTTCCTCCGGAGGATTTCAGATACTACGAGATTAATATCCGGTCCAATGTTTGCATAAAGGAAGTCTTAACTACTTCCAAAGGGATTCTCCAGTAATTAATCCTTGAAAAGCGTATGTTTAACATAAATACTCGAGAAAACTATTGATATTTTCATTAAAAGCATTATATAAAATATTAAGCCATTGTTTAAAAAATATTAAGGCTTTGTTAAAAAATGAAATTCAACAGATTGATGTCCTCCTTGTTTTCATTTTTGAGAAGAAATGTCTGTATTTAAAAAAATCAAATTAACTAAAATAATTTAATTGAATAAAAAAGCCGAATACAACAATTATTGCGTGATGCGTATAGGTGTATTTTTCTATGAGCTAACATGTACGCAAGTGAATGGGTAAACTAATAATTCTAAATGTATAGCTGATGCCCCAACACCTCCTGCCACACACACGCGTCGGCTTGCGTAGTATTGTGCAGATGTATTAAAGTCTCCCAATGCTAAGAAGAGAGACAAGTTAAAATAATTTCGAATCGCTCGTCATGAGAGTAAAATTACAGCGTACCAAAATACTTTCAGTATTTTAAAGTGCTTCTTATCTTATAGTAAAAGGGTTCCGTTAAATATGAGTCTATGAGACCCTTCGACCTAATCCATGGTTGCCCCTAACAGTATAATCTAATATTTCTCCTGTCTGTTTAATAATAGGTGTCACCGGAACGCGCAAACCCTTTACAATAGTGTTGTAGGAAATAGGAAGGAAATTAGTGCGTATTAATTAATATTCTTACTAAATACTACAGTAACCTTTTATAAATCGGTTAACTTTATCTCTAGAATCAGCGAAGACCCAGTCCCAACGAGTCAATCCCAAATATACCCTGTAGACACTTTCATAGACAGATCCATTTCTGCCTTGGTTCATTTTATATTTCGGATACATACGTACATGTTTAGTCTAAACATTATTATTATTTCGTTTATTACGTAAAAATTTACTCTCGAAACATTATTGAAACTGCCCACAAAAGAGATTTCGGTTTCCTTATATCAATGTAAAACGAGGGAAAGAAGGAACATGGAAGAAAAAGAATGTTCTGAATATCCGGCCCTTGATTAGCAATCGTGATATCGTGGAGTCAAAACTGTTTGCATTGAGCCAAACTGTGTTTGTATTAGTTCACTTTCTGTTATCGCATTCGCTACCTATCCTTTTAAAACAGAATCAAATATATGGATCGGAAGAGCAACTGAAAAATAAAACCAATTCGTTCATTTGAATCAGGACCATTTGCTATCGGAATCAAATGCAGTCGCCGTCCATTTCAATTTCAACACATTTGTTCGCTAGCTAGTCCATTTTTACTAATTCTCCCGATCTGATCTTTAAATTTTACCTTTGAAAATTAATTTTCAAAAAATCTCTTTTGGTCTCGAATGTGCATATGAGCGATAAATAATTTCTGCATGAAACTGAATCTGATATTAAGTCATCGAGTTTCATTTTCCGACAAATGTTGTGACGCTCTCCTTTTCACCAACAATTTTTTTTCGTGCGAATATTTTCTGGGAATTTGCTTTTATTTGTGAATTGATAATTCATACATCGGGTCCAAACTTTTCAATCAGCTTGTTCGTTTTATTTTTTCAAATTGCATTCACCGCATAACAGATATAATCACTTAACCGTGAAATCTGAGCATTCAATCCGAAAAATATCAATGAAATGACAAAACGGCATGAATACGAGTCATCATCATAAAATTATTTAAAACAATCTCATTCAACGAAGACAACCTATACATAGTGTCTATCTACGATTTAAACAGATATTCAGTTTCCAGGATTCATGGAAACTGGAATATTAGAAGAAATTATGTGTAAATGCTCAGAGTCGAGATGGTATATGCAATAAAAGCAAAGGATCAGCAGAGGAGATTATTGGCTGGTCTACAATACTGAAAGAAAAACATCAAGGTTTCCCGGAAGTTAATTATCACCACTCGACGAAATAATTAAGATATCTTTCAAGTAATCTCACAAGGGTATTAAAACACAGTAATCAACCCGAAGGTCGGTTTAGTAGGTGATGGTAGAGCTCACCCGTGTACCAAGCCCAACGGCGTGTGAATATTCACACATCAGGGTAGGGGGGCCAGTTCCTTTCCCTGTGCCGGTTATGGTTTCCCAGGAAGATCTGGTACCCGAAAAATACAAGGGTATTACCTAGCCGCAATTCATTTACATTGCATTGTCCGCATAATTAATCTTGCGCCGTGAGAATTAACATTAAATTTAGTTTTTTCTACTTAGTTGAATTTGCGTAAGTATCTATACACGAGACCATATTAATTCGTGAAAAATGCTAAGTTATTGATAATAATGACCAATATGACGGCTTCCAACAGGTTCGCGGTAGTCTGGGGGTAGGTCATTGGACTATTGACCGGAGGGCCCGGGTTCAATTCTCGGTGAAACCTTTTGGGCACCCAAGCTGTGTGATTTTTCGGGTACCAGACGTTCCTGAGAAACCATAACAGGCACAGGGAAAGAAACTGGCCCCTCTACCTCGATGTTTGAATTTCACACACCGTCGGGTTCAGTACTGGGTGAACTTTAACATCACCTACCAAACCGACCTTCGGGCAAATTACTGTGTTAATGGCTTACGACGTCTTTCGCGGTGAGATGAGTTTGATGGTGTAAGTCTTCTGGGTTTTCCTCCGCGCAGGTCCGTAATCGCGACCGTTTTGCCTTAGCTGTAGTTGGAGCGTTCAGATTAGTCAGGTGAAGATGCTTGATATGTGCCCATAATATATGCATCACTCATTGGAATTACTGAAATATTACCTGCAAGAACACCTTCAAAGAACCGACGACAGCGACTCTCCGCCATCGCGGAGCACATCTGGGCGGGACCAGCGCATAAAATAAATTTTGAAGAGGTCAAATTAATCGTCAAATACAATCGTTACTTCCCGCGGAGCCATCTAAATTAGCGAGAATACCAATGATTTCAACAGTGAAGGAAGACGCTCTCCAGCGCTTGGAAACGAGTGTTCCAGGAAAATAAGATACTCAACCAATCAGGGCGCACCTGACTTAAATGGGTGATGTATATAAGAGGGACGAATTTCAAGAATCTTCAATTCGCTTACTTAAAGACGCTGTCGACACTGTCATCCGAGCGTAAGGAACGCAGATTCGGAAAACTTCCATCTTCATAATAATAATGATCCAGTTATTCACGCGGAGAAATTGGGACCATAAGGCAGTTTCATATATTCTACTGCTTTACATTACAAAAAATAATGAAAACCAACACCCTAGATTTCTCCAAACGTGCGACCTCTGGATTCGTAGGCGGGAGCGTTACCCTCCCGCTTAAGTGTTGATGTGTAGGTGTTAATAAATCTCGATCTTCGGTAACTTTGTAGTCCTCCATTTAAGTATTTATTTCTTATGAGAGCTGTCTACATCCACAAGGCATCCTGAAATCCACTGCGAGAGAGAATTGCAGGAGAAAATTGCACGCCAGGCATTCAACATCAATGTTAAGCGTTTTCTTGCTGTTAATTACTCATTACTACGCTGGGAAACACTTACTGAGATGTCTGTGAATCCGTGGAGAAAAGTGAAATCATCAAACATTTGGAAAATTTAAAAGAGAGAACCCATTACCTCAAGATCGATGAACGTCAATATCCTGCATTTCATAGGGACGGGCCGCCCTAAAATACTTTCCTAAATAAGAGATTTTTTACTTTAATGGCACGCATTAAATAGACACAATCAGGAAATTTTTAAATGATTAATACAAAAAAGGTGTTTTTTAGCAACGTCTTTTGCAAACGGTATGTTACGGAAATTCCTCGCGTACTGTGAATGAATGAATGAGTGTAAATGAATCCATTGCCGGTAGCATGTAGAGTATCAAATATGTGCACTTTGCCAATTACAAACTAGCGTAGGAAGTAACCAATCCTCAGTTTTGTGCGGAATCAAAGAGAAACAATAAAACAATAATTATTTTTGTGAATTCTTCCGCGGAATGGTGTTCATTGAAAAATTTATGTTTCAGATCTCATCCGCGTATTTACTTCTTCGGCGTACCCAGCAGGTCCCACCCAGGAAGACTGTGACAGGTGGTGTTAGGTCACGAGTCTTCAATAACTGAATGCAGAAATATTTGAGGTTATCAGCCTGCAGCAAACTTCATCAGCCGTGGTATTTTCCTAGTTTAGCTTTGTTTTTCTTGCGATCGCGAATCGCAGGAAAGAAAATTCGCTGCATCTATAGGTTCTGTAGCGCTTATTAATATTCGAACGCTCCGATCACTCGATACAATGACTCTTAATAATTGAACGGTATCATTAGTTAAATCCGGTGCGGATATCTTCAACTGTATAGCGTTTTTAACACAATTGTTTCGCCAGTAAAAGTCCGCCTGTTCAGGTGACGTCCGATTCTTCACCCGAAAAAGCCAACTGGAGCGTCGGCGAAGCCATTGCGTTAAAAACAACGTACGCGGATAAAGTCTCGAGCTCATAAAGGTATTCAGTTGTAATAAATATTATATTATTATCCTCAGACTAAAGTTAGCTCGCTCCCATTACGTGAAGAATTTAATCGAGTAACTGACAGTAAAATAATACGCAAAAAAGCGCGGATTCGAGGCGAAAGTGTTAGGAACTCTAGCCCTTTTCAGCTGAGAAGCGAGCGTCTCCAATAGTCGATAACGTTCCCTCCCGTGAGATAAAAAAAAGGGGACGATGACGACGAAAAAAATGAGGTAGAATGAAAAGAAAAAGACCTTTCGCAAGTTAGAATCGATTGGACTGGGGCGAAAAACCGGCGGAGATACAACGGGAGGAGAAGAAAGGGTTGAATTTCTGAATGTCGTACTCTCAAGCGTAGAGTTGGGAGACGCTCGTTAAACGTTTTTTACCACGGTCTCCCGACTCCAGTTTGCGTCCGACCGAGCCAATTGCTGCCGTCCGTTATCGATGCAAGTTCGCAAGTGGCTCTCACGCATCCACCACGCGGTCAACTAAAGGCCTTTGATGGGCGGATAATTTCTTACGAGTCCAAAAGAAGAGATGCACCATAGTTTAAAGTAGCGGAATTATCTGAAAAATGCATCATCAACATAAAAAAATTATTGATTACGTCCCATTTAAATATTCGCTTGCCTATTATTTCACATGATGGCACACCGATGATGATTTAGGCAATGTATAATTTAAGTGTTTTCGTTAATATTGGCGATGTTCAATCCCTTCTACGGAAAATTAGGTCTTCACTAAATGCAGAAGGCAAAGAGCGGATGTGTTAAAAGCAAGATGTGTTAGAAGGCAAGAGTGGGTTTGTGGGCGTGGTATAAGAGAGTCATGTTAGGTAAGAGTAGACAGAGTTTTCATTTTCAGACAGTTAGAAGTCAAAAGAAGTTAGGAATAAAAGAAGAAAGAATTAATATAGGGCAAATAAGGGGAAGTCCCCATGATGCGTGCAAATCAAAAATTGTCATGAAGCGTCCAAAACCTACTTTTAACAGGTAAAATAGTTTAAAATTTTAAAAGAAACCTGACGCACGAAAGGTGATATAATCATGCAAGTTTGATTAACTTTGATGTTATTGATATCTAAAGCCCAAAATAATATCATCATCATTAACGTCACTATCCATCATCGGGCCATATTACAAGAATTGGATAGTGACGGTTTTCCACCATATTCTATCCTTCCTTCGTAAATTTTCCCATTAATTTCTTCCGTGACTGGCTTCTCGAAATTCATCCTTGACCTCTCTCGACAGCCAGTAATACTTTGAATGAACTTACGCTGAGGATTTATCCTTCTAAAAATCTCCTTCAATTGTATGTACGTTCGGGGCGACTTGGCCTGGACGTGGAAATTAACGCCTTCAGCTTTTTTTTTGGAATTAATCTTTTCTATGTAAATAATCCAGGACAGTAAACGCTTACCCAATGTATACACTAAGAGATTCTGAAATTAATTTCTTTGTTGGCAGCAAATACGTATTCCCTCAAATTCCAGTACTTACGACATACCCTCGGATCTACGTGGGAGGAGAGGGTAGGGTAAGAGGAGCAAGAATCAAGGGTGACAACTGTTTTGATCATGATGAACGGCCACGCAGTCATCTCTGGCCAGCGAATACCCCCTCAACCTCCCTCTACCCACTCAGGACCCGCCCCTAAACCCCCCATCCTCCCGTCTCCTTCGGCCTTCCACCCGACTACTCTGCACCCAACACCCCTGAGCGGAAGAGGCTAGACTTCAACGGAGAAAATCAACCTCCGACTCCTCCCCAATTCCAACCTTCGGACTTCCCGCTGAGTCCCTTTCAAGCATCTCAATTGCCTCGCTTCTTCCTCTTCTGCCTTGGCCCACCTCCTCAATTCTCTCGGTCTCGCCCCGTCCTGCAGCAGCCCTCCCGCCCGATGTGTAAGCCGATTCTTTTATTTTGCTTTCCGCCGTCATCCCTTCCCTCCCCCACCCCCGCCCCTCCTCTTCAGCTTCGCCTTATAATTCCACCGTTTTCCCCTCCTCCAGCCCCCGTCCTCAGCGGGATGGAAGCAGCAGGAGACCGACAAAAACATTCCTTTGACCCCGTTCGAGAATAATAATTGTCAGTGGATCAATGGAATCGCTGACGAGCGAAAAAAAGGTTGGGTAATGACTTGGAGGTGTACACATGAATGGAAGAGAAATAAGAGAAAGTACTTTGTACAAGCCATGAATAATTTAAGGATTAATACTTATTAAAGGATAGGACTATGATGATGATTCATTTTATTTCTATTTGGTTTACGTTAAATTATTGTACACGATAAATTGTAAATTATTGCGGAGCTATATACAAAATGTATACAAGTTTCTTACATATTCAAGAACATCGAAGTTTGTCAAAAGGAGAGCAATGATTGAAGTTAGTCATTAACTATTTAACCAATATCGATGTGTTAATTCTTAAGAAGGAAAATGGTCGATAAAAGTCGAAAGAGGATAGTTAAGTAAATTAACTCAAAAACAAATTCAATATAGAACAGATTGTGCTGAAAAAAAATTTGAACCGTATATCTAATAAAACATATGCTACCTTATTAAACGAATACATTACCTCAAGGGATGGTTTACGCATTCTATGTGTTCGTGAAATTGATTCTCTTTCTAGCAAGTTAATTGTGCCTCCGATTTGTCATAGGGGAAACTTCAGATGCACTGAATTTAAAAAATCATAATTATGGGGAACTATGAGGTGCAATTTTTTAAATTGCTAGTAATATTATCATTAGCAAAAGATCTGATAAGATTTTCCGAGTTTTCCTCCTCTAGCTCAAAAAAATAATTTCGGTTTGGTAAGATAACACTTTTTTCGAACGAATTACCGAAAATGATTAGGCAAAAACTGGCTCATATCTAAGGTCATAATTTCAGCAGCGTTAAAATTCTTTTCATACCGTAACCGTATCCTTGATAGAATCTAAATCGTTTTTTTTAGCTACGCGAATTTCTTGGCGCAACCAAGTACACCTTTTGAAATGTTTGAGAGGACATCGTGTTTACGACCATCGTTCACATGTTGTTTAAGACTTTCGAAGAAGGTCACGCAAACGCCTGGTGAGTAGATACAAATAATATCGGGTCAAAATCCTCGTCTCTCAAGGGTTGTTTATTATCCTAAATATATCTTCAAGAAGAACAGACATGAACACTTGGTCGAACTCCAAGGATAACCTCCAGCGTCTCTTGGTGAGCTACGGGTTACACTCACAAATTGCCATTATTATTTTAAAAGACTCATGAAAAAACACCAGGAGTACGATGTGTGTGCGACTCGATGGCAGGAGACTGGAGACGCTGGCTGAAATAACAATCAAGGGAACATAACGGAATCATATGCGATGAAAATCGTTACAAAGCTTCGGGATATACATTATAAAGATCCTTTCGGTAGCAATGACATTACTGAAGCCAACACAAATTGAGGGATAGACTATCCGAGACAAATGACAGAAACGGAATCCCACATTAGATGATTTAAAATAGTCGTTTTTTCCTTACAGAGCTCGCCATCACAACAAAAAGCAACTTAACTAGCGGTACACCGAAATCGTCCTCATTATCCTTTTCACGTATGACCGCTAAATGAATTGCATAATGGTTGCTTATTCTAAGGTAAATAATAAAACTGTACCCTCTAGATTCCAAACACTGGCACGTCTCATGATTTGGTACAGACGTAAAAATTTGTTTGTGTGTTGATCGGAGCGACTGACGAGCGAGTTCTGTGGCACGATATGTCAGTCGGTGGAGATAAGATTAATTTGGCCAGAACAATGGCTGTAACATTGCTAATATCAAAAGTTTGATGGCAAATATGAATACACATAGTTTAACTAAGAGTTCTTAATGATACAACTAAGATATTATGGCATTAACGAGAAAATGACAAACTGTATTAGGGAACACTTATCTAACCGTGAACAAAAAGTAAACTCTGGAGTACCAAAGGGAAGCTTTATAAAGCTCCTACCATTCTTGACACATATTAACGCCCTAAGCTCCCACGTTATCATCAATCTTTGATTGTTTGCAGATGACGCAGTGATTTACAGAAAAACAAGGACACTGGTAGATTGCGTGCTATTCTCCGACGATTTAGAACAGATATCGGAGTGGTGTAAAGAATGGGGTTAGGTATAAATATCAGAAAATACACAGCACTACAGTTATGGAATGAAAGAAAAGATAAACAATATGTGAAAAATTAAATAGATGGGATTGAGTTAATTAATTCAGAACAGGTGAAATACTTAAAAGGTTGTACTGAAAGATAACATTTTCAGAACAGGTGAAATACTCATAATGTTATACTGACAGATAACATTTAATAGGGCACACACGAACTAGAAGAATATAGTATGTGAGTTAGCCTTAAAGAAGCTAGGTTTCATTAGACTAATCGAAGGAAAATGTAATGAAAAGTTCAGTGAAAGGTGTTACTTTTTTTTGTGGTTTTGAGGTGCTTATTTATGCCACATTTGAAATAAGTGACAAGAATTTGGGATTCGTGAAAGTAAACGTTACTTAAGTGTTGGAAAATTCCAAGGTTTAAAGAAATTACCTTGACAAGAAAGCATGAAGAGTATGTTGGAGGAATTAGTTTGGGATGCCCTTTATTCATAAAGAGACAAAAATGTAATGATTAATTTGAACATACGAATTATTACATAATGTTTGTAGGCATATATGTACGCAATGGTTGTATATTAGCTAATATATATTCAAACAATTGTATGAACTAATATTTCTGGTTTGAGGGACATTGTGTAGACGTAACTGAATAGTTATACGCTAAAAAGAACAATTGATTATGGCCATTAGCTACTTAAGCAAAGTTTTTCATCGAAATTTAAAACTCAGATTATGTAAACGATAGTGGAAACCTCGCTTACAGACTCATACCTAAGATTCATTTGACAGAAAGCGTCACTTCGAAGGCCAGCATATTACGCACACCAACACGGGGATGATAGAGACGCCGAGATCATAGCGTCATGCTACAATGACTCAGTATGACAGTAAAGGTTGGAGTCGCTCAATCAGAGTGACTTTACAAAATTATCGCGCCCATTGTGGAAGGTTATATTTAGACACAGCTATTATGATATCGCCTATATAAAAAAAATATTCTGCAGCTAAATATAAAAATGTGACATATTTTAAAGGTTGCGTGCAAAATTGGGAGAAAAAATCGTCTCGTGCAATCTTGATTTAACAGAATTGGATCGTGTCACACGGTAGTGTTGCACCAAAATGTGTTTGTAATTCTTGAAAATTGTTTTTGGTTCCAGAAAAGTCATTCCTTAAATTTTCATTCTATTGCGAGGAATCTGAAAATAGGGAATTTGAGAAAATATAAACATTAATATCGGAAATTGATGCCACATGAGGTATGTGGCATCAAGGTATGAGATCTCTAATGGCCCAAGCACGTCATTAGACCTAAAATGTCGAACATTTTTTCTGAATGGAGTGATATTTAACATATTTTTCTTCATCTACATAATATTATACTTATATATTTGAAATTTATTTACATGTTACACTTATTTATATTTATTTGTATGTTATATTTATTTATTCATTATATTATTTTATATTTAATACATTTTCTTCATCTTCACCACAATCCACCACGAGGGTATGTGGTGCGTGATTTTGAAATTGAAAGGAATTCGACTCAGGGGTGAGTGAATTCATTAGTATCCAAATATGAGCGTAATGGTTGCCTAAGTATGATTTAAAGTTGGCGTTCTAACTGAATGAAAACAAACAAAGAGAAATTAAACCTCCGATTCAACCAATTACCTCTCAGATAACAATGCTAAAACTACAAAAAGGATTGTGGATCCAGGGTTTCAACGATCTAGCTAAAAATTTGTTCCTCCAAATTTGGACAAATCGTGAGAAAACTATATTCTCCCGCACAATTTGTGAATGAGTGGGAGTTTTTATATAAGTTATGAATGGATTATATCCACCACACGACGGCGGGATTACGGCTTAAGAAGGGCGAGTGAGAGGCTGAGAGGACCGCAAAAATAGAAATGGTGCGAGGCACCTAGGAGAAAGCTCCCTAAAAAAAAAGCATGTCGTACTACGGGGAAATCGAGTCATCCCGAATCCTCACAGGGACGCAGTCAGTCCCTATTCCATTCCAATCCCCACTCCCTCTGCTCTAGATCGTGTTTCAAAGTTTTCGGCGTCACCATGACTCCACATCCACAGTGGTGCGCCTCCATCCACCCACAGCTCTAGCGATTCAGTTCGCTCCGGGAGCCACTCCTGTATTTGTTCGGGTAACTAACATCCCCCCAATTATATCCCACGACTCCTCCTACACACCCCTTCCATCCACCCGTCATCTCGTTTTTTCATCGCCCAATTTCCTTCTCCGCAAACTCCCTCCCCCCCCTTCCCCAGGCGGGCCCTACACCCGCCCTCCCCTTTACGAAAAACCTTTCACTTTTCCTCCGCCCCCTCCCCGTAGTGCCGCATCACTCGCCATCCCTCTCCCGACCCTCCCAGCCGTTCCGGGAAAGAGCTCGGCCCGCCACCGTTGCCAACACTGCCCTGCGAGAACCGAGAGCGCAGCCGGGGGAGAAAGGAGCGGCACAGCTCAGATCCTGAATGGTTACCATGGTAACGCGATGTTCCTCCCATGATCCCCCAACCCTCCCTCCCGATCCAAGACACACACATACACACCCCGTTCTCCCCGACGGCTCTGCACACTGCTACGCTATGAGTATTTGTATGAGTAAATATATATGTGGCTACGCGCATTTGTGTGCGCGCGTGCATTTATTTATACGTGTCTGTGTGTGTGTGTCTTGGAGATATATAGAAATATATCTATATATATATAATATATTGAATATATATATGTTTTTATATACACACACACACTATATGAAGAGAGGAATTTGAAAAATGACATTCATGAAATCTTGAAATCAAAAAGACACTGAAAAAATATATATTTCACACCAGGCTAGTAGATTTCTGAGGGGAATTGATGTAGTTCCATGGTATTTATTGTACTTCTGGGGGGTTGTAATTCGTTTGTACAAGGGTAGGTTGACGATCAATACAGGCCATAATATGGAATAGGTAATTTTGGTAATAGGATACGGTGTAGTTTTCAAATCAGAGGAAAACCTTGCTGCCCTTGGGAAGAACGTCCAGCACGTGGTATTTACTTGGTATACATTATACGTTACAATATATACGTGCATACACAAACAAAGAAACTTTTGAAAGAAACGTCGAGCAGCTCCAACACATTATTCATATTTAAATCACTATTAACTTATGTACACTAATACGAGTAAAACGTATATGTCTTGGTTGAACAAATAAATGGTGGAGCATCAGCCTGGCAAATCGAAGGTCCGTGGGCCAAGTCCCGGTCAAGGGAATATTTTTCAGTTTGGGATCAGGACCTTTCCACGTTCCCCATTAGCCTTGTGTTGGTTAACATTAACCTAAATTAGTTGTATTTTAACTCAAATGTAGCCAATGACTCCATTAAAAGTTATCTCCTCTCCTCTAATCTCTCTTGGAATAAGTGTACAGTGTTTCTTTTTAATGTAGCTTGGTATCTCTTTTCACTATTGATACATATATAAGGAAAAGGGATAGGAACACATTTAAAAGACGAACAAAGGAATGATGGCGTAGGTGGAATCGAGCGGATCGCAAACATCAAAAAGTTTTTTATTATTACTAATTATCTCACTATATTACTCATTTTTAATCTTGAGTAACAGAAATATCTTTTTTCTTCCGCCCTCGCAGTCAGCCACCCACGATATTTTCTCAGCGCTGGGTCCCAACCTCTCCTGGCTCAACCTCTCATCCGGTAAAGCCCACGCAACGTTTTCGTTCGCTGTCTTCCCCAAAATGCCTTGCAGCCCTTATTCTATTGCGAACACCCAAATCCACGACCTTTCCACAAAAAAAAAACTCCAGGAGCTAACCCTTTCTCGATCAACATTCATCTGTTCCCGGAAAGTCGACGAAAAAATGCCTTCTTTTAGCGTTATTTGTATAGAATTATCCCAATTAAACGTCAGTTTTTACAACATTTGATCCCTCCTGGAGCGTTGGTAACCCTGTGGATAGGGCGCTGGTTGACTTACCGGAAGGCCCAGTGTCGAATCCCGGGTACACGTCTGAGCACCCTTAGCTTTACCCTAGCTGTGTGATTTTTCAGGTATCAAATTTTCCTAGGATACCATAGGCGGCACAGAGAAAAGAACTGCTCCCCCTTACTCTGATGCGCAAATTTCACAACCATTATGCGGCTTCTTATTGGGTGAGCTTTACCCACACCTATCAAATCAACCTTAGGAGTGATGGATATGGAATGATTCATTTCAGAAAAAAAATCTTATCCAGTCACATTCTATGGTGTGAGGTCAAATACGTGGAAATCAGCATGGAAAAATGAATGTGCCGTTCGCGAAAACTCTGCGGAAATTATGTTTAAATTAAGGACGCAAGTGATAGGCCTATTATCCAATCGTCATTAGAGCAAACCTCATGGTTGAATAACATTTTGGTCTAACTGGTTAGGAGATCTGAACGAAGAATTGGAGATGTGAAGTGGGATTTCGGTGAAATGAATTATTTATCTGGAGAATTTCCACACAGATAATACGCAGAGTACGTCCTGTTTTTTTGTTGCGTTCATTATACTAATGGCAATTCACAAGTATCAAGGTTTCTTTTTACTAAGAAATATCAAATGGTATAGTTTGAGCAATAATATTTTAGTAAATGTTTCAAACCAAGTCAAACAATAATGTTACTAAACATAATTTATGCTATGCGCCTAACATTTTCCCATTCCATACCGCTTTCTTATAAAGTACATCTAGAAACCACGGAGAGAAATTCTTTGCCTTAAAGTGTCACTATGATTCTCCGCAATTTATATTTTTAAACCGGTCAGCCCTTATTTTAAAATTAATGTCCTCATCATCTTTATTTGTAAAAGTTTTCTGATTTTGTATGAACTTTCTAATCCGATCGACATTATATAGGTTCCTTAATGTGCATTAAAAACTATATTAAAGATAATAGAATTTAGTTTAGTGCAAACGTATGATTTGCTGGAAAATATGAGGAAATGTTATAGATCTGTGGCAATGGGAATCTTAAAAATATTTGCTGAGAGCAAATGCCAAAGGAAACCATCTATTCCACATTTCAATGCATTTAATTAATCGAGAGATATTAATTTATTCTCTGCCTTTCACCCGTTTTGGTTTTAGTTCAAATACGTATTCAGGGACGTAGGCAAGAATTTATCTTCTAGGATACTTTATTTACACATTTATTTCCTAATGCCACTTTCAATTACTTTAAGATCATTGCCTAAACGTCATACTTGAAAACATTGAACATCTGCGAGTACATATTGCGTAGTTACCCACCTATGACAGAGCGTGAAGGGGAAAAAATCATTGCATGGACATTTAGTGATCTGATTACAGAAACTAGAAGATACTTAATTCCTTATTCATTCATCTATATCCTCAGGTTACTCTGCGAATCACAATATGGGTGAGTTAAGGGGTATGTTAGGGCACCACTCTTACATCCAGAAATTTTAGTTCATAAATTCGTTAAAATATGAAGTGACTAATGTAAAAAACATACCTGCTCATGTATATATACATTATAGAGTGAAGCTTGTCTAATTAAAAAAATTTTAGTCTTCAAAATTGTTGGGCAAAAAAACATTTGGGCCCTTGGGTCCGATTTTGCCATGACTTTTTATCATGTGAGGTAAGAATGAATACTTGAGGTAGAACAAGTGCTTGAATCTGTCTGTGACGCTGTCTACCTCTCACTTATTTCCCCTCGCTGGTCGAATCTAAAAATATGACACGATTCCATAACCATTCTCTCTGTGTTGTAAGAAGTTAATTCAGGTGCCCTATACCTTAGCGTAGGACAAATACTGGCGTGGGATTGTGGTTTCCAGGGATTACTTCCAAGTTAGGGTTTTTGACGATCGAGATTTAAAACCATTGTAATAATTAATTCTGAACCGTCATTTTCATTTTCTATAAAGGCCTATCTATCTATTTCCCTAAAGATAAGACAAAAAATCAGCTTTATTGAGTGACAAAATGCTTCAAGCAAATTTATCACTAATTTCTAAAAATTCTATCACATTCCACCTGATACCGTAATATGAATCTGTTCTCCTTTATCTTGTTTTGTTCTGTTCTCTTTCCATCCGAAAATTCTAAATTCGCTTGAACTTTTTAATAGCAATATTCATCAGCCAAAAATGATATTTTTAAATCACAGACACAAGCAAAATTAACAGAAATACATGTACTTTATATGATATGAAAACAATATGCTCTTCTCTGTACATGAATATTTATATATATATATATATATATATATATATATATATATATATATATATATATATATATACATACATGTATACATAAATAAATATATCCATTCCATGGAGTACAACCATGACGTGGTCGAAGAGCTTGTGCGTTCCGATGACCCCTAGAGCAGTGCTGGCGGGAATAATTGCCCCTGGTAAGGTCACCCATACCAGGTAGGTCGAAGGTTAGAAGCCAGACGGAAGGGGATAGGCACGCACGATACCATTGTAGTAATGAGATCAATAATCGAGAGGTATGTAGAACACAATCAGGACGTGTTTGCCAGTTTCGTAGATTTCGAAAAGATGTTTGATAGAGTCTATTGGGAAACACTCTTGAGTATGAGTATGTTGCAGAAAATACGAATAGATTGGAGGGAAAGGAAGCTAATCTGCAACCTGCACATGTCTCAGACTGTGTGTGTGTGTATATATATATATATATATATATAATCGACTTTACCGTATGACCTTTTCAACTGTGGTAACCTGATTTAGAGGGGCTGTAATTAACATGCATATTTTGTTATGGTGTTCTCATGTCATAAAAATACATTAATTTATGTTTTAACGCAAAAAATACAAATCGACAGTACGGGTCCGATAAAGCAAAATCACGAGGAACTCTATTCACTTCAAATAATTATCACCTTTCGTTTTGGTGCTCAAATGTTTGTTCCGTTATGCCATTAAACATTTCCATTCAAAGTCGTTTTTCCTGTTTTCTTCGGAGATTAATTTGTAGACTATATGTTTCCTTTCCTTCCGTTGCCAGCATGATATTTTTCTTTCCGTTCCAAATCAACCCAAACCCTTGCTCTGGCAGTACCCTTTGCTGATGTGTATCTTGCTGGGAGGTCGCGTCAGAAAGGGGGAGCGAAGGCGGGTGTAACCATTCCTTCCTCTCGGAGGAAGAGTTCCAGCCGGATCACATGCCCAAAAAACCGAGCGTGAAGAACGAGTGCAAAAGCAAAAACGAAGAATTCCAATAATTTATGATTCACGCTTGTTTTTTTTAAAAAGCACCTCGTAAAATCTTGTGATTTCAGATTGCCGAGTATCCATATGCAGCTGGCATGTAAAATAAACAGTATCCTCATTTTGGTCCATACTTCCTTGACGGTTTTCGAGATGAATTAGGCTGTTGTTTAGGCCTGGTACTACTCCACTTGAGAGTGCGCGTATTTATCCATATATTTGTTTTGATTTGAGATAAAAATTTGATTTTTCATTTATCATTATTTCATAGATTTAATCAGGCATCGTTATCAGCAATAATTTCACATTGTTACGGCAAATATGACACAAGAAAATGGAAAAAATATTTCTAATATTATACCAAATCTAGTCCTGGTAAAATCACTCTAAAACCTATCAAGAAATTGACAAAAACTAAATCCCACATTCAAACTGAAAAAGCTAACGATGAAAGCCACGGTATATTTAAAAAAAAATATATCAATGCAATCCAGCTTGTAAATATTTTCTTACACTTGTATTTAATCAGTATAAGGATAATCGTTTTTCCCAAAATTGAAAACAAGAACAAACCAACATTTATTCTAAAAGTAATTACAGATTTCGTTTTTCAACTTAATAACAGTAATTATGATATTTATTTCTCGTTCCCCTAGTGTATTTCAAAGCACCCATTCCTAATGCAGAAAATGTCGTCGCGTATTTATTGACCATTATGTACTTTGAACGCTTCGATATTTATTTTTTCCAACTACGTGCTTCCTTGTTTTGTTGGTAATCCCCTTACAAGTTTTTTCTCCTGCCTTCTCTCAACCCACCTTTTCCTTTCCGTGTATATATCAATCCATGTCATGTGGCATCCCCATATTACGCGACCTTGAGAATGACCTACTTGGACGGGGTCCACACTTTCATAGAGCTTCTCGTCCAAAGTACGGGGAGAGGAAATCTTTTGTTTTTATTTTCGCTTTCCGTCGGCTCATGTCGCGGAAACTCCGAAAATTATTGTGGGCGCAGTCTTTCAAGGTCTCTCTTCCCCAACATCCCGCTCGCCATAATTCCATTTACTGGTATTTGGGGAGATTCAATTTCCAGAGCTTTACACTCATGATGCTCTTACTACAAGCAATCAAATCCCAAAACGCTAAGAGGGAAATCATCCCTTCATAATTACCTGACTCTCATTTTGTAGCAGTTTCCCTTAAATGAGTTCAGTGTTTCAGAACTACTGATGAACTTATTTAATTAACATTTATATAAGCACCCTTCCACAGACCATTTTGTCTAAACCAATATTCCTTTTATCCGTACCGCATCTAGAATTAGAAGGGTTAGATCTGAACAGATGTTTTATGTTTCTAAATCCATAGAAATCTAAGTCAGGGACTAATTAATATGATACATTTTCGTATTATACAAGTGTAAGAAAAAAATATATGCAAATGTATTTTCCATATATACATGTATACATATGTATGTATATATATAGACATATAGATATATTTCTATATATATGCATATATATATATATATGTAGAAATATATATTTTAAATATATGTGTATACATTTATATTTATATACATATTTGAGTTCTGTTCCTAATTCCTCTTGAGAAAGGTGGTGGCACCACCGAAAATTCGAGAACCAGTGAGTCCCTCTTTTATGTGTTTCAGTTTCTGTGTTTGTGTCGACTAGTTAGTCCATTTACATTATATAAATATAAATTATATATATATATATATATATATATATATTACACAGCAACACACAACATGAGAACACATAAAAGGAACACTCACACGTAATGTCTTGATAATTTCGACGGATTCGAACTCCGTCTTCTTCGAAGATTAGTTAGCACTGTTCTAACTAATCTTCCGAAGAAGACGGAGTTCGAGTCCGTCGAAATTATCAAGACATTACGTGTGAGTGTTCCTTTTATGTGTTCTCATGTTGTGTGTTGATGTTCTAAGTTTTTTATTCAACACTTCCGTGTTACTTGGAAGAAATCATCTATATAATATAAATATAGCCGAAATAAAAGCCACTTGTATAATTAGGGGGAAAATTAATTTGAACGTTTGTATTTTTTTAAAATTTATCAATGCGTACTTTCAAACGGCATGAGTTCTAATGTAACGTCATCCAATGATTTATCAATGATTTGGGTAATGGAGACATTTGCATATCACGTGGTACTTTAATTTGGAAATATCCATGTCAAATACTGACAACCGCATCAATAAAGCCATAGAATATCTAAAGGAACAGGATGGGGATTTTGGACGGGATGAAGGGAGGAAAGAAGTACACAGAGATGAAGAAGGACCTGATGTGGAGTAGGTTGCTCAATTGTGTTTTGTTTGGAGTCGCAAGTTAATTATATGATAGTTGTGTCCATCCATAAACCTACCTTAACCGGTAGATTACTTTAAAAAAAAAGAATACCTAAATAATCGCTAAAATAGTTTGAAGAAAAATAACGAAGACAGTTCATTTGACCAAAAGAGAGGGAAATGAAAAAGAACCAATAGTAATCAAATACATTTTTTTGAAATTTCAAAATTGATTGGATGCAAAATTTACTTTCTATACTGTGGAAGGCATAGGTTTGGAACGAGAAACTGAAACGAGGTTTATGTGTTAAACTTGGGAATAGATATTTCGAGGATTCTTTCCGAGGAGGCATTCCTTGATTACAGAGGGGAACGGATAATTTACTTACCTCAACGAAGCCCATAAAGTTTTATTATACAGCCATTTCTAATATCCAAGAGCACGGATGAAGAAAGCAAGCTTCCGGAGAATCAGGGAACCTCGTTTCTGCACAAACAACGTAATGACGAAAATAATATTCCACGAAACGCCAATGCCCATCAAAACGTTTGAAGCTAGTTTGCCTAGCATGAACTTCTTCCCATTTGCTTGATTAATCCGTGAGCGAACCTGTTCCCCTTGGACCTGCGTTAATAAGGGCCATGCCCTGCGATTTTGCGGAGGAAGGCAGGGAAAATCTTTCACCCTTGGGGCAATCAGCAGGATTTGGGAAAAAAAGTCCACTTAATGGCTACAGAATGAAAAGAGATAATAAGGTTAGCATAGGCTGTTGGTATGAAAACTACATGCATATTAGCCTTCTTTCAAAAATAGAAAAGCTAGATTAATACGGTTCAAATTCAAATTCAAATTCATAAGTCATTTTTGACAAGATTTTCAAAAGTTTTTTCCTGCAGGCTACTGTTGCTAATGAGTGGGGGACTGGTAATATCATATGTTAAAGAGACCTTTACTTGAATATATAGGGCGAGAACAATAACAGCAATAAACTAGTCATATCTAGATACCGTGGTGCATGTTCCTGTGGTTACCTTAGTTTACGTGTACATTAGGTGAATTATTTCACAGATAAATGTGTTTGTATATACTTATTCATATGTATATTGTAACTAAATATATTGTAACTAAACACCCTAGCATTGGCTTGCAGGATACCATATAGAAATTGAAGTAGATTCATATTATATATGAAATTAAATTTATAAGAGACTATTATTATCAATATTTACAGAATTATACTGTAAAAATTCTCTGAAATCATTTGTGCATCGCCGTAGAATTCCAGTAAATCAACAAGAGATTTCCCTAATAGCACATACCAGATATTAAACAAACATACGAACGTACCTCTGTTTCCTAGATTTCTATTGAAGGAACTACATCTTGTTTGTTCCGAAAACATTGAAACATACCTATGAGATTGTGTTTTCTCAGGTAAGTGATGCCTTGCCATGCATTAATGACATTATCTAATAACGGAATAGCTACTACTATTGCTGTAGGAGTTTGAACTTTTATTAAACTAAGCTAAAACGAGAAATCTCCATTTCCGGCGCGAAACATAATTGTTCTTCGTCATATTTGTACTCTTCCAACCGATGAGAAATCATTCACTCAGAGATTTCTGCATGCTGAAGTAAATTTACAGACCCAATGGAGGAGCAAAAAATTAAAATTATTCATAGCAAGCTTACATGTAACTGTTAATTTACAATTCATGCTACCAATAGGATGCCGGCAATGGTATTCGTACCCGCCATATTCGTGTTTCACCATGCACGCACAACATGATATTTCGAACTAATTATTCCGCGCAGTAGAGAGGAAAAAACAAATACCAGACATATACCCAGAAAAAAGCCGGTTATTAAATGCTAGGGAAGTGGGAGTCACTTTGTCTGGAAGAGAAATTCCGGCATTATCGAAGACTTGAAACGGGAGCAAATAGCGTTAGCAAATAGTGCCTACTTAGAGGGGTGTGGGGATGGGACATAAATAGGAGTCCCTGGGTGGCGCTCGCGCTGCCTGATCCTTCGCCCACACCCCTCCCCCCCGGTCTCGTGAGCTCCTCCACGGCCCCCCCCCCAACCTCCTCCGCCCCCACCTTCACTCCGGGGTATTTCCGCGGCCTCCATCGTGTGAACAACCTCGATTCATCATTCCGCCGCCAGAGGTCAGCGCACGATAACAACGCCCTCTGGAGTCGTCCCCGCCCTTGCGAGTCTCGCCTCTTCCCTCCCCACGCCTTCCCCAGGAGCGATCTCCTTTTTAACGGGGCCATTTTCGTTACGGACGGGTGAAATAATGATGATGCACGTCAATTGGAAGCACTGACTTATTTTCCCGATTGATCCAATACTGGCTACCTTAAACACCGTATCACATAATTCGCTGGCTAATTGTCCAATTTTTTTTCCTAATCCCAGCACTTTCAGCAAAACATTTAGAGCCACCTACAAAAAATATTTTAAACTGTATAATTACATGGAGCATTAAAATTCAGAATATTAAACTAAACTAAATATAATTATCAAATAAACTGCGGGAGATGCCGCAACAGTAACTTAAACGGAGTCATCCGCTACGTGTGCATTACAATGCAACAATTTCAGAGAGTAAAAATCATTCGCCTTGACCGGGATTCGAACCCGGATCCCTCGATAAAATTTCAGAGTGTAAGAGGACGTCTCGGTAGCTTAACTGGCTAAAGCACTCGGCCGGATATCGAGGGATCCGGGTTCGAATCCCGGTCAAGGCGAATGATTTTTACTCTCTAAAATTGTTGCATTGCAAATACAATTAAAAAACTAAATACTCAGCATGAATCTAATCCTGAAAACTTGACGAAAGTTAAATGAGAGTAACGTTAATGGTGTTTGATCATAAACTTAATACCATTATCAACTCTAAGAAACAAAAATGAACAAAAGCTTACGCCACATTAAAATCAAAATATCATGTAAGGTAAATAAAAAAGAGCAATGTATGTAAGCATAAGCAAGGTTATGGTCGGGATCAATATGACAGTCCTAGATGCCAACTACTTTCTTCGATGTTCTATCTGTTATTCCCAAATCTTGGGCTTGGAATGCTCGTGAAAGTTAACAAGTAATACCTGTTATCAAGGGAAAACTATCTTAATTTGTTAGCATAACCAATTATCTTGTCTAGGAAACCGTTTTGAATAGTTAAAAGAGTGAATTTTTAAATAACATTATCTCAGACACGAATCGCTAACCGTACTGCTCATCTCAGTTCCAATTCGCTTGGGAATTTAAAGTCAGCTTTCAAAATTACTGAAAAATAGAATGGAGTTATTCAACATAAATAAATTTATGACGTGCGCGAGTTGATTCATGACATACATGCGTCATGCTTTCACCTTCTTTTACCGTTTCATAAACAAAATACGACGAAATATTCTTACCAAAAGGACGTATCAATATTTCCAGAAAAAGGACAAATGTTTGTGCCCTTCTACCTTCTTCAATTGCCATCTTCAACACTTTTTCAATCATGGTGCTTCTCACGACTCAGTGCTCATTTATGTATCATAAGTGTTCCGTGATCGTTTGGTCTCTGAGAAATGTCGTGCATTTTTCGTGACTTTCCTATTTTTTTCTCCCGCAACCTACAATGACTGACGAATTCTTCTAATAATTTTTGTAATTTTATTTCCCAAAGATAATCTATTATTTCAACTCCAACGCTTGAAAACCGAGTTCAGTTATGGCAAAGCAAAGAATTTTCCAGTGGTATATTGAGCAATTGCTAGGGTTTCCTGCAGAGAAAACATTTTATGTAACTGATTGCAGCACCTAAACTGCAACTCGTAGATGAAACAGTAGGCACCTTGTAACCCTTTGTTAATTGTAAGCCGGTACACGTTCCTGAGTTCACAATAGCTTCCCCACAGCGACGCTAAAATCTTATTTATCGGGGGCCATTAAATGTCATAATACATTTAAACAGTAATCAATTTATAGAGTTATTATAATTAACCGACTATGGCTTCGGCACTGAGGGTCATTATCAATTTCATTAGTCAGAATAAACGCAAAACATTTCCATATAATGGCAATGGATACCATTTCTTATATTTCGGATATAAAACATCATTTTGCTTTGATGGACAGGCACTTAAAGAGATTTGTGTGCTCTAATGGGAAAGATAAACGGAAATAAATCTCTAATAAGGATCCTCCCCAATTATAAACCAACTTCATGGTCAATCTGAACGATAAGAACGACTTCGCTAAAGGATTACCATTCAAAAGACGAACGCACGTCTATTGAACGGGAAAATACCACTTCTGAAGGAAATTACCCCTTCCTGGCGGGATTGCACAGTCTAAATAATTCAACCGTACCTCAATCCTGGCAGAATCGTCTCATAATTTCATCAAACTGAAATTATATGGAAAAAATAAAAACCACACCATAAAAAACCATAAACACAGTAATCAACCCGAAGGTCGGTTTAGTAGGTGATGGTAGAGCTCACCCGTGTACCAAGCCCGACGGCGTGTGAATATTCACACATCAGGGTAGGGGGGCCAGTTCCTTTCCCTGTGCCGGTTATGGTTTCCCAGGAAGATCTGGTACCCGAAAAATCAACTAGCTTGGGTGAAGCTGCAGGTGCCCAAAGTGCCTTGCCCGGGAATCGAACCCGGGACCCTCCCCGGTCAGTAATTCAATACTCTACCCACTAGACCATCGCGACCCAAAAACCACACACACGGAAATCAACCCAATGGTCGGCATGGTAGGTGACGGTAGAGTTCACCCAATACTAAGTTCAATGGCGTGTTAAATTCCCTTTCCCTGTGCCGCCAATGGGTTTCCAGGAAGTTCTGGTACCCGGAAAACCACACAGTTAGGGTGAAACTAAGAGTGCCTAGGGGGCGTGCCCGGAAATCGAACCCGGCCCCACCGGTCAGTAATCCAATGGTCTACCCCCGGACTACCACGTCCCCGAATGGAAAATATATTTTGTTCAAAATCATCATTTTGTTGACAACTATATGTTGTTTGAAATGTTCATTTACAATATAAAGTTTATTTTTGATTAATATGTCAAGCATTTTTACAAAGAATATGTCTCAATCGCATATTTTTCGCCAATTCGCCCTTTGATTGACAAAAAGTTGCAAGCTACAAAAATTTATACTAATATATGAAACCGTCCTCAAAGAGTTCTCTTTTTTTACTAAATGGTAATTATTCCTGAATATAATGGGCTTAACGGATTTTTTTGTGAGAATCTGTGATTTGTGATCGATATAATTGTCCTCTAAAGTAATTAAGAAAACTACTAACGAATATTTTATGTCCCCCCCCCTCCCCGCAAATTGTAACTGGGCACTCAACATTGTTACTAAGGGAAGAAATGGGGTAACGCTTTACCAAGGTACGCCTCTGAAGTCGAGCCAAGTTGTCGGCGCCCGAGTAGGCCATAAATATTCCTTGTCTGCCCATTGAGGTACAGGCTTCCCTGCTTCGTATTTGAAATGGCGCACACTTCCCCCCCGACGGTCCCTGTTACTGAAAACCTTTAATCGCGTACCGCGGTGAGCAGACCGATTCCAATGAAATTAGATACGGGGCGTGAGGAGTAAACGAACCCAAGATCTTATCTCTGATCGATTCCTGTATATTCGCTCATACGCGGTCCCGACGGTCCTTTATCCGCTGTTTACCTCACTATCGCTAACGGAAGAGCTCATTGAAAGCTAAACAAATGCGGAAAGGAAGAGTAGCGGATCGCCCGAGGGAAGACTTAGTGGTGAAGACGCGCAAAACGTATCTTCAACGCGAGCGAGAAATCGCCATCGATCGGAGCGATGGGAATAGAATGGTGGTCGAATTCGAAAGTATGAGTCACAACGTTAAACCGAATATGGAAAATGCGTCGAAAAATCGACACGATGACATAAATGGACGACACCATAACTTCATATCGGACATCAGAACCATGTCGTATTTGCATCTGGGACATGCGATCCCATGGCACCAATTTGCATACGGCGTGCGTATGATCGATTGCATATAAACTATATATGTAAATGGTATCGAAAAAGATGATATTGGCGACATCATCAACATATACACCCTCTTACCTCAAAAAGTTGATCATTTTTTATGCCGAAACTCGACATTCAAAAATTGAAGACCGGGCACGTCAACTTCCATAGAAACACCGCCACGCGATGCGTTTATATACCTTATAGGATCGAGATCTCACTGAAATATCGTATGTAGGACAGAATCTACAGAAGGAAGAGAGTAAGCGTGATAGATGTGTTGGAGGAATTTGGTAGGGGTCCCCGTTGTACACAAAAAGAACAGGGAAGACCTTTTGGGAAGGTCAAGACTTACACTCTGACATTAGTAACTTGCAAAACAGCCTGCGGCATATTAACAATGATCTTTCACATCTCAACAACTGGAGCAAAACTAATTTCTTAAGCATAAATCCTAGCAAGTCACAAGCAATTATAATTGGTTATCCAAGAATGTTAGCATCTATAGATAAAGATCAATTGCCGACTTTACATATCGCAGATGTACCCATCCCCTATTGTGAGGTGGTCAGAAACCTAGGTTTAATGATAGATGAAAAGCTCTCCTGGTCATATCACGTAATTAAAATATGTAAATCAGTCAACAAGTCTTTATTTCCTCTGCTAAAGCTGAAACACGTGATACCCACATCTTTAAAGAAACAGTTAGTGTCCACCCTAATACTACCGCACTTCGATTATGCTGATGTAGCATATCAAGACCTTTCCCAAGAGCTTTCATTAAAACTTCAGCGTTCCCTCAATTCATGCATTAGGTTCATATTTAATTTACAAATTTCCGACCACATAACTAATTATATAAATAAACTATGTTGGCTAAAACTTGACTCTCGTCGCCTCCTGCACACACTAACCCTTCTATATCAAGTACTGAATACAAAAACGCCATTATATCTTACAGCTGATTTTCGTAGTCTCGACACAGTACACACTACATACACCCGGGGAAGCCACAAACTCGTCATTCCTCATCACCGAACAGCCATATTCAACAAGTCATTCACTGTTACTGCCTGCCGGGAATGGAACAACATCAAATTAACCACAATACACGCACTCTCATTGTCATCGTTTAAAAGGGTACTATACAAGACAATGCTCACAACCCAACAATCGAAATGACAAGACGCACGTTTTTAAACAATACAAGACGTTATTTTTATTTTTTTTATTTTGTAAAATTCTTCTTCTTTTATTATATTTGTCTACATTACTTATATTTTACAGTTTTTATTTATATATTATTTGTCTGTAATTTCATTTGCATTTATTTTATTACTCCCTTTATATTTTAATTTTTAATTTAAAATGTATATATAGAAACACTTCTTGTAGTAAAACATTAGCTATATCTCAGTAGGATTTCGCAGGTTTTCACACCCCCCTTCCTGTGTGGGTGCTTTCCTGCATAATTTCAAGTGTTTCTCACATTTTATGTAAATGATATTTTAAACTATATATGTATATGTAACTTGACGAGGGGTTAGGTGGAAGAAGGGACTATCTCAGTCTCAATCTCGCCCCAATAAAGACACTTTATTATTATTATTATTATTAAGGCAAGCTTTCATACGACGCACAAGTAATTTTATGTCACCAAATTACACTGTGAGTTTGACCGCATGGGAATCGAATGTTGAAATCGATACGTCATTTGCGTAACTTTCCTCTGTTTCTCATAAATAGAGACTGACATCAAGGATTTATTATATCGAAAAGTGTTCGTCTCCATTGAAAGAACTCGAGGGAAACATAGGTACCAAAAATGTATGTTTCCGAACGCCGGGGATTAACAGGAAAGACTTTAAAAGCATAGACTTAGAAAGTAGAGTTAAGGAGATCTGGGCCTGCGGGGGAGACTATTGCTATCTACGTAATTAATATTAGGAAGGAACAAAAGATGTCCGATGACACTCGGAAAAAACCTAATTGTAACTTTGAATGAACAGAACATGCAGCACCATCTATTGACACTATTTCTACGCAAGCAGCCGCGAAGTATTTAATTAAACCATAGATATTGTTATCTATACCATAGGTTCCTGGATTTGTGAGCCGTGTGGCATCAACCTCAACTCACAGCGTAAAATTAACTGAGGGAACTTTGAATGGAAGGTGAAATCATCTCGCAGGAAACATTGAACCTCAAGAGGGTGAGAATTTTGAACGAGGATGACGCGACAATGGAAACATGAGTGCGGTGGGTCCCTCAAAAGGTGCACGCATTCGCGAACGGAATTCTGGGAATTCCTGCTTGTCGCACTCATTCTTTCAGGCGGACTTCTCTGCATGGAACGGTCAAAGGTGCTCGGGTGCCCGTTTGAGTTCCTTTGTCACGATGTCCGTGCCCCTTTGAGAGGACCCTTCGGATTTCGCGTTGTCGTACCTGGTCTTCAGTTAATGTTTTGGTGTGTGGTTTCAAAGAGGAGCACGAAGAGAGTTCTCTCGAAAGCAATTCCATAGCTTTTAAAAGGGATTCAGAAAAATGCGACAAGATAGCCTCAAAGGATACAGCGAAAGGTTACCGATAGGAGGGAGGGGGGGGGAGATCACAGTTTCACGTCCAGGTGGTTCAACTGGAAATACCCAGCCGTATTCCAACTAGAGTAGATTTCTGATGCAAGACTGATTAGGGGTGAGGAGTGAAACAACTTTGTGGTACTAAACAGAAAAAGAAACACATGAAAAACTAACAAATGCATGCCTTTTTACACTCACAGAGTCGTATATATTCATGGTAAGCCCATTCTAAGTTACGCACATACAAATACATTCACTAGCAGCTACCATACACAAGTGCATACACCTACGAGTGCCCCATAATACCATATGTATACACAGCGCTTAATCTTGTCCTTGCTTACAATTCCAATGTGTTTACTATTATTATTATGGCTTTGAGATCTTACTATTATGAATCTACTATTATCTTCCTGATTGTCTGAGGAAAGAACGAATATTTATCTATATCTATCTGCACTGGAGTCTATCTTATATCTATGGTTTAACTTACCCAAATAGTGAATGAGCATAATAATTAATTTTGTGTCATTGTTAAACTCGTTTTTAAGTTACAAGTCGGAACAAAATTTAAAAAAATCAAAGATTGTGCATGTCTATGTTTGTTGGTAGCTTTTGGGTTTGCATGTGCGTGAAAGGGTTGGAGCGAAAGGGTTCTTGCATGAATGTTTACCATATTTGGTTTGTGGGCTATAAATTTGTGGCTTCTGCATGCGGTTTTTTTTCCTAGTTTACGGGTGGTGCCCTAACACCCCCCGCCACACGCCCTTGCGGCGGCTTGCGGGTGTTGAGTAGATGTAGTTTTGAATGCGGTTTTTCTTTATTCCTTTTTTGGGTGGTGACCTAACACCCCCCGCCACACGCCCTTGCGGCGGCTTGCGAGGTATTATGTAGATGTTTATTCTGAACCTTGCTAAAACCTCTGAACCTCGCTTGTTCTCTTCGCATCTCAAGCGGCTCCCAACCTAAATTCTCTAAAAGACCAGTCGCACTCGTCTTCTTATCGCAACAATTTTTGAAGAATTTTGAGTATTGTCTCGGTACTTAATCTAATTATTTTAGCAACACTCTATCCCAAATACTTACGGTACATATCAAATGTTGACTAACTAAAGCGAATGGAATAAGTGAATATTTAGTAGCGCAAGCAAATACGTAGCAGTGAAACCGTTAAATACAGGAATCAGAAAAAAATGTACATAGAAAACCCAGCAGATTTGTTAAAAATTGCTACCAGAAAAGAATGAGAATTGCGGATACATTGACGAGATTATGTTGGAAGTCTCTAGGCTCACGAAGTACACAGACAAGACATTAAGAAAGCGCAAAGACCGTAGGGCATGTGCCTTTAGTGAACATGATCTACATTATTTAAATTATTGTATATATTATATTGTGACTGGAAATTAAGAAAACTTAATTTTTATGCTGGATGCATGTTGTTCAGTCATCCCCTACCAAGCACCCTAGCAGTGGCTTTCAAGGCAGAAATAAAAGTAGGACATATCATTTTAGAAAAGTACAGTACACTCAAGTTTTCTTGAGACGCAAATAGAATCAGTATGGCTACAAATTATATTGATAAATTCGACCAGCGAGATAAAAAGAGTAACACCGTCGCCGACAGTCTAGTATTTGTTACTTAATCGCATTTTACGTAGTCATGAGAAAATCAAACTAAAACAGTCGAATAATATATACATATATGAGTATATATACACACAAATTTAAAGACAAATGTTTACATTTGTTATTGATGGTTAAAGACAAAAATTTGAATATTTTAATCAATCATTGCGGAATGCACAAGGACATGTTTGTGAGTAAGTATGCATTTGTACGAATGTTTTTGCGTTTTTTGGATTAAAACATATTCAATACTCGTAGTTATTTTGCCTTATGGTCTGGCGCCTAACGAATACTACTCTGCCACACTCCCTTGCGGGGTACAGTGCAGATGTAGATGATATTCTTCTCCAGCCAGAGGCCATTTGGTGGTGCAAAATATGACAACTTTGTAAGTCTTTTGACTCCTTATCAGAAGATGGAAAAGTTCCGTAATCGTCTCTCAAAACTTCAAGGATAACGCAGGTGACACAGGGAAAAGGAATTGGGCTCCTGTCCTCAGTGGAATTTCACAAATCCTAAGTCTTGGCTTAAGATTGCTGGTTAGACTCACTAACGGAGCTAAATCCTTATAAAGGAAATTCAAAATTATGTCTGATTAATAATATCACGGGTATATTTTCACATCAATGGGTTGGAAATAAGTGACAAACATAGGAACCACAAAATTATGCTAGTAGCAGAGTTTTTTTTATCTCAGACGTAGAGTAGCATTTGCTTAAGACACTTGACACATGGACCGAAAGGCAAAACATTGTAGTGAGGTTTCATGACCAAAAAAGATAAAGAAGACGCAATCTGCGTTTACATCATTACATAAAATATAGAAAAAAAATGGGTGGAACTGTCCGCACGGACGAGTAGGTAAAATATTCTCGCTCCAGAGAGCATAACTATTTTGAATCGATCTCTGGAATGAACAGAAAAAATCAACTACCATGGATTTAATCGTTTCTCCGAATATAATTTTGTAAATTTGTAAATTTTTTGCTCGATTTAGTTGGCAATATTAATTTCATCAGGAGTCAGTGGGTGTCAGATACATTATTTTCTCTCCATTAGTAAGTATGTCAAATTAGCTCAATATGCTTGGAATTTATCTAGCAACACGGATGTACGTAGCTTAATATCGCGAATAATAAATTATATTCATAAAACGGTGGCATTAATAGGATTCACTTTAATCGGATGTCACTAGGCATCTCTCACATAACCATTGAAAATATTAACTAAAATGATCTGCTAATTCCTAACACGAAGAGGAAAATTGAGTGACAGGTAACTTTCAAAAAATTACTTGCAAATTTAGTAATGACAACGGCATACATAATACTAGGACCTGTGTTCATTTTCAGCAGCAGTAGTTTTACCTTAGAAAGGTTTTTGGTATGAAAAAGTCGCTGCTCTTCACTCAAGAACTCTTTGTAAACATAACTATCGCACACATTGTGCATAGAATGCTTACTTAATTTTGATTTTTCGGATATATTGCATGAAAATTTTAGCATTTGCAAACATTTAAGCCGATGCTGGGATCGAGTATTCATTCGGATGGAATATTCTACACCACTCCTCTTCTAGAATTTTCTGGGGTCAACTACCTTTGAATATGATAATTCAATTTCAAAAAGTACTTCACCCTCGGTCCTCAAATGGGAAAAGAGTTGGATTTTAATTCTAAAAACAAGTTTTTGTTTTTTCAAAGACAAAATAATGTTTTTCGTTTAGATATAATCAGATTATGGTAATTCTAGGTAAAGTTTTATCAATGTAAAAATCGTCGTGAATCACCCGGCGAGCGAGAAAGAAAATGAACCAGAGCATGTACACACATCGAAGCAAAATCACAATACGAATGGAATCAAATCGACCACGCAAACAGATTTTCCTGCAAACTTCAACAGCAATGCAGGGAGAAAATTATGAAATTGAGATGTTTATTCTCCACGAAAAATGCTGAAATGAATATTTCTATTTACATTTTTGAGAGGTTTTCAAAAGATCAAACGACTGAAAAAGGCAACCTTTACCAGCGAAATGTGTGTGAGACTGAATACGTATAATTTCCCCCAACACAATACTCTCCTTCGAATTTCCTAGTTTGGTGGAACTCGAAGGATTCGGTCGATAGAGAAACGAAAAGAACCAACGATGGGACCCAAATTTCAACTGCATGGTGGTGGTGTTTTTTTTACTCTGGCCATTCCACGGTGAAATGAGATAGTCTGGGAATACAAGGGAGGAATGAGATAGTCCTGGCAATGAAAAAGCGTCCCTGCGATCAACCGAGGAAGTGAGGTTGACTGAGACACGATCTAGCTACTAACCCAACTCCAAACACCACGAAGACCTTTCAAAAATAAAAGAGAAAAATCAACCTTCTCCCCTTTACCCCCTCCTTCCAATCCGTCCTCCTCAACCCCTCCCCCTCTTCATCCCTTCCTCCGTCCCTCTCTCTCCGTCTTCACTTCGAAACACCCCGCGTCTCTCTCTCGGGTTGTGCGCCCTCCGAAGTCAGCGACTGTCAACGACATGGAAACAGGGCTGACAACCTTTTATCCCTTGGAGTTTTAAGCGAGTGAGCTCTTTCCATCCCACCTCACGCCAGAAACTTGTTTATGAGACAAAACTTTCGCCCTTCATCTTCCCATCCCAACGTTCGCGGAAACGATCACATATTTTCCTTATTACACTTAGACGCAGTGATGACATGAGTGATTTTTTTTGCCAGTATTTGCGCACACTTTTAGGGTAATCAATCGTTTACCGTTTTCAATTTCCTGGAGGATATGAGAAGTGTTAAAAGAAATTTACGACAAAAAGATTGTACGTATGCTCAGAGAAGTCTTCAAACTCAACTGCGTGTACTTGAAAACTTTCCAGTAATTCATTTTTCCGCCAAGAAGTTGAGTATTTCAGCACATTACACAACTTGCTACGCAAATAAATCCGTCAATAACTAAACTCTCTCAATATATTTCGCCAAGTACGAGTTTTTGAACGACATGAGAATAAATATTTTAGAAGGTGAACCATATCGGCTGAAATGTCATTAAAGTTACAAGGACAATTTATGGCAATTTGAAAAAAATGAACGAAAATGAAAAAAAATAAAATTTAGAGCCGATTGTATCTGCTCAACTTGAAAGTGAATGTTAGAAGAGGGAATTGGTATACGACACAAAGTAAGCACTACTTACGATCAGAAAGTTAATTCGATTGATCAAGGTTACTGCTTCGCCTTCTTTCCAAAGTACCGTAGGATTCAAATTACCTGAAATAAAAGAAATATGCACATTAATACACACTGGATAATACTGTGGTGAAAATAATGTTACTAGAGTAAATTACAATCGTAATAATCATCCATTAACCCAAGGATACACAAAGTTAACCTTTGATAAGATAATTGAAATTTCAACATATATCATCATCCTCAATGCCAGAGATCCATTAGACTGGGGACGGAACGTTTTCATAATTGAACTGCACATTTTGTGGATCCTTCATAAAGCCAACTCGGGTCGGGATAAATTTGTGAATTCACGAGTACTTAAAACGCTGCCTACTCTTCCTCCAGAGACGCGACAAACAAGGGACGAATTAAAAACGCGCCACGGTAAACTCCCGAAGATCGGTTTGTTCCACACCGAAATGAACCGAGAGCCTGGCTGCGCTCCATATGGATCAGCGAATGGAATTGAGGTCAGGAAATAAAATGAATGAAAAGCGACGTATTGAAACGGCGTGACCTTGCACGAGAGGATTATTATTGCACCGAAAATTTTGCCTCGATATTTTTGAGGATAGGAAAGCAAAGAGAAAAAAAAAACAAAACGCCCACGTCGTCCGTGGAGCTTAAATTGTGACGCCGTAGTTGAGTCATATAGAAAAAGAAGAGAAAAGGAATTTAATGCAGCCTTGTCCGTCGGAGCTCGGGGCGCGATTCATACTTTTTTTTACTCTCTTTCGTTTCGGACGAGACTGAGATCGTTCCCGCTAAACGAACCAATGTATTTCCTTTTATTCATTTACACGTGAAGCTTCCTGGAATTAGAAATATAAAATAAACAACTGGGATGCGCAATTCGGATACACGTCTAACTTTTTCAATTCCTAATCATTCTAGAGTGGAAACGAGTCGAAGGAATATCTTTTACTACAAACTTCAAAACGACAATTTTTTAAGCGCAAGTCGCTTTAACTTTAAGTCAAAACTGACTCGTTTAACTTATATTTTGATTTTAAAATCCATAATAATATATTATTCATTAAAGGGAACAGGAATGATCATATGTGAATGCAATCTAACAAGCATCTCAAAATCTGGCCACTTTAATCTCGTAGCAGGTGGAGTACGACGTAAAATAATTATCGTAATTATGAAGTTTACGTTAGATTTTTACCCCTTTTTTTACTAAAAGCTCGTATTATATACACCTTAACCTAATTGATACCATACAAGCCATCGCTTGGCTGTACGGCATAGAGTGATTGAACACCAGTCCTGTCACATAAAAAATCAGGTTTATCATATTTTTGTTACGATATATATGCTTAAAATAATTCAAATAATGTAGATAATAATAACTGCAGGTATATGCCCTCCGGCACTTGAGTTTGAAATACCTCTCTACTCGGAGATGAGCTGCTAGTAACAAGGAAATTAAGGGAGGTCTCGAATGAGTGAAGTATTATATTTCACGCTTAGAAACTGAATTGTATGTACTTGGAGTTTGGATGATGCACATTATTTAAAATATATTGCAGATAATACAGTATAAATAAAAATTAAGAAAACTTAATTTTTGATGTTGAATGTCAGGTATTGAACCTACCACGCTTGCAGGGTAGAAATTGTAAAAGTCCGAGATGAATTTGTTAGATAAGTTCACCAACTGATTCTCAGCATTTCAAAAGACAAAAACGAGCACTCACCAAATGGAACTTGTCATCGTATGTCGGTAGATTCGTAATAGTATAAAAAAAATCACCATAAACACACGGGATTGTTTCAGGCGTCGTCCTTTGGGGGCGATTCACATTTGGATTGGCACACTTGGTTTTTACCTAAAGAAACGTTCATTCCAGCACCCAGTTTACGACTTCGGTAGGATTATGATAATTTTTCCCAAGACCTACATCGTAGAATAGATTATCAGGGCTGGCGATCACATTCTACGCCGCGCCTACTGCCTCAATCTCGTTTATGAACGTCTATATCATGAAACGGGTCCGGCCCTGCCGCAATGTTTGAGAGGAAAATACGTCGGGAGAGATGAAAAATCGCGACACATCGCAATCCTCGACAAATAGGACCCGCCCATTCTCATGCGCTGCATTAAACATCAGCAAATGCAAACGTAAAAAAGGAAAAACACCTCCGAGTAAACAGTAAATCATAGTACGGGAACAAGCCAGAACGGCGAACCCTTGTTCTTTCCCACCCCCACCCCCCTCACCCCCTCGGAAACCAATCCAATCGAGGAGTTTCGTTCGGCACATCCGCCCATTCCACACCCACCCACCCCCCCGCGCGCGACATCAATCCGGTCCCATTTCGCCAACCCGTTTCACCCGGCCAACGCCATCTTGCCTCCGGTTTCGTCTTATCTCCAGGCCAGCCCCCCTCCCATTCTCCTCCTCCGCCAACCCTTCTCCTTTCTCCTCCACACCCTCGGTATCTTTAGAATGCGAACAAGTGAATCACCCAACCTTCCTGGTTTCCTCCTCCTGCCGCCCCCTTTATCTCTCCTCCCCTCTCCCACCCCCGTCCCTATCCGAACACCACCAAACCACCACCCCCGCGCGTAATACGGATCGGCAACCTCCCTACTCCCTCTCGCCCTCCTCCTTCCACTTCTCCCCTTCTCTGAAACAGACCGGGCCACGCCCTTGACGGATGTCACATCCTTTCTCCTTATCCAGACTTTACTTCCTGCTCGATGGTCTCCCACGCAAAGCTCGGGAGACAAATACGTGTTATATACATAACGTAGGCATGAATGTACTCTCATTCCGATGAAGGTGGCTAGGACCACTAAATGTTCAAAGTAAAAAGTGAGTGATTAGTTTCATTCCTATGATCAATTATCTATCTTTAAATTCCTTCCTTATTAAATTAAAAAATTAAATTCAAATTTGAGGTAATAAATTATTTAAATAAATAAATATATACATATGTATAACAGTAATTATTTTTTAATTTGCTCTCTCTCTCTCGTATATATAAAAAAATTGTACATTTTTTCCATATACATGACTTATTGTCTCACTAATTTGAATTCAAAGAGCAAATTAAAAAATCTTAAAAATAGAAACCAACAATTTGTGGGTATTAATGTCTGCATGAACATACATAATGTATATATATGTATAAAACCATAAACACAGTAATCAACCCGAAGGTCGGTTTAGTAGGTGATGGTAGAGCTCAACCGTGTACCAAGCTCGACGGCGTGTGAATATTCACACATCAGGGTAGGGGGGCCAGTTCCTTTCCCTGTGCCGGTTATGGTTTCCCAGAAAGATCTGGTACCCGAAAAATCAACTAGCTAGGTGGAGCTGCAGGTGCCCAAAGTGCCTTGCCCGGGAATCGAACCCGGGACCCTCCGGTCAGTAGTCCAACGCTCTACCCACTAGACCACCGCGACCCGCATATATATGTATATATATATATATATATGTTCATATATGTATGTATAAACACATGCATAGTAGTTGGTAGACAAATAGGTGTTGTATACATAACGTAGGCATGTATGTTCTCTTACGTTGATATATGCGTGTATGTAAATAAGTATGTGTATATTATATGCATATTTCGCCGAAGTAACACGGAAGTGTTGAATAAAAAAACTTGGACAGCAAGAAACAATATAAGAAAACATAAAGAGGCATTACTACTGTTTCTTATAGGAAGACGGAGCTAAATTCCGTGGAAATTATTAAGAAATGACGTGTGAATGTTCTTTTTATGTGTTCTTATATTGTTTGTTGCTGACCAAGTTTTTTCATATATATATATTAACAAATAGGTTATGCGCATGAGTACCCACGAATATTTCGGGCATAACACGCATACGCCTATCGTTTTTCACTTCTTACCTATTTCCCAATAAGGGTTTCGTAAGAGGAGTAAAATTTTACTCTGTCACTCATCCTGCACTCCTCCACTCCACCGTCCCTCTTACTCTCAGAACCCTGTCCCTTCCAAGATAATGCCATTCTCACATCCCCTTGGCTCACGCAAGGAATTATCGAGATGAGTCGCACCACGTTCTTCTCTCTTTCTGTGAACTTCAATGAGTTCTTTGTCGGAAAAATTATTACGTTTTTTCCCTTATCTTTAAGCGAGGATGGAAACTTAAAGAGTTTTATCCGCGGCATCACTTCTTTTGACGTTCGTGGAGAGCGATAAATCTTGAGATGAGCCCTCTCCTTTTGCGGAGGTATGAAGAAATTTTCCCCTGTCCTAAAGATGACGTTGAAATGGGCAATCCATCTGCCTCCCCGCTTTGTTGCATCGATTCGTTCAACAGTTGATCCTATAGCGTGGAATTCCCAGCTTTGAATATTTGGTGTCTCTCGAGCTTCAACTAAGGAAGGGTACTGACTTCACCTCCTCCCTCATGCCTTCTTGATGTCTACTCTGGTGGCACTTGACATTTCTCTCTTGTGATACGACTTTACAGGAAATAAATAGAGATTTAATATCAATTGAATTCATTTCAGATAAATCATTGGCAATTGCCGACTGGATCAGAACAGGTTTTTCATAAATCCTAGCACTACATACCTGTAATCCTTAGCCTTAACTAGCATGACACAAAGTACCCTTACACCCCACACTTACAATACACTCTACAATAACCCACTCTTTAAATCTGCATGCTTACTAACTCCCTTAATATCCATCCAAAATGCCAATTCTTTTCCTCGCTTTCCGAGCATTTTCCCCCCTATATCACCGTCTTCAGCATTCCATTGCCTCTCAGAATTCCCTGAATCACTTGTCCTGCCTTCTTTGAATTTCTCCCAAAAACATCTCTTACCATCCCACAATAGCAGTTAATTATAAACTCTACTTCGCATACCAAAATCATGCGAATAAGTAACTCAGAACACGCCATCAACTCGAAAATCACTCTCACTTCCAAACCGCGGAAGAACATGCGGGCCTGCCTCGAAGAAACTTGATTTCATTAGGTAGGTGTGGGGTAAATGTAATGAAAAAGGCAAAGCGCTAATTCACATCAGTCAAGCCACATTTCGAATGCACAGCATGGATTTGGAATCCGATGGAGAAAGTGTTAATTAAGGACCGAAGATTGAAAAAAACTATTTCAATGAGAATTAAGGTTCTTCAACGCTGTTGGGGATACCAAGATAGTAGCCAATTCAAAATATGAATAGACATATGGTTTTTAGAGAGGTACATTCAAGTTTATTTCTGAAATCGAGAGACTTAACTGGAAAACAAGTAGAATAGTTATACGAATAAAATGAGAAAAATTTTCTTCCAGTCCTACATTCTGATACCCGTTTTTTATCCATACAAAGAATCGCCAACGAGAGGAAAACACTCTGAAATTTATGAAAGAAAGAATTAACCGTGATCTCATTCTTTTATTTACCATCACGAAGTCAGTATAAAATAGACTCAACTGATATTCCCTTTCAGCAAGCAAGTCGTCAAATGCTTTGTTGACGAATGCTTTTCCTTAACAGTTCTAGAATCCCTACCCGATTCAGCCACCAACATAGAGGTGAGAACTCGCGAATCCGCATACATCCTATATTTCCGATCCTTTAAAATTCCCACCCTTAACCGCCATCTTTAATTTCTTTCCCAACAGTCCCTAAACCTTCCGCCCCCCCCTCTCCTCCCCAGGCTCTCTTCCCTCAAAACCTCTCAGTCTGACCTGAAGAAGGCCTCGGAGTGGGCCGAAAGCTTAAATCATCTACAGTGTGAGTGTCCTTTTACGTGTTATCTGTTTTATTCTGTGTTCTATTGTGCCGTCCAAAAGTTATATATATATATGTACAATGTTTTTATGCTATGCATTTTAACACGAAATTCCACCATATGTCGAACAAATATTCATTCACATGGAAATAGATATAAGGAAAAGGAATAGGATCACGTGCCCCTTTCCCTTATTTCTATTTCCATGTCAATTAACATATGTATATATATATATATATATATATATATATATACATAATGTTAGGCTATCAGTCCATTTAATGATAGGCATAATTATATTTTCTCATGTTTCTGCATTGTAAATTTTTTCTATCATAAGATTGCGCGAATAGAAAGGTTTGGAAACCACTGGGATCTAAAATAGCCAAATATTGGAAAGTTAAGCACTGTTCCAGGGTGCAAATATAAGGGAAAGTTTTGGGTGCTTAATATTATAGATTTGTTCGCCTCTGCTTCTTCTCTCTTCAGCGCCTTTGTGTCCACTCAACCCTTTGGTTCACTCTCTTTTCCCCATCTCTGTCCCTGGCGCATTAAGCGTGTCGCGCGCCCCACTTTTCAATAACGACTCCCGACCGGATCCATTACGTACCCTCCCTCTGAAAAAGGAGCTTTTCATCCCAATCCTCTCCACATCCATGTCCCCATGTCCTCCCTCCCGCCTGGAACACACTCCTCTCCTTCATTCCATAAGCCCAAAATCTTTGCCTCACCAAGACACAGGACAGTTCGAATTTTGAATGCCGCAATGCTAAGAAAATTGAATATCGCAGAGCGTGTCGATCTGCCGACGCCGGGACGTTAAGTGGACGACATCGAATTTCAATGGCGTATCCCATTCGCGTCTCTTCGTCGTCTCATTTACATTAAGTCACATCAAAACGAGCCCAATTTGCAACGCAGCATCCTATTTTCATCGGAGCACATTCCGATCGTAAATATCCTTCCCAATGCCTAAATCGGACCAGCACACATTTCATCCTAAAGCAAGATCGAGTTCACTACGCTAATCGAAAATAAATTGAATTTTGCGTAATAGTATAACAGTGGCACCCCGAAATGGCATTTTCATCCAGTAATGTTACATTCAAATCGAACTTTCTTTCTAAAAAAAGTCTTCCAAAATCACCATTTTACCTTCCACGATATATTCAAGGATATATAGTAAAATATAGCCATTACACGCCAATTATATTTGATCACTAAGCATTTCCGTAATTTTTCCTTCATCATCTTCGTTACCAGGTTATCAATTCGACGATTGGTTCGAGTTCATCCTTGGGCTTGGTCAGTAATTCTTTCACTCCATGCTTCCTTCATTTATGGTCTTCAGCCAGCTATCGTGCTTCAGAAAGTGTCCATATTGTTTGGCAATTTTTCTAGTAAGTCTAATCTATGGATTATGGAAGCCTAAGCTAACCAGTCTCTCGGGCCGTTGTATCAATATACAATTGAAAAAAATCGGTCCAAAGACAGAACCCTGAGGAATACCTTGAGTAGCAACTTTTTGAGATTTCAACTATCTAACTACATTTTAAACTATCTTAACCAACTGATTGCAGTTGTGCATCAAGGCTCAATCAAGGTATATGAAGTACCTATGATGGTGATATCAATAAGTCTTGAACACAGAAACTGGTGATATACGCAGTTAAGTGCTCTGGATCTTCGCGCACTTGCTTATTTGATACCCCGATCATCTATTTTATTTTCATCATTTTTCTGATTCACCACATTCCGACAAGTCAAGGCAAAGTGTTTATTAAAGCTTGTTATAGGTCATTTTTCACATTTCCCAGGGTACACATGGTTTTAAGGCAAACAAAACTCGTTATAAGCCTCTATAAACCCTCTTCGGGTTGAGAAGTAAATTTAAGTACAGGGAAAAAGGCGAATGAAACAAATATTCCCCTGTACTATTTTCATAAATATAAAGTGAAAAAATAACGTCACATAAGAGATAAATCTCTTTCACATCAAATACATATCGTACATTCGTTTTTTTATCGGATCTACCTGGAAACATTGACTCCATAATTAGCATTATACACTGTAATATCGGTTGTATAACTTTAAAGAAGATTGAATTTACGAAACTATTTATTATTTATGACTGAAATCGCTCCCACATTGCATCGTAATATCTTATTCACATCACCGGTACATTTTCGGTCGTCGAAAGGTTTACATCGAATTCAAATCGCACATTGCCAGTTCGACGTCGTAATTAACAGTCGATGCATTGAGTTGCAACACTGCTTAGCTCCACCTCTATCCCATCTCCAAAGCTAAGGTGCCTTATTATTCAGATCTCCTGCTTTATTTAAATCAAAAGCGTTTTTTTCGGAAAGAATGGGAATATGGCCGAAAGTGGAAGTTAAGGATGAGAGAATGGATTTACAGTAAGAAGAGAAGCGAAAGGAACCGGGAACCTGGAACTTGGGGCCCTTGTCGACCAAGAAGTGGGATTCATTTTATTCTTAATTTTGAAAAATTGCTTTTTTCCTCCATGAGAATACGTGAGCAGAATGGAAAGGTGGGAAAATGCGGGGTTTTTTTTATTTTTTAGTTTTCACCACTTCGGAAGGGGAAAAAAAGATTTCAGGAAAATTTCCATGAAACAGAAGTCTAAGAGAAATTTATTTTTTTGCAAAACTGTTATCCGCTAAAACGAATCGATCCGAAGTCAAAAGGGATGTATAATGAAAAGTCGCATCAAAAAATACTCCCCTAGCCACTTTAGTTCAAAGGAAAACATTTCTCGCCAACGACTGTAGAAAACAGTGGCAAATAAAAAGTATAAATTAACATTATGACGAATAATAAAGATTAAGTGAAAATAGATAGCAGTAAAAAGCCTTTAAAAATGTTCGACTTTTGTAGAGCATCCAAAATGATAATAACTATTTTGATTTCAGCAAAACACTTAAAATAATAAGTTTTCCATTGTTCATATATTTGTTTTAATTGTTTTGTTCGCAGATTTTTAGGCATGAGTCCACAAAGTACGTAACATACATAACGAGTTATGCATTGAATCATACAGTCAGACAGAGCCTACAAAAGGGTCTATAAATGTTCATTAATGAACTTAAAATGTGTGTATTCGTTGAAATATAGTAGTTTTTCCATTAAAAAATAAATCTTAACGAAACAACATGTAGAGAAATCTAAAATGACCCACACATTACCTTTTCCAACCTTTTTGAAGTATTCCCAATTAAAGAAAACCCTTTACGCAACCATGAGTAATAAATTATCTACTGTCATTAGCAAACCATCTTTTGAAAAAAATAATTAATAAATCTACAAAAATGATTGTCGTTAAAAGATAAGATTAAAAATAGACTTTTATTAGTTCAAATAGGAACGGTATTTTTTATGGATTCTCGTCCTCCAAATATATGGAAACACAGTTATGATATTTTATTTTTGCATCTTCGCTCGTCGCAACAAACGCGAAATAATCAGCTAGCGTGTTTCAGCAACTGTACTAACCAACGAAGTCTAAGAATATTTAAGGAGGAAGGATCACCACTGCACAATCAAATGTGTAACCTCGGTTCATCCACTAATGACGAGTGAATATACCGTTTTAAACACTTTTGAGGTTCTCGTTAACTTTTGAACAAGCTCTCAAACTATTTTGGACTAGCTCGGAATCACCTCCTTACCAAGGGTCTCGAATAATAATAAGGGAATAATTTAGTGTATCTTGAGCAGGGTCAATCTAATTCTAGGACTGATTAGAGCCCTGCAATAAGCCGAGTACGTCACCCATGGCACTAATTAAGATACAATAAACTGCAGGGATGAGGAGATACGAATACCCAAAAACTTTTCAATATGCCCTCCTTCCCCTTCAGTCTCCATCCACCTTTCGTTTCCTAGTCCTCTGCCGTCTATGAGAAAAGTGAGTCGAAGTTAAACTCTAAAAGTTTCCAGTCACATCCAAGGATGAACCCCCCGATATTGCCCCGTACCTGAATAACGCCTTGTTTCCTTATCTCAGTCTCCCCTTGGTTCTTTCCCTTTTGCAGCTCCCGGGACTCCTTTCTCCAGAACCTCCATTTCCTTTCCCTTATGTTTCGTCTTAGTTTAGTTTCATCTGATCAGTGATCCTGTGCACGGTTGCGTATGGTTTTCAGAAAATTAATTTCCTCTAACATGTGAGACGAGACATTTATTTTTACACAAAATGACAAATGTTCAATTTCTTAGGCATTGCATTTCTTCTTTTAACCCATGGTTGCGTGTGTTTTCGTACATACATTTTCTTCCTTTATTTTTTCCGCTCCACTTTTCCCTCGCATCTTATTTGGTGTGGACATTCAAAGAGAACGCATCCATCAAAATTAATTCGTTATACCAATGAATTTTTGCTAGAAGTGGAAAAATCACAAACGCAAGTTGAAATAGTTTTCTTAAATCCAGAGATTTATTTTCTGAAGTGGTTTATTCGGGCGTCGCGTCTCAGGGAGAATTTAATAAGGTTTATTATACACATGCTGTTATCAGGTTTGACTACGTAAAAATTCAATCTTGAATGAAAAAAAAATATTAAATATTTTCCTCAAAACCTTTTATTTTTCAACTAGTTTCAACGCATTACTTAAGATGAAACTAGTTGTACCAAATAAAAAGTTTTGTGAAAAATATCCAGATTGATTCAGAGATTTATTATACAATTTTTCAGGTAACATTAACGTGTTTTGAAGATACGATTTTAAAGTTTCCCGATCGAATATTGAAAGTGTTGCAGGAAAAAATTCAGTCCATTCATCCAGTAATGGCGTGATATTCTCATTATATCAAAATAAAGTTGAAAGAAATTTATAAAAAAACGCAAACCAAACACAAATAATGATTCTCCAGCCAGAAAATCACGGAAAATATGCATGATTACGCTTATTACTTAGTTTAAACTTTACTAGACTTGCCATGAAACGTTGGGGAATAGATGTATGATACTCCTTTTAAAGTTTACGAATATACAACGCAGTGCAGCTATATTTTCTTCTTAGCTAATGGATTCCATTGAATCATTTTTTGTTTATCTTCTAAATTGTTTTGCATGCTTTTTTTCCCTTTTGATTTTTCATCATTAAAAACCCGCACCTTCCTGATCACTGTTAAAGCATATTCAGGAACTACGTTTTACATTTTTTTCTCTTTCTTCTCCATTCACCCATCTTCCTTTTGGAACTTCTGGTATCATAGCCGTACTTAGTTACAGAAAATATAAATTATTCAACTAATTTAATCTTTGCATCACTAACAAGTATTCTACATACTCTACAATTCTACGTATTCTACATATTCTACAGACTCTCTCGGTTCTCAGCACCTTTTTTTGCATCAAACAATCTTTAGCTTCCACTATTCTCCTTACTCATTTGTTTATAATAGCATGCGTCATGTGCCTACATCCAGCTCACGATGAACTCAAAACATTCAAAAAGAAATGAAAAATTTCCAGCAGGGAGCAGGATGCCTCGCAAGGCAGAAGATACGATCTTATATTCTACGTCAAAAAGTATATCGGTGGGTTGCATGTTGAAATATAAACGAGCAGCTATGGGAGAGAAAATGATGTTGTCATGGGGAGTGTATCCATCGCTACGCAAACTGCTCTCCGCCAACAAGAGAATGTAGCGCGTTTTCTTTAGGGGGGCGACATTTGACATCGAAATGCTCTTTTGATTCTGTTGTCTGTTCAAACATGAGCAAAATAATCATGAAACGTGCATTATTGATACAATTATTAAAAATACAATACATTTAATACTGTATTCCTCGTTTTTAATCATCCTTACATCTAAACGCCAACGACCATGAAAAAAGGAATCATCCACCACAAATGAACTGATTGCAAAACCATAAGTTTACATGTTAGAGATTTTTCGTTGAAATTAAACGATAATGCATAATAATGGCAGCAATTTAAAAATTGAAATATAGTGTTGTGACACACTGGGATCAAAATTAAACATATGTGAGTCAAACAGATACACGTCTATTTCCAAAAATACCCTCTTTTAAAAAAAATAAACCAGACTGATCGAGCTCAAGGCAAAAAATATAAATTAGACCCGGGGAAGAAGTGATGACGGGCACACTATGTAAACATGCGAAAAAAAGATTGGTAAAAAAATTCATGTTGGGCATACTAATATAATGAATTTTAGACCTGCTCGTTGGAGATAGAGGATGAGCGTAGATTTGGAGGCTTTTGAGATTTGGGTGAGGGGGTGAACGAAGTGAACAGTTGTGAAGTGAAGTCGAAATAAAGAGGGGAAACAAACGCTAAGAATTCAAATAGGGTGGGCGAAAATATACCGTTACTGGGGGAAATATGAAAAAGGCAGAGGAAGTACCAGGTGGATGAAACAGTGAAATGTAGTGGTATATTGATAAGACTGTGATAGAAGAGAGCATGTTGGGTAAACAGGGGTAGAGAAAGGAAAAGAGTAGGATTTTTAGAAAGCGTAAACGAATTAACGAAGGAATGAAGAACGAAATAAAGTAGGACAAGTAGCAAGGGGAAGTTCTCGCGATTCTTAGAAGTAAGTAGTCGTTAGGAACAGTACGAAACCTACCTTTAATTAGGTAGAGTACCCTGAATGAAATTAATATCGGTGAAACAAATATTACACATGAACATCAAATACTATTATTTGTAGGTTTTATTCAGCAACTCAAAAATGCATGATGAGAAATTCTAAGTGTTGCCGTTCGGAAAAGCTAAATTGTTTTACTAATCGATAAATTCTACACACCTAAGTAGCTTAAACACTGTGCAGAAATATTTCGTGAATCGTTCCTCTAAAACTTCGTCCGTGTCTTAATGTCAAAGTAACATCTTTCTCGTTTTACACGGTCGGCGACTTCCGAAAATAGAATCATGCCGGCGAAGCAGTCATAATATGTCATTCGTCTCTATCAACTGCTGAGCCAATTGGCCCAGTTTCCGGCAACTTACGTAGAAACTTGTGTCAGTGGAAAGGGGAGAGTACCGAAGAACGTTAGTTTACGAGGTTTCAAAAGTCAAATTGCTTGCCGCACTTAACAAGAGACGTTTAAAATAGTATTTCTGTGTGAGTGTGGATTTTTTTTATAGGCACGCCTGCCGAATCTCTCCAAGTTTATACTCAAAATGAATTCAGAAGAGGAATTCCAATAGTCTTGAACGGGAGACTAGAAAATTTCCAACTGTGTCCCCAATCGCCAGTGAAGCACACCGACATTTGGAAGGATAGAGATTCGACTGCTCTATTCCATCACAAAATGGGATGGAAGAGAATATGTTCGACCAGAAAATTTTTTCCACTAATTGCGATAACTGATCCTCTTTCTCGTTATTCAGCAACTATTTCGAGGTCGAAAATATAGTATGTTGTCGACAATGTTAATGTACATTACATTTATTGCTTGAATTGTATAAAAAAAATAATTTCCTATAAAGTTTTTTCTTACTAATAATCAATAACAATAGTGAAGCATCCTATGTTTAGCATATTAGCAATGCCAATGCTCTTGATGTAAACGTTTGACACCTAAAGCTCCCACAAACCTCTGAAATTGACGCTTTCAATATTTTTAATTTCAGGGAAGCCTAAGAAACCATTCTTTTAAATATCAATATCGCTCGATGGAATGATTAAGTACCTAAATAATGATTAGAATAATGAAAATTTTTAAAAATAATAGTAGAAAAACTAATAATAATAACAAAAGGTAATTTCATTCATTCCAGTATCGTTTAAAATGAGATAATATTTTCATCCATTCTGAGCTAAATCTATATCAATACCCTGCGAGCCACCAAAAAGGTGTGTGGCAGGGGGTACAGCACCAGGAGGAAAGGATAAAGGATGAGGGGGAAGGTGGAGGGAACCTACAAAAAATATGTATTTACGAGAATATAACCACGTCACTTGGTTACCTTGTAGGTTAATACTTATTGTGCCGAACTGACTCCTGGGGGATTTCCACTACAAGTATTCTGGTCTCTTATCATTCTTGGAAAAAATGACATTTTAAACAGATAACTTGTCCTTCATGACAGGGTAGCTAAGTAACAAGTGACTACATCACTTTTTTAAACATATGTACTGCATCCATCAAATGTTGTTGATTGAGGGTCATAGGAGAGATGTTAATTATACCTATGGATCTGAAAAGTATATCTCCAAGAAATTAAAATATATTGCCTTCCCTATAAAATCTCTTTCTCCAGATCCGAATTCTTGCTTCGCCCCCCTTTCCCAACCGCTTCAAAACTTCCAAAGCCCAATTTCCTTTCACGCTCTTTCCTTCAAACCTTCCTCAACACGCCAACCATTGTGACAGCCATAAAATTCTCACTGCTTGTCAATAACTTTTCCGTCCACTTTTCCTGATTTCTGAAAATGTCTCCCAACAACTTACTACTCTCCTCAGTCAGTTGGACATATTTTCGTTTCTCTTCCTCACTGTTCAGGTTTTTTTCTCCATCCGTGCCCAAACCAACATCTCAAATTCCTAGAAGTTTGTGTTACTCTTAAATCCTCAACAAATAGTACATAAACCACGGAATGTAAAAGAAATACGAAAATTCTTATTAATACAGGGTTCGTCCGGAAAATAAGTGCCATTGTCTCATTGTCTTTTTTGACAAAAGGGGAGTCGTCCACTACGAATTTGTACCTGAACGACAAACTGTAAATGCTGCATTTTACGTCCAAGTGCTCGAAAGGCTTCGAAAACGAGTCGCCCGCGTCCGGCCAGCGATCAAAAACATCTGGCGGCTGCATCACGGCAATGCGCCGTCTCACACCGCGCTTGTCGTGTCGGACTTCTTGGCCAAGCACGGCGTGGCAACGCTGACGCACCCGCCCTACAGCCCGGACTTGGCACCACCGGACTTCTTTCTGTTCCCGAAGATAAAGAGGAGTTTGAAAGGAACGCGATACGGGACTTTGGACGCCGTCAAAGAGGCCGTGACGACGTGTCTTCGAGAGGTTCCCGATGATGCCTTCGCGGGAGCGTTCCAGGAGTGGGAACGCCGCTGGAAAAAGTGTATCGACTCACAAGGGTCCTATTTTGAGGAATATTAGCTTATGATATGTAAAAGTGTAATACATTTTTTTTCCTGAGCTCAGTACACTTATTTTCCGGACGAACCCTGTATTTCCTTTAAGTATTTAATAACACGGTTCCCTAACATCAGTTCGATCCTCTACAAATGATTCCTTTGCTAAGATAATTTTTCAGCCAATATTCTTATTACTACCCCACTGCTCATTTGACATTCAGACCATGAAGAGTAATATCAAAAACGTACGCAGTAATATAAATATTTTCGTATTATGTAGATAATTCGGGTTGCATTGAAAAAATAATTTACTAGTTCGTCAAACCCAATTTTTGGAATCAGGGCTAATCGATTAGCGAACCCATCGCTCTAACTATTTCAAAGTCTGCAAATGTTTTCAAATTTAAAGCGATCATAGTCTACGCATGTCAACATGGAGAATTGTACTGGTGCTTAAAAGGCGATAGAATTCTCCGCAAAGGCGTTATTAACCACCATGACATTGACGTCACCGATTGTATGGTAATTCCGTCAGCAAGAGTTGGCAGAAAGTAGATGAATGTGATGTATAAGTGTTCGTGCCTGAAACGTTAAAGTTCGTATTTTCCGTTTTAAGCTTATACACTTCTCAGAGGAAGCTACGTATTACAATGCCGATCAGTGGATATTATCCTACGGTACTAAATTGAGATTGCTTCTGAATGATGTAAATTATTCGTCCTCAATTTATGTGTGCCATCAAAAAATAATTGAAAGTCAAAGATTTCGCCATATTCATTCATTAATCGCAGCAGTATTGAAAGAAATGGAAAGAAACGTTCTCATATGACCGTTACAAGGAATATTCCACATGATGCTTTTGGAAAATCGCCAGGAGTTCAAAGAATATTTCTCATCAGCGATGGAACTAAAATAAAAAAATCCACTTAAACTGTCCCAGTAAACAGTGGGATATGCCAAGGGTTGGCAATCAGCGTATCATTGCGCCATTCAAAGCACTTAAGGAGAAAGGAAAGACGATAGATGCAAGGTGAAAGAAGAGAGGATTAATGAAACTATGAAAATGTATTGAACGAATAGGACTACCCAGATTCATCCCACTCGAAAATGAAACGTATTTAAAAAAATACAATTACTTTGTCATTTTGAAACAATTTTTTGTCAAATTCGGTGAAATAATTTTATCTTAAATAAATCTTTTGTAGAAAATTATGGGACATTTCTTTTGTTCGTTAGGACATCCCTGCAATCGATTACCCAATAAAATAAAATATTGTTTAGTATGTTCAAAAAAATCACCCAGCCTCTGAAAATATTTACAATGAAAAAAGACGAACAAAACATCCATAAATCTCTGAACTAATATCTATTTGACTATTTCAAATACCTATATCATAAATTGAGATTCAAAGAAAAGAGTTTGATAAAGTTCAAAGTAGTGATTTCCTGTAAATGAAACAGACATTAAATATGCTTTTTTTGTTTCTGCCGTGCATAATCAAAAAGCTTGTATTAACTAAAGAAGATATTTTAAAAAATATAGGTTTTAATGAAGCAAATATCTTGAGGTACTCGGTAGAATTTTCTTGTACAATGACACAAGCCGTGTTCATTACAGGAAGATCACCCAATTTTCTTTGAGACTTATGTCTTCGAGATTCTCGATCCTATGTCAATCATTCAAGGAAAAGGATTTTTGTTCTCTCTGGTAGCATTAAAGTTTTATTCCTTTATGTTTCTCCTTTTGAAAGAGTTTGCTCCAATTAGCCATCAACTTCCTTTTGCCAATGAAAGAAAACCTTCGATTGGCATTCCATTTTTTTATTTTTAGCGTTTCATACAGACTCTTTTCTTTTAGAACGTCACCGTTGGCTGCTTAGGTAATCCAACTTAATGACATTCATCTTCCACTCTTCACTACTAATTCAATTTTTCCGTTATCGGGACCAATTTGTGACTTAGAACTTTCTTCCTACTTTTCCAAGTTTTCCAGGTTAACAGATACTTCAATATTTCCAGAGGAATTTTTCAGAAAGTGCTAATTATTTGGAGGAACATTTAACACTTTGATGCCATGATTATTAAATTAATAGCTGTCGGAATACTAAAGAGTGTAGCTTTAACTTCATTAAAAGTCACTAATTTATCAGTAGGATCACATATATTTATCGTTATGTATCTAATGTACCGCTGATGGGCAATCAGACTTTGAAAAGGAATACTGGGTGAGGGATAATGGAAAGTTAAAGCTTAGGGGTGCAGGTCTCTTCTTGATTGTATTGTTGGATGAAATTTAATTAAAGACTTAACAATTTGTACAGAGAGGATGTTCTATTACTTAAGGTAACCGGACGACGACAAGGATAGGCAGGCAGATTTTTTTAGGCGAAACTTGACAGTCGATCTGTGGCAAACTCTATGAGCTGAGGAAGGGACGAGGGGAATTACTACTACCATGGACAAAACTGAGATAAAATAGCTTTTTAAAAATTTAATATATTTAAGCATATTCTAGTGGGAGTGAGACAAGGTTATTCATTTTTGCCAAAACTTTTCAACATGGGAAAGACTTGAGCTGGGAACACAATTTGGCGGCGTGTTAATCAATTCAGTTAAGTTTGCAGATAATCAAGCAATGGTAATTCTGTTAGCCAAGGGATAGTAGTCATTATTGAGTGCTTTACAGGGACAATGAAAGAGGTATGGGATGAGGATTAACACAAGAAAAGAAATGTGACACTCGAGAAGCGAGAAAGCTAAGTTAAAAATTAAAGTAGGAGGAGATAAACTTGGGTAGATACGAGAAGTTCTTACACTTGAGCAGTATCTTGGAGGAAAAGGGAAATAGTATCGGGAACATTAAGTGAGACATTGTGTAAACAAAAGAGCTATTTGCAAAAAGAGTTGATGACAGGTACAATGATGTAGTAAAGATGTAAAGAAACGATTAGCAAAGACTTTAAAATGGAACTTGAGTGTTTTATGGATTTGTGACCTGGTCTATGGGGTGAATGAAAGTCACATTTCAGGGTTTTTCATTTATGGTACTTTCCTGCGATTTCCCATAAAGTACTGGTAATTACCAAATGAAATGAAAATATGAAAAGAAATGAACCATATGAAATTAGCGGGAGTGGTCCATAGGAATCGTCCTCGAGATTTGAAGCCAGGACGCCTCCGCTAGTTAGCCAAAGTCACTCAACAATTGCAATATCACGCCGCCGCCAACTTCCACCGATTTTATGATGTTTCTTGTTTCCAGATATTCAGCAGATTATGCTGTTGACACGAGTATTTTACTTGAGAGAAAAAACATGAATAGACAAAATAAGAAATTTAAAAAGTACTTCGAAGAGTGAATGAGATAATATCCTTGTGAAGGAAACATAAAAGAATAAGAGAGAAGCTAATTGGATACATCTCGAGCCCGACAGCTTACCAAAAGCCATAACGGAAGGAAACATGGAGGAAAAGAGTGACAGAGGAGGGCCAAGGATGAGTTATGGGAAGCAAATACCTAATGGAAAATGTATGTGCGAGAAGCTATGAGGGGGTGAAGCGATTTACAGGGAACAGGATAGTTTGGAGAGTTGCTACAAACCAATCCTCGGATTGATAACCCGTGATGATGACCTACTTCACAGTTCCAGAATTTCCATTATTTCCAGGAATGCCTGCAATGCAGCTATCCTGATTGCGCACTTTAAGATTTCTTTTAAGCTCCTTATGTATAAATGAGTTGCTTTCTCACATATGGGTCAATCTTATTTTTGTCTCCAATCACATTCAGACAGCTATAGACATATAAGGCTACCGTTGCTAAGAACGGGGAAGAATTCAATTGTAATTTTTTTGGATGGTAAAACACAACACTTATTCTCTGATTATTCCTTTCGTCGTGGCCTTATTTTTTTTCTCCACTGACAGTCAAGAGAAAGAGATATTTATTACACCACGAATCACTGACGGGTGCACGAGGAAACATGCGGATTTTTGCCTCTTTAAAAGACTTCAAAATAAGTCAAAATACACTCTCGACTCTTTCCTCAGAACGCGTAAACATATCCGCGGACGTACTAAATCATAAGGAGCCAAAAAAATAAAAACTCTTAGCCCGAAAAGTGGCCGAAAACACGTCGCGATTCCGACAGAGGACATGGCGAAACTCTATATACCTACATTCTCCGACAATGTGGGTTTCTTTGTAGCTGCGCCGACGTTAAGTGCGGCGAACACGGACGGGTCCTTGACATTCCCATCCGTGTCGAATACCATCGTGCCTACCATCAGGAGTAGGACTCACCTCACTCCCATCTCCCGTTTCCACTCTCATACTCTCCTTCCATCACCCTTCCATCTCTGTCCCACAAGCAGACACAAGAATGGACAAATATACGCACGCGCACCCACACACAAAACAGAGACAAACCGACCAACCTCTTCCCCTTTGCTGCTTTAGAAACCCTGCCTTTATTCGCATAAGCTATTAGCCCTCTCGCTCCCATAGGTCCGTCGCTATAACGAGGCTCAAATTTTGTTTGAAGACGGAAAAAGGATTTCTCTCTCTCTCTCTCCCCCTCTCTCGCTCTCCCTTCCTCCCTCTCAACATTTCATCTTCTCCATTCTCCTCCCTCTTCCCCTTGGAGATTTCCTGACCCAGTCGTAGGGTGTCCTCCAAGTGCCCTTCCGATCCATCCCGCTCTCGCCCCAACTCTCCGGCAATGCCTTCATATAGTGTGCACACCCATTGCCCAAGCAAGCGACGCTTTAAATCGACGGTTTGTCTCCCGCGGTACACACATATATACTATACTCGCAAACGACGAGAAATGAAAGCCGAATTATATACGCCACTGAACTATTTCCTGTGAATGTGTATAAAAGGGTTTCATGGAGAATTATACAATGTTATCTACCATTAACAGAATAGCCGACCCTGCTTTTTCTTACCAAATGGGAATGCTCCAAAATCCCTTTTTAGACAAAAGGGATACGGAAGAAAATTATCAGAAGATTAAAAGACTTTCCATTTTTGTTTTTATTATTTTTTTCCTGTTTCGTGTGGCAGAATAGACAAATAAAGTGATTGAATGTCTCACTCAGTTTGAGGTTGTCAAGATGCAGGTGGAGAGAAGAATGGAAGGAATAAACTATACGGTGGTCAGAAAAACGAACGAGGGAGGAGACGAAATAGATACGGTGGATGTATGAGGTACTGAGAAGCCATTCAAATATGAAGATTGCGATAGAAGAGAGAACATTAGGTAAGCGAAGTAGAGGGAAGAATTAATTGAGTATTTTGGTTAACATGTAGGGGGGTAAAAAGGTAAACAATTATCATTACCCCCATCGTACTACGGTAGGAGAGATGTAAATTAAATTAGAGGGATTAATGGTAGAGCAGACAATTTTAAGATGTCATTTTTTCCACGAACGATTAGGGATCAGAATAGCACTGTCCGACCGCGGTAGGGTCATATCCGGGTCAAAATTAGTCTGGTGTTTATTCACCCCCTCCCACACACCCTAGCGATGGCTTGCAGGGTGTGTAAATATCAATATCAAAATAATACAAAGTATGTGGAGGCTATTTTAATGATTTATTATGATGAACGATATTAGGGGCATGTTTTAGTCAGGATAGGATAATAGCGTAGTGCTGGGAGGGGCTAAGAAATTTAATAGTAATGCCTTAAGTACCTGGGTCCATTGAAAATCTAGCCCAACTCGCGCAAAAATGATAAAAAATCTTAATTTTCAAAATCCTGCTGGTTAAGAAATTCTTTTCTAACTAATATTAAAGAACCAATATATAATCCGAGAATGATTTATCTGGACCTTCCTCTCGCTGGGTAAAAATATTATGAAAATAAATACGGGTAGGGAAAATGAATATAGAATATCAGTCAGTTGAAGACAAATCACGATATTAAACTATCGGTTTGAATTCCAACCTGTCAGATTAACAAGATTAAAATATTGCCAAAACTTTAACGAAAAAACACTTCACACTAGGTATTGTTTTTTAAACGGGAAGCATTTCGTGTGGAGCGCAAGAGGGCGAGACAGCACTCCATAAGTTGCAGCGCGAATCCCGAGCCGCACCCGCGAACCCATGGAGCCATTTTATCCAATAAACGACGCTTTCAGGCGTAATTTGGCGGCTATGTCAGCTTTTCCGCGTTCAGGTTTATTTACCACGACCGTGGTTGCATTGCGGTGCAGAATTGGGCGCAAAAAATACAGCGTAGGTACTGGCGCGTCACAACATATTACAATAGCCTTAAAGGGTTACTACAATAGGATAGAGGCGGCTCGAATTCATAAGAGCTGGAGGGATAAACAAGAGCTGAATGGACTGAATAAAATTTTATGGAGGAAAAACTGGAGCCATTTTTTTCCGTCTCTCCTCATTTACGAAAACTTAAACGCAGACCACTTCACAGAGAGGATCTAGGAAAAATAAAAATGTAATTTCCTCCTCATTGGACAGTGGTATTTAAAAATTTACATGGTTGTGCGGAGTATTATAATAATAAATGATAAATGTATTATTAACGACGAGTTAGCCCACGGTAGGGGCTTAAAGGTTGACAACGAGCTAATTCTATCTCAAACAGGATTATAAAAATGCAAAGCGAAAACTCACTTTAAAATTCATCCCTCATATCGAGGGTGTTGAATTTATGACGTGCGTCATATGAACTGCGTTCGAACACCAATGGCATTTATGATCTCATCAGAAATGTATACAAGCGAAAAAGAATATTCTGGATTGATTAATTAACAACATAAATAAACGAAAGTTTCAATCAAATGCACACTGTACCAATTGAATTCGTTCACCGTGAACGTATACCACTCAGTATGTCTACGCTACACATCACGCAGCAAACCGTCGTTTGGTACGGAACGCTGGAATGGTAGTGAAGCAAAAGGAACGAAAGGGCAGTTTGCAAAGAGCAGAGATATGAATCAACATGCTTAACGTTCACCTCTCTTTAGTCTGTCGTGGTCACGAAACGTGCGGAGGCATAGGCCTCGACAGCAGGCACATCTAGATTTTGTCCTTGACGCCTTCTGCTCTGGCGATGAGATTATTTCTTCGATGTCGAAAAGAGTGGCTAAAGCACCAAAGCACCAAGCACCAGGAAAAAACGCTATGGCCGACCAAAACGCTAAACAATGAAATTAATGGTAACCTTGCAAAATTTATTTGAGTAATATCCAGGGGACGGCATGGCACGAATTTTTATATTGTTCACTTTCATTCTTGCCCGCAGTTATTCCAAAAAATTGACCGATTTTATCCCTATGGATTAACCAATTTTCGCGACCCCCTCGCGTGTTTCAACGACTTATATGTATTTCCAAAATTATTAGGAATAGAATAAAGTACTTAAAATGACTCCGAGGTAGTGTTTCTCAAGCCTGAATAGACAGAAGGGATTATAGAAAACTTAGGATGCCCAGAAGGAAGATTTTAATTTTCCAGTGATTGGCATGCCAAAAAATATCTTGTCATGTATAACAAGTGTTTGATTCTTAATAACTTTTCTTGTGAGTCATTAAGGGAAAAAATAATCACCTTACATGAACTACAATACTTAATTATTTAAATTTCCTGGGTCATCGTTCAGCCACTTCACACATGCGTTGTGCATGAAACCACAAAATACTCGTATATAACTTCTTATTTATTCAAATAAGCGTTATTGAGATTTTAAGAGATAAATATATAGTTTCCAGGGGCTTCTATCCCATTTTACGCCGTAACAATCTTAAGAATTTTGCCCTTCCTCAACAGATGCTCTCAAAGTGAGTAGCTATCCACCATCTTCAGTAAAATTCTGAAACAAGCGTCTTTTGGAGTCGGCCCATATTGCTCGCCACGTGTTCGATTTCGTGTCTTACGAGAAAGAAAATCTTCCTTCCCTTTTTCACCACTACATCTTGCAAATAGACGAGTCATTATAAATGAGAGTTGAAGCCTTATGGGACAAAAGAAGGCTGCATAAGAACTGATGAATGCCATTTCCTTCCCTCTGGGACAATGCCTCTCTTTGAAAACGCGTTCTCGTTTCTTCGCTATCCAGACAATTTCATGTTAGCAGCGCATTCATTTTACTATTCCGAGTTGATTGCTTCGCTAAAATTTTCCAGAACATAAATTATTTCTCCCTCTATCTATTATCTTCATTTCCTACTATCACTGAAATCATCACTGGTGAAACCTTCCTCATTACTGATTAAATTGCGAGTTAAACAATTGCTGTTCAATGGTTTTACTAAATTTTTCTCCCCTCCGTTTTAGTCACCTGCGGAAAGTATAGGCTTCCGGGAGAATCTTAATTCAATATTGGACATGCAAACCGTAATTTACAAATAATATTTCACTTTCAATTATAAACTTGAAATTTTCCGGTAAATTGGACGCTAATAATATTGGTCAATTCTGCAACTGTTGAACATTAACCTGAACGTTAACAAATATCAAGCAATTCAGCTACTATAATAGTTATTATACTTTGAGGAACAGTTTTGCCTTTGGGTACATAAACGTGATATTCAATGCAAGTTTGCCTAACATAGTGTTTCGTGCATAAAAGGTAGAAAATTAAGTTTCCATTCGTTAGTCGTTCAATATAAGACGTGGGTAAAGTGTACACACTGATATTTGCAATTATTGTTTAATGTTTATCTCATTATGCCAAAATCAACACAACAATTCTTTCTCTGATACCATTTACGTATCGGACGTTTAAAGTTATAAACAATTTATTGAAAAGATTATTAGGTAAGAAAATAGAGACATACATGAACATCTCACTCAACTATTTCTCCGTCACCAAATCAATTCTGTCACGATTATACAACTCAATTCTGTTTCCAATTTAAATTATCGCGGTCATCAACTTTTATGGCGCCTTGATCGTGAGGCTTCAAATTTTACTTTCCCCTCATTTTCGCGAGGGCTTCTTTATAATTATTACTCCCGGATCCAATCCGCTCGTTTTGCACCCGGTGGCATTCACTCAGTCAATGGATCAGCAATGGGATGTTTATGTTTGATCGATGAAACGATAGTGTTAAAAAGCAGAGTGCACCAAATCGATGGGCAATAAGTGATATTGATTAAATTACATGCCCATAGCAATAATTTTAACAGTAAATATTTAATTTTCGGAAACAAGTTTTCTGTTGAGCTGATCTTGAAAATCTTAGTTCGAAATAGGCCATTCTTTAGTCATTCCTTTGAAAGATTGCTTGGCTACAGTGGTCCATTCTTTCGCAAAATCCCCTCACTAAATATAATTACCTATGTAAAATCTGGCCCTTGAGAAAAAAAGTGTTTCCCTGGTCTTTACAAAGGTGTCATACGTTAAAGAAGCTTTTGCTGTGTACATTTATGAAACGAAGAAAAGATTCATAGTATATCTCATTTCCAAATCATTACGCTTACATTTCAGTGTCACTTTTTAAGAATTTACCGTAAATTTAATAGATAAAATTATGATATAGTATATCATAAACGTCCAAAAGGCAGGTTCAAATTTCTTCGAAGCTATGGGTAGCCAGTTAGTCAAGGGATGTAAATTACTGATTGGTGATTAACAAGCATCATTACAATATTAGAGTGATAAGTGTGGGATGAGAATCAAAGAAAAAATTACCATAAATTGTGCGGGAGGAGAGACAGTTATTAGGAGAAATTCCGAGGTGGCAAAAAAGATGGATGCAGAGCACTTTGATTAAGGATGGGATGTTGTAAAATCTGAAAGAGGGGAGAACTTAAGAAAGCGACCAAGGGGTAGGCTAAGGATTGACATGCTGAACGGAAGGAAGGTAAGAATGATGTTTGCGGAGTCGAATATTGCATCCACTATTATATTATTATAACGCAGGGTGTCAGGTCGCGTTATGTTAGGCTTGAAAATTAAAGGTGTTCAGTTTGGCCCCCATCCAAAACCCCTGGTATTTTTAGCTTTTAGAATTAGACTAACAAATAATAATAATTAACGCGTGCAAATACACTCAATTTCAGGATCACGATATTTAATTAATTTTCACAGCTCCATTTTGTTAATTAAACTTCGCACAGCTAGATGTAATGGCAACACGGTTCCGCTCTATTAATTTCTATGCGGAAGGGACGCAGTACTTCGTAGTATCAAAAAGGAAGGGACCTTTGTCTAAGAGACGGAGGGACCGTTCTCAGATTCGCATCCATTCTGCGTCATTGAACAGAACATCCCCCGGCGCCGTATCTTTCCCGTCTCACGCCTCCCACGAATTTCCCCGCTCTGCCCTTCGCACTCTTGGAGGGATTATTTGGAAACTTCTGGGCTTCATCCACTCCCACCGAGACACGGGAGAGACCGCCGCCGAGAGGGGAGTTTTGGGCGACGTGTTGGACTTGACCCCACAATTAAGAGAAGAGGGACGATGAAGGGACGACTGCCGCGTAAATTGGGGTGCCCCGGAGTGGAGACGGTCGGAACATTTTCCACCCTTCTGATCACCCGTATTTCCCTCGATGAGTACTTAAAAGCCAACCGCAGCAATCAACTCGAAGGTCGGTTCGATAGGTGAGGGTAAGTCTCACTTAATACTAGGTTTGATGGAGTGTGAAATTTACACATCAGGATCGAGTGTTCCTTTCCCTTTGCCACCAGTGGTTTACCAGGAAGGGCTGGTACCAAAAAATCACCGCAGAATTTGAGGGTGCCCCATGATTCTAACGGAATCGAACCCGTCTCTCTACCAACTAAAACCCTAATGGATAATAAGAGTAAGAAATATTGAAGACCCGTGTTACCGTACAGCTAGGCCAATAATTTGGCATTTCGAACATATGTAAGTAGGAATCATGCAGAGTACTGAGAGAGATAAAGGGATTTAATGGCTTCAGGCTCAAATATGTGAGAAGGGAAGAGGAATGAAAAGAAAAGGAATTTAGGACGGCGTGAAGGTAGGCTGGAAGTGTGAAGAACTGAAGGAACAATAATATATGTATGTATAAATATGTATATATTATTATTAGGTAATCTACCGGTTAAGGTAGGTTTTTGGATGGACACAACTATCAAATAAATATTTTGTAACTCCAAACAAAACCCAATCCAGCAACCTAAACTGCATCAGGTCCCTCTTCATCTCTGTGTACTTCTTTTCTCCCTTCATCCCGTCCAACATCCCTATCCTGTTCCTGCCCTTACCTCGCTTGCCCAACATTCTCCCCTCTATTACCTTCTTCAACATTCCACTACCGCTCAATACGCCTTTCATCCATTTTTCCTGCCTCCATAGGATTTCTCTTAACAAACCCCTCTCCTCACCCACCATCTCCAGTACTTCCTCATTTGTTTTCCTTTCGGTCCATTTCACCTTCTCCATTCTTCTTCACACCCACATTTCAAAAGCCTCCAATCTACGTCTATCCTCCTGCTTCAGTGACCACGTTTCCGCACCATACTTAGCTACGCTCCATATCAGAGTTTTTACGAGTCTTGTCTTAACATCTCTACTCAACGTCCCCGTCATCAACTCCCTCCTCCTTGAGAAAGCCTCCTTGCCTAGCGCAATTCTTCTCCTTACGTCCCTACCACTTTGACCGTATTGGTCCAAAACACTTCCGAGATATGTAAACTGCTCTACCTGCCTTATTTTTTCCCCATCTATTTTAATATTTAGCTTAGCCTTTTTCTTTCTGGAAAATCGCATAACCTTTGTTTTATTAATATTGATTCTCATCCCATATTTATCGCACTGAACCTCCAATTCACTCAGCAATGCTTGCAACCCTTTGGCTGGCTGAGCAACCAATGCTTGGCCATCAGCAAACCTAACCGATTTTACGAATTCCCCTCCGACTTTTATTCCTACCATATATATATAAAGAGAAAATATATATATATTTATATGTAGTAGTGGTGGTCCAGATCCGTTTAACGCTATCTCTAATATGTAGCTTACGATTGATGATGAGAAATATGACGCGTTTTAATATCTTCTGGCTGATTGCTCACTTAACGTAACTCCCAATTTTTGCATTGGCTCTGGTAGCTGTTTTCATCGAATGATAATTAGAGCTGAAATGAAGAAACCTTAGTTTATTTTACGAAAAATTCAATCCGGTAAAACCGGTTTCAAAAATTTTCCGGTAAAAATGTTGCAACAAGACCAGGACGTATCCATTCGTAGTATCTGTGAAACACAAGAAAGGATACTTTGCAGGGCAGGTGAGTAAAGAGGTGATTGGATGTGAATTCTTAAGACGGAATGGGCCGACTTTCTTCCCATATACCTAAATGTCTTAAAAAATTGTAACTGAACATGTAATTAATGTGATGAAACAGTTCATGGTGCATTGAATTATCGTAAAAATTTAGTTTTCTTAAATCTCCAATCTCATAAAAAGATCCTTCAAAAAACTGCAGACACCCAAAGGAAGGACCATATATAGTTGACATTGACTTGAAAAAATACCTTGCGACAAAACTGGTCGGGGACATAGATAGCATAAGGAAAGTTAGAAGGAAATTTCTATGGGGAAAATCAAGGGATGATATTACGTAGAACAGAAAAGAGAATGTTAGACGAAAGATTTAACAGTGAATTAGAGAATTAGAATTTCAAAAAGAAGGATGAAGGACTGAAATCTTTGTATCGGGAAACTAAATGAATTAATTGTGCACATTTATGATAAACCTATGCCAATGCTGACACAGTCCCGTGTGCTTTAGAGAAAATGAGTGTCCAATGGACGTCTATTATTATTACCAGGTATTACAGCAGGCATCCATTAAGTACGAGAGAAAATGGACACCCCTTCTTGTTGCTATTTTCCCAAGTTTCACCGAGTGATTTCCGATAGCTTAGAACAAGTAAGGAAAGGTTAAAGGAATATGCAAAAATGTGATCACTTGGTAAAAAGCTTGGCTACTACGCATGTATAAACCATGTATTGATGGAAAAATTTTCGTAGAAGCTTTAAGTATATAGTCTACATGAGATTAACAATCTCTTCCTTTGTATAAATGACAGATAGGTTGCTCATAAAAAAGGTGAAGGTTGTCGAAAAAAAAGATTTTTCACTTGAATTGGGATTCTGAACTCGGCTCTTTGCTTCTTAAAAAATATTAACTTTTTGTGTAAAGATGAATTGGCAGTTTAATTGATCAGCATTTGTAGTTCGAATTCCAATCTATGATCAAACCGAATGATTATTTTTATTAAAGCATCTCGTGATGTTCGTTAATAAGCTAATGTCCATTTTCCTCGTGGAGTATGACATTCTTATCGTTGCGTGTCCCGCGGTATCGTACCCATAATAATCAATTTTCATCAATTACATTTTTTATCGACAAGACGTATTTCAATTCCCTGCACTCGAACGTGCGTGGCCTCAGTGGAAAACCGCTGTGGATAATCGTCCAATGCGGGTTATTCCGCATTTAAATAAAAAAAACTTCTGTTTCTTTTCATTTTTACGGCATTAGAAAGAAAAGGAGAAACACAGGGATGCGGAGATAAAATTTATAGGACAAATTTGAACTTAAAGCTATTCCTTTCAAACATTAAAATTTTTTAAAATATTTAAAATTCATGAAGGCTTTTGTGAATTGCCCATGATGATATCAATGCGGCTATTGGAGTCACCAAGGGTCTGAGTGAAGTTATCTCCGGCCATTACAACTATGTATGCCCTTGTAATCCGCAAAATCATTAAATTAATGAAGAGATTTCCTTCATTGTAATGACATTAGCGGAAACTCTAAGGACGACGACGAATATTAAAAAAAAAACTGGAGTACTGGTCTCCATTGCTGCTGATGTGACTGCTGAGCTGTCAAGACTGGGTTTTAATCAGTCAATGAGTCTTAGTAAGGTCGATCGATTTGTTTATGTGTGATTTTAAGGGTCTACCAAAGCGGCAATTTGTAATACGGTTAAACAATTGAAACCAGATAGTACAAGTAATTACTACGCTGTCAATATATATTTATTTGTTTTGAATTCCAATATCACAATACTACATGGAAGAAATATTCATTTGTATCGGTTTATGCACTGCAGTTTTACTCAGTGTTTTACGTAGATCAATAGGCATAATGAATGTTCGCTCACTGTTACAAAATTGACATTTCATCAGGTGTCCTTTGCCTTTATAAAAGTGTTGTCTACTCTTTTCATGAATCAATGGGTTTCCCTAATTCCACCTATTTACCTGTGAGATATACTCTCTTATTGAATCAATTATTTGAATTATATTATTATTTTTATCAATCTCTTATTATCAATTTTTAATACCTTATTTTAATAACGCTAGTCTGGCGGATTTTCTCTTCTTCGTTTACCAATTCTTGAATTAACGTTTTCTCCCATTGGAGAGTATTGCGCGCGAATACTTGTAATATATTTCAAATATGGCCTAACAAAAACAAAGTAGCACCTCTCTCTTACCTTTTCATTACATTTTCTGAAAACACGTTTAATGAAACCTGACTTCTTTAAGTTAACTTTTTCACTCACATATTTTTCATTTTTTTCATGTCTTCATCTCATGAAAGGCACACATACAAAACGACTCAAAAACTTATGTTAGTCCTAAATAAACTTGTACGATTAGAGCTTTTTACACTCTGACGACCTCTTACTTATAAACTGCTTTAGCTCCACCAATAATCCATCTTTCATATACGTATTTATCAGTAGCCCGTAGCAATTCCCTTACCGTTGAATAGAGCCTCTTTCATGTCGGAAAGTGGGCTGATGCCACTTACATTTAAAACCGCTTTTATAAAGTCGATTTCGCATACCACTTTTATCGTTATGCCACTTTTACTCGAGATATCCCTTCTTTCCGCCAACTCATCAGTCATCAGAACCTGCAAAAACAAATACCCTGCAGGGGCAAGCTTTTGTAAGCGTTTCGCAATCTTTGGTATCGATCGAGAAGATATAACGAATAACCATTTTAAATGAAACAATTCCACAGAGTTTCAAGCGTATATTTCCCGGGAGAATGTCAAATACGTTTCCAATGACACTGCCAAGTTTTCAATCCCTCGTTGGTAACCTCGAATATAAATCGGGAGCTTAAAGACAACTGACCATATTGACGCGCCAGTCATGAACTAATTTCAAAGGCATTTGGCTATGCGCTCGAGCCGTAATCAGACTATAGCGATTCAAATCACGGTCAATTCGAAGTTATATATCATTTGCTCATGTTGTTCAAGCATTGGTACTTCCGCGCGTGCTATCGCGAAGTTTATCCATCCTTTTGCCATCTATTTACTTAGTACCCAAGTCGATGGCGAGTAAAAACTCTGTTCGCCTGAAGGAAAGGAAATATATTTGCTTTCAAGAATTCTACATGACTTACATAAAATTCATCTTGGATGCGTAAATAAATATTTTACATGTATACATCTCAGCTAATGAAGAAAACATTCCAAAAAGTTGGATTTTCAGAACATTTTCATAGGTAACTAACATTTTAATAATATTTAATTTGAATATTGCGAGCTTGGCGTGGTTTTACCCTCTATCACATAACCCAGAGGTAAGAGTACTATGGAAAGGAAAATATACTAATATATGGAAAGAAAGACGTACTAAGGGGCAGTTTATGTATGAGTCAATAGAATTTCTTAATTATGGGTTCATACCATTGGCTACTAGAAATAATTGAGGCATCTCCTTCTATGTAAAATACGCCCGATATTATTCTTAAGCAAAATGTCCTAAGTAAAAGTTCTTATGCCGCCAAGCGTATCCCATATGCCTAGTACGTACACACATGATGTAATAAACATTTTCTACTACCATATGGTCGCATATTTTAGATCTCTCTCCCACTTAATAAGGTCAACTGTATTTGGCATACTTTTGTAGAACTTGTTCATATTCGAAAGCATAACTTTGATATCTTATGACATCAAAGATATGATATGACATGATATCTTATTCAACAAATTACGAGCTAGATTTCGTATAAGATCTAAACGACAGGTTTTTCATTTCAGCCCTCTTGTACCTAAAGAAGAGGCTTCAATTTCGCCCAAATAGGGACCTCTATCTATCTATCTACATAGAGACGGGAGGTGTAATCATCCACCGAGCTGGACAAATGTTAAGGCGGTTCGTAGGCATCCCTGTAAACACCTCTAATAACGTATAACTAACATAATTCTTCATTGAAAATATTCCAAATGTAAATACATCGTTTATGTTGACCGATATGCTTCCTAAAAAGACATCGTCATGCCGATATATCTTAAATTAAAAGAATAGTCAGTAGCAGAGTTAGAGATCATCCTACACCCAATTTCCCGATATGGTCCCGAGGCTTTACTAATAAGACAGAAAATACCCTTAAAACCCATATTACAATAACACATTCTTTAGCTCAGCATACTTTCTACCTGCTTTGATTTAATCGAAAATGCCTATCATTTTCCCCTCTCCACTTTGATTTTCCAGCATTCTTCCCTATACCAACATCTTCAGCGACCTTTCGTCTATCAGTACCTTCTGTATCCACTTGTCCTGCATTCATCGAATTTCTCTCAGCCGCCATCTATTTTCCCTTACATTATTCCATAGCCCTTCGTTTATTTCCTTTCTGTCAATTCTCCTTACATCTGAAAAGCTTCCAACCTACGCTTTCCATCTTTCATCAACGATCAAGTTTGCGAACCGTAAAGAACTACGATCCATATTAAAGTTTTCATTAGTCTTTACTTTTTATCCTTACTTAAGTTCCTCGTCATCAACTCTCACCTCATTGTAAAAGAATTTATGCCTAACTCATGCTTCTTTTAATGCTCTCATTACCTTTTCCTGCATCCTTCTAGAACACTTCGTAAATTATGCCATGAGTCCCACCTGCTCTAGTTTTAAATTACTAAGAGAAAGGAATTTGAGTGACGGATATGTTAAAGAAATTTGGCTGAGAGACCTTGATTCAGGAAGAGAGTAGGCAAGACTTAAACCATTAGAATTGTACAGAACATCTAAGTTTTCTTGTGACACCGAGGGAATTACTCTGGTCCTAATTTATATTGGCAGATTCGACCACCGAGATCAAAGAGAGATAGACACTGTTACCGACAGATTCAATTAGACACTAGGTCTTCCACCCAATCGATACACTCAATCACGACAAAATCGAATCCAAGTACGTGAATGTATGTACTTGTACTTCAAGACAAACATTAAATCATTGCACGATGGACGTAACTTTATGTGTTTACGGCTTTTGCAATTGAGCTAATATAAAATACTATATATATCAAATGCAATATAAAATAAATATCAAATGCATGAATGAACTAATAGTCCGTCTTGGTATGGTGGAGGCATGTGGTATAATTTGTTGTGGTTCACTTTGATTCGTTTCTTTTTCGCATTGCAAATAATTATTTTACTGGGTGAAATTGCCACTTGTTTTGAACTAAGTTTTCCGTGAGTATGTATTTAAACATGAACTTTTTTATAGTTTTTTTCCCTTTACCCTCGTACTCCCTCATTCTCCCTTATCCCTTACCCATCCCACCTGGTGTTCGCACCCCGTGCCAGACAACTTTTTAATGGATCTCGAGGTATGTTGATGTAGAATAGGTGGGCATGCATTGCTGGTGCCCTCTCCCGGCAACACTCCCGGCCACACACTCACTTGGCGGTTAGTCGAGGATAGTGGATGTAGATACAGTTAATTTCCCCCCACATATAATGCTTACTTTAGCTCTCCTATTTCTTGAGAAAACCATCACCTTCATTTTTTCTGATTTACTCTCATCTAATCTCATATATGACAAAGATGTGATGGTAATATTGCTGTTAAACGGTGGAAATGAAATAGGGTTAGGATTTGTGGGTGTGTAGGTAGGACAAGGAGAGAATGAGATAGATGGATAGAGAGAGAGGGAAAGTTATGAGTCAGAGAAGGAATGCGAAGAGGCATGGGGAGACGGAGGACAAGAACAAAGCATTAATGATGGGGTCTGGAGGTCTCGGTGGTCAGATGTAGAGGGAAGGAATCAGGTGGGTGGAAAAGGTGAGGGTAGATGTGGGTGGGTGGGGTATGTGCTGCGGTTGCGGGAGATCGGGAGCAGCGGTGGGATCCTTACACCAACCAGCGCCGATCTCTCCCTCTCACTGCCCACCCCAACCTCCCTCTCTCCCGTGGACCCGGCCAGACTTCCTTCCCTACCACCGTAACTCCGGGGGGGGAGGGGAAGGAGAAGTGAGTCACGTGACTGCCTTCCGGGAATTCCATAACCTGGTTACGCGCCCCGTGCAAAGCCGCAAGGTCTCCATGGCCGTATCGTCGATTTACGGCCGGTGACTAAATGAAAATTGGGGTACTTTGTTTTATCGCCACTGCAGGATACTCCGAAAGGACGACTGGCTCTCCTCGACACTACGCTCGAGGAATCGGTTGATGCATTCACCTGTGCACGCACACATCCTTCACGGATAACCACCGTCTCACGGTGGAAAAAGTGTTTTATTCATTAAACTTTCGAGTTCTGTGCACAAGTCGTCTCTTCTCGTTTCTCCTAAATGATGAGGCTACGGAGCATTCAGTTGACGACGATGAAATCTCTTTCTTTGTAGGCAATATTCAAATGGCAAACCTCCCTCATTGCCACCTCAACGATAAATTAGTGGAATATGAAATGGAAAAGGAACTAAAATGTAATACAAGTATAACCTAATTTAAAATGTTATACATAAAGGGATAGAGAGATGAGCAGATTGAGCCACTAGTTTTAATATTTCCATTTTTTTCCAATTATTTACTAAGGACTGTACATATTTAACATGAAATATGAACAAACTTAATGTCATTTGAATTCGTTACAAATAAATCAAAAAAGAAAAAAATACATATTTGTAATTTTTAATTCCTTATTTCGGATTGATCTCCGCATAACGGGAATGCAAAAGTAAAATAATACAGGGAATTTACAAAGAAGCGAAATGTGAAATTGTTTTGACCCATAATGTTTTCCTACTTCATTTTCACGCGGTAATGTTGTCTTGCAGTTCAGCGAATATAAAAAGCGCGAGGCTGATAATTTATTCTAATTAAAATAATGTATTCAAATTAAATTAAGCAAGGAATAGATTTTTTATGAGTAAAAGCAATAAATTGACCAAGGTTCAAGATTAAAAACGGAGATCATAATTAAGTAGTGCATTACACTCGTATTTCAAAATTAATGTAGTAGAATCAAATGACCCATCGTTTTTTCACTATGACGATTTTCCTAAACATTTTCCTTCCATTGGAAAATTGCAACAAAATTTTGGATTGTAGAGTGTGGAATCATCCTACCTTTTTAATCTTGAAATATGGAACCTTATTCAAGATTAATCATACAGGCATTCAAGCGCTTACATTCCCCAGAGATTTCAAGGAGTACTTTGAACCTGAAGTGCACGAGATTTCCTGGTTTAGTAGTTTATGATAAAAGTTAAAGAAGGTACAATTTTAGAAGGCGCATATACATCCTCCTGACGAGATAGAAGATAACAACTCTTATCAGTCATCTCACTAAAATTACATAAGATTATTCAATTTTGTATTCATACTATAAGCCCAACCTTGAAAATTTTCAAGTCTTCTCCGATACAGTAATTCTAATTTTTTATAAATATTTTTAAAAGTGCATAATTCATAACAAATTTCCCGATGAAGTTTTTTCAACGTTTTGTCTGATAGGTCGATACCCATCCCCTATTTACGTGCAGCATTGTACATTTACGTCACATGCGAGAAGAGAAATAGAGTGAAAGGAATTTTCATAGATTTCTAATGCCTAAACGTATTTTGGGAAAATTTTCTCCTTTACTGGACGTTTTTTTTTTACTGCCGGACTATTAGATAACATCGGTTGGACCTATTGAAGAGATCAGATTGGCAAACATTAATATGATCCTCTTTCAATTCGGAAATATGGGGAAACGATATTTTTTTGAATACCCGAATTTCAATAAAGGATATTTTGGTCTATGCAGTGATCTCCTTTTGGAGTCGCACTTAGTCTAATCAAAGAGTTTGACCTAATCTCGTTCCAATTATGCAAACCGTGTAGTTGAACGGAGGAAACTTTTACAGCCCAATGAATTACGCAACACAAATTTGACGGTTTTTTTAAGCGGGCTAATTTTGTTCTTAGTTGACATACCTGTTATGTAATGGGTAGTTTAAGGTGTGTAAATCTGTGAAAACCAGGGAAGATTTTTTCTACAGACAAATGTTTATTCAATTATCATAATCGATGCTAACTTGCTCGGTGTGTACCATGATAAACCAATCGTGATTATCAAAAGCTTTTGAAAAATGCAACATTACATACTGATAAGATATTAATATAACATGGGTGGAGTCATCCAGCGGGAGAGTAAAAATTTTTAATCAATGAAGCATGAAATATCAGGAGTATTCAGGGTAATCAGAAGCAGGAAATATGGAAATTAGATACAAAAAAACTTGTGGGGCTATTTTTGTGTATGACTGAGAGATGAGAAAAATAGGGAACTTTTTTAATCTTTAATTTCACAGGGATTTTGTGTTGTTGCTTACTTTTCCTATGCCTCAAGATTGCCCAGATGCGTATAGCGGATGGGAAGAGCCATGTTAAGAATAGGCATGAGACGGATTGCCCATTTTCAAACTGCGGTTTTCAACACGTTTGAGGGAAATGGTAAAAAAAGCATAAGAAGAACTAACGATATCAAAGAAACTCCGTCCGATATGGGATGAGAATCAAGCAAATATAACAAAAGGAAGGGAGGAAAAGGGAGGGATAAGACGTTAACTGTGAAAAGAGAAAGATTAAAACTAGAGAATGTGGTACGGTTTAACTATCTTCAGCAGTTTTTTGAACAAAGATAGTGGGAATGTAAGAAACAGAATTGCGTTAGGAAAAGAAACCTTTTTATAAGGGAATGGAGTCTATGACGGTGACGTTGCATAATAATACTAATTAAATATTATTGAAAACTTGGATACGGATCATGGTTTTGTACGGCTCGGAAAAATGGTCGTCTATGGAAGATAGGCTTTGGAGACTGTGACGAAGAATAGACGAGATAAAATGGGCGGAGAAGAAAGCAAACAAAGAGATACTAGCCATAATGTGGGAGGGGAAGGAATTTTTTAGAAAAATCAAAAGAAGGAAAAGTATAATCAAGGGAAAGGGATACTTAAGAATGCAAAATAGGGGATGAACGTTATGTAAGTGCGGTGAGAAGTATGTGTACGAATATAAGCATGTTGGAGGGATACGATGCATATTATATAAACTTCAATGCATATTCTATGTATTTCTATAAACTTCGCATCCTAAATCAAACGGTTTATTGTATTGTGTGTTGCCAAGTTTTTTCTAGTTAGGAGAGGTTAAGATACATAGGCGGGTTCAGTCTGTCCATCCAAAATCCTACCTTACATGGCAGACGACCGAATGATAACATCTCTTGTTACAAGCATTCTATGAATACATGTCCCTAAAACGAGGTACGAGATGTAAATGATAATTTATCATGCTCCTAAATTCAAGGTGAGATGAATTGGGACCCTTAAAATCATAAATCCGCTAAAAGATAAAATTATAGTATGTTGCCACTAACTTTTCCTATCTGAAATGTGGTAACCGTCATTATTCCGTAAGTCATGGAGATTAATTTGGATAGATTTCGTGTTTCTCCATCTTCTTTCTGTATCTATCTTTTGGTCTTTGTCTTTTAGTCTTCACTTATCCATCATCTATCTTCAATAACTTCTTGTTTTGCCACTTACGAATTAGTAAGTCCCTCACGACATATCCAATTGGTTCATTTGTTCTCCTGTGCTTCTCAGACGCTCTCTCACCTTCGTCGCTCTGCTGAAAAACCCATTCCAGCCTTGGATTAATTATGTAAACCGTAATTGTGACGAATTGGTAATACATAGTTGACATTCCCTGAGCTCTAAGCTCATGTATATTTATTCTACATACTACCTGAATAAATGATTCATCTCGCGTGTAGAATGAATGCAAAGCAATAGATAATTCAAATGATCAGATCCATTGCTCCAACATGGAGCAATTAGATTCCAATGCTAATAAGTTTTGTCTGAATATTCAAGCATCGCAGGGGGACACGCATGATTAAAATAAATGCATAGTATTAATCTTATATATTTTTGTAGTCATCGGAAAATGTCAACTACCTTTCATTTCAATTCATCATTAAATACGTTATTACACCATTAAGTTTTACTGCATAAAATTTAGTATGCATAAAAGAGACATTTGAATGTTTTTTTCAGCTAGAAATATTCCAGATAACTGTAAGAATGTCCTAGAAACGTTACCCTTTCTATAAAATTCACTCCATTTGTTCCAAAAATTATAATTATCATATAAATTATAAAAATTTTAAAAGACTGAGAGGCAAGAGGAATATGAAAGAGACGATAGAAAGGATAAAGTTACATTAGGACGCAAGAGGAAGGAGAAAAAAAATATATGTATATATATTATTATTATTAGGTAATCTACCGGTTAAGGTAGGTTTTTGGATGGACACAACTATCAAATAAATATTTTGTAACTCCAAACAAAACCCAATCCAGCAACCTAAGCTACATCAGGTTACTCTTCATCTCTGTGTACTTCTTTCCTCCCTTCATCCCGTCCAACATCCCTATCCTCTTTCTACCCTTGCCTCGCTTGCCCAACATTCTCCCCTCTATTATCCTCTTCAACATTCCACTACCGCTCAATACGCCTTTCATCCATTTTTCCTGCCTCCAAAGGATTTCTCTCAACAAACCCCTTTCCTCACCCACCAACCCTAGTACTTCCTCGTTTGTTTTCCTTTCGGTCCATTTCACCTTCTCCATTCTTCTCCACACCCACATTTCAAAAGCCTCCAATCTACGTCTATCCTCCTGCTTCAGTGACCACGTTTCCGCGCCGTACATAGCTACGCTCCATATCAGAGTTTTTAAGAGTCTTGTCTTAACATCTCTACTCAACGTCCCCGTCATCAACTCCCTCCTCCTTGAGAAAGCCTCCTTGCCTAGCGCAATTCTTCTCCTTACGTCCCTACCACTTTGACCGTATTGTAATGTATATATATATTATATATATATATATATATTTACATCCACATCTACATAATACCCCACAATTTGCCACAAGGGCGTGTAAAGGGAGATATACAGGATACATGTATACATCTAATAATGATTTTATCTGATCCCTAATTGATGTGACTAATAGCTGTTACTGTTTCTAATTGGACCGCGTGAAAAGAGTAGAATACAATACATGAGTTGGAAAAAGGAAAAAAAAAAGATGTTTGGGTTGTGCATAAGTGTTTCAGAAGTCCACAGTGATGTGTTAAAGCTATCATAGAATCGCCAAAACCGCTACGGGATAGACCTCTAGCAACAATAACCTTAATACGTATGCCTTGTGAAGAAGGTAGAATTCTTTTGGTTACATCTAAGACTCCCACGCCGACTGAATGCCATTTCCCAGGATGTAGGGAGCCGAGTACGTAAGGCCTGTCCAGCTACCCTGAGAGAAATTCCATTCATTTGGCAATTCCGCTTCATTTCATTAACCCGTGGTTCTATTCACGCGACATACGCGGTCGGAGCCGCAGCGACAATGGTCACTCGGAGACTCACGAAAACCTCAAAGAAACCCACGAAGTGAAGGGAGCGTAACACGATTATACAACTTTCGAACACTTCTTCAGGAGTGAGTGGTGCGCGGATGGTCGTCGTTTCCGTTCAGGAGCTTTTATGCATTCAACTGATTCAGTTGGCTTCTTGCCATCGGTTTGTTTGGAAGACCACCCCACCTTCCACCCCATTCTTTCCATTTCCTTCCCGACAAGCATGCAACCACCGCGGTAATTTTTTTGCCAAAATGTCCCCGAGTCGCAGGAATTGAATCAAACAACGGGCGACTTAACGAAATATTCCTGGAAGCTGAACGTTTTATTTTTACAGACCTTCCATGACGTCCGAGCTTGTCTCGACAGAAACAAAAAAACGAGCATGGATAAGCCGATGATTAATGGCATATGGTATCGAATCCATCGTACGAGATTTTTGTGAAACATCTATAAATATGGAGACTCAGGTTAAACGGGCGTAAATTAGGATGGATATGAATCAATGTAGCGGTTCGAGGAGGAATGTTTCCTTTGGATTCTAAAGTGATCATTCACATATATCCAGCAACGTCTCCCGTTCTAACAATTTTCAAAAATGCAAAATTGTTTATTTCCGATTAGTAACGCACATCTCTACCTCCACAGCGCAAAGGAAATTCACCTCCTACCAATTTAAAAGTAACGCCTTTTTCCGTGTTTTTATAAAGTGTGCTCGTTTGATCCCCAATCATTCTCCCATCCAGAAAGCTTGAATGACATCTGCCCGTGGTCTATTATTTCTGTTCGTGTTTTTTCCCGTGAAAATTTAATTGTTTTGCCTCCAGCTACTGTGCTACTTTCTGTAACATTCTGTAATTTCACCTTCCATTACAACTTTCCAATATTTAAAATTACATCCAACCTTTTGAGTCTTAAATTGGATGAAAAACATCTGGTGTTTCTGAATTTTTAAATGAAAAAATCACTAAATTATTTTTTTTGCTCTTCTAAACCCTGAGATATTGCACTCAGAATTTAAATACCCTATACAAATGTCTCGCGGCTGTTTTCCTAGTCCCTCTTTCAGTGCCAACCCCTCAGTCTTTGCCGCTCTCACTGTGTTAAATTGAATAACTTTGACATAAAAAATGCTTTGCTAATTTTTTTGCCGAACATATTGCAAAGTAAATACTGTGTAACAGCGTATAATACTTGAAAAATACTGCTTTTTGGCGATGGGTAAAAATTCATTCATCAAAAGCTAGAAAATAGTTTAAAAATCTTTTTATGTCGTTTCACATATCGACATTATTCCCACATTACTAGCAATGCTTTAGTACCTAGAAGTTTAAGGTAATATTTTGAGTTTCTCTTCCGTTACTACCAAGGAAAAGACAAGACAGTGCTGCTTAAATGCAAGACACCAAAATATACGTTAAATAACGCAAATAATGGAAATGATTTACAGCAACTTCATACAATAAAGTATCTACGTGTGCGTAAAATACTTCTCAAAATATTCAAGATGATCTGCTAGTGAGAAGAACAAATCAAATCAATATAAATGCAAATAATTTCTTATATTCACATAGAAACTGACTCTTATTGGTATATATTTAAAAAACAAAAAAAAATGTGAGTTCACAATTAACCATATCTATTGTAAAAGCTATTGACTGTGACAGAAAGTATTAAATACCAACGAAAGTTTCAACCTCACGGCTTTTCATCACTTAAAAAAATTCTTAAAATAGCTACGAGCTCATATAAAATCCTGCAATGTGATCGTAGTTCCTAAAAGATTGTAAAAAAAATAGAGAATACGAAAATATAAACTGCATGACTGGTGTTTTGTCTCATAGTGTCACAGCTTAAGTTATAAATTCTCTAAATTTTCTCAAACGCGAAGATGGCTTGGGGATATATAAATAAATTTAAGTATTTCAACACTTCAAAACATATTCTTTTTCTTTTTTTTAATATAAAGGTTCACAATTTTTATGGAAATAGTGGCCATGTCTCATTAAAGTTTAACGACTATTACTTATGGGAAAAACATACAGTATTTTATCTTATTTTATGAATCCTCGAGGAACTAATTTTTCTTGTCCTTGTATATTGAATATTTACGGTTTTGGCTAATAGTGAAAATAGTGGGACCCTCCATTTCATAGTGGACACAACATTAATAGGCAAAATGATGAATTCGATCAAAATTTCTAAACGAGGTGTCTAGTAAACATTCCACGTTTAATAGAGGGTTTGTTTTATTTCTTTTGCATAATTCCCTAACTTAGATCTATGTAACACCCCAAAACGTATACATCTATTATTAATAATGGGATCCCTATTCCTTTTAGACTGTACTTTTTTCGTTTTATTCATAGTTAATACACATTATTAATAAAAAATAAGTAAAGATAAAAAAAATGACCCCAAACACCCGAATATATTCACTCAAAGAAAAATATTAATCATTTAATCAAATTTTGCATGCTTTATGTGGGTATCTATGTGTGTATGTGAACGACTGCTTTTGTTTTTGGGATTATATACCTATGAACTAATAGCTTTGAATGTATGCCTTCTCCCCAGCCAAACGACAGCGGCTTGCGAGGCATTGAATCGAAATAGATACCAATATCAGAACTACGATATTTTCGGGGATAGTTATGTCATTTCTTTGCTTGCATGGAATATTCACCAATGATGACGGTTTATTATCCAAAAATTAGACACAAGTAACCTTTTCTGCATTTCGTGCATGGTAATTGACCGCAATTATTCGCATAATGAGCATCCCTGATGTGGAAGCACCCCCGGCCAAATATTTTCGTTGAACAGCAGGGTTTCATGTACATGTCGTTTCTATATTACACAATTAAGTTAAGAAATAATTAGTTTTAAACTACGGAAGCATTGATGCTTCAAAACAAGAGTAGATATGCCTTTTAAGTAGGCTTTAAAGGTTAGATTTTTAGAGCAATTTCCGTACAATAATTAATACTGCAGCGAGGGAGCACACTGGCGTATTTACAGAAACTGGGGCATTTCATTCGGGAGATGTGAATGACGACGTGAACATAGCCGGAGATCGATTGCCTGGGAAATCTTGCGTGGAAACATCACCTTTTACAAAAGGAGCCTGCGAATCGATAAAAAAAACACCATAGGGTGGAGGGAAATATTTGAGAATGAGTTGGAAAAAATAAAAGTGTTGTTTACAATGTAGACAAACATAGACCTTGGTGGAACTAATGCAAAAAATTTGAATGAATACATCGGGCGCATACTAACATTTAACTGGAAAAAGGCTTATAAAACTCTTGAGCTACTTAGTAATAACATAAAAATAGCTGGAAGATAAGAAATGATAACGACGTGGAGGGGATGGTATGGTATCAAAAACTGCCACCAAGGAAGTAGTAAATCAAGCGAACATTTTCCTTTTAAGCCCTCAAAACATTAATTCAAGGAGACCCCCCTATTTGCTTAATATTTCATCGGTAAAATTCCACCCGAGTGCCAAAATATTTACCAATAATGTGAATCGCAGGAAAATAGAGAATTACAGTTTATCCCAGCTCATATCATGTTAGGTATAGGTACCTGTAACCGAAGTTATAGATGAATATGGCCTGTTGCAACTTAATCACGATGAAGGACGTGAAGACTTGTGTTGTTTTCATTTCGAAGATGTATCCGTAAAGAGAAAATATTCCGCAATCTTTAACCATATCTTTATTTTTGTGAAAGGAAGTAAACGAAGGACTGGAGAGAGAAAAGTATGCAACATTCGATTTGAGAAAGTGAACATCTTAACAAAAACGGAACACCTTCTGGCGAAATCTATCAAAGAATATATACATTTACTGTGTTAAATAAAACAAGTTTATCTAATTCATCGCTGTCGATAGGCATAAATTCGCATTAGTCAAGGAAGAATAATTACTTTTATTAAGTCTCCGCTGACAAAAAAATCAATTACAACAAGAAAAACACAGTAAAATATCCAAATTAAACGAAATGCACGTTTTCATAAATATCTAGACACTTGGAAAAATCCAGAACTAATTTACGAAAGATGCAGCAGGTATAATTTTGGAGATTATCATTATTAATGATACTCTGCAGAGTGTACCTAAGCTTTGGAGGATCCTTGCTCCACCCATCCTTACATAAAACGTTTCGCAAGGTACATGTCATGTAACTATTGTACTTGTATTTTTCTCCATTTGGCTTATTTTTTCCGCACGCATCCAAAATTCATCGCCGTCTTTGCTCGCACATCAACGTTATTATTTTAGTATTATTAGCAAGTTCAGATGATATTAAAGCTTTAAAATTATAAAAACCTTTGGACAAATTTTTAGAAGGTAGTTTCTTCTTTATCACTATGCTCCATCAATAGAGATTGATACTATTCAAGAGCGAAATTTACAGGAAGGGGAAACTGGATAGAGCTGGAAATTAAACTGAATCGTGATTTTCAAGTTTCAAGGGTACCCTTTAAATTCGAATTTTCAGAGACGTTGTCGGGAACCATAGCATTGCATAACATTCCTTGAGTGTATAAGGCATGTACATTTGAATTTGTAATGACGGAAACCCGATTTAGGAACCGAATTTCGTCAGGCAGTCTCGATGAAAATTTCAAGTTTCCTCCGTTTCATTAATACGAGTTCGTAGGTACTCGAAGTTGTCTGTACAAGATGGCATTAATTTTTAATCAAATAGTGCATACTTTTCCTTGGATGTTGATTTTCTAAGGAAAAAAAAAATTAAATAAAATGAGTGAATTCTACCTTTATATTTTTATCTTAATACATCCCTTATTGCAAGTACTAGAGATGGTGGGGGAGGAGAGGGGTTTGTTGAGAGAAATCCTATGGAGGCAGGAAAAATGGATGAAAGGCGTATTTAGCGGTAGTGGAATGTTAAAGAAGGTAATAGAGGGGAGAATGTTGGGCAAGCGAGGTAAGGGCAGGAACAGGATAGGGATGTTGGACGGGATGAAGGGAGAAAAGAAGTACACAGAGATGAAGAGGGACCTGATATAGATTAGTTTGCTAGGTGGGGAGTCACAAAATGTTTATTTGATAGTTGTGACCATCCAAAAACCTACCTTAACCGGTAGATTACCTAATAATAATACATGTAATAAGCGCGAGACGAAGGTGAGAACCCAGAAGGTCCGTGAAAAAACATTACGGAAATACTACCCACTTTCCAGTGATTTGAACCAATAGATGTGTAACGTTGCCGTCTTTTACCTTAAACGGTAGATTACCTAATAAAAATCCCTTATTGCACATGAAAATTATGTAACACTTCGAAACTAGTCGTCATAGAAGTATTATAACGTGGTTCTGTTTGAAATTCACCTTCATTGTTTTAACCAGTATAAAAAGGAAAACCTGCTTATTCCGTGAATAATCCACAATTCAACGGAGTTTTGTTGATGGGCAAATCCTTTTCAATGCTCTCAGAAGCGGCAGGCAGGGAAAGAGATGTAAGAATGATGGGGAGGAAGCTCTGTGGGGAGTGGGAAAGAGGGTGCAGCGATGTGGCGGGAGTCAAGGAGGAAGGGGTAAGGTCGAGGGGGGGAGGAGTGGGGGTGAGATGAAAACAGTGGCTAGTTATTTTCGCGAAAGAGAGGCACACACAACCAACCGGCTATTTTCGGAAAGTGAGTGTGTGCCGGTGACGGGCTGGTGTTTTCAAATTAACTTCCCGATTTCCACTTCTCCATTTCCCCTCTCACCGACCCTTCCCTTCCTGACGCTCGAAACTACCTTCCTCTCCCCCACCATCACACACGCACGCACACACACACACACACACAACGAACACGGTAGTTCGTTATATTGCGAAGCATCGATATTCGATGCTCCGATGGTAAGAATATCGTTGAATCGATTCAAAATTCATTGTGGTCAAAAAATTTGCAGATAAGAACCCTTGTTTACCATACAAACATGACGCGCCCGAAAATACGTCGTATGAAGTATCAATGATAAAATTAATGCTAACGAGGGTTCGCCCTAAACGCGTTGCACAGGTAAGGTAAACAGCCGCATCCAGGATGAAGGTGAGGGTAAAAGGGCTAGGTGATTAGCATAACACCTCGCCATACGGTGGATTTCCGAATACTCAACAAGATTAGAAACATCTACTGTATAACCGACAGATTTAAGATGGCATTTTTCTCACGAACGAAAATTGGATCAGAGTAACTGTAGTGGCCTAGCATATTGCCGTTATTTCATTTAACCTTTATTATATTACTCTTCGTTTAACTTAGAGTTCGCATCTGGTCTGTACCGAAGCATTTCAAGCTTATGCACACGTAGCATAGTGCATGCGTACTTTCTACAGTAGATGCCTAGCAGTTTCCTCTGGGTGAAATAAATACGTGAGAAGAAAATAATTCTTTTCTATCTAGTTCATTTTAAATCTAGTTAAAAATATTTTTAACCCAGTTAATTTATTTTGATGTTAAATAGATTTAAAATCCAATTCCTACTAACTACACATACTTTTATGTATACTACAGGTGATGGCGGGGTAACATTCTCCTGCCTGCCAACGCAGAGGTGGCGGATTGGATTCCATCTAGGGCATGGTTGTTTGTCTCATAATTTCCTTTATTATTTTTTATTAATAATTTTATGTTTAGGGGTTAGGTGGAAGAGGAGACCGTAGAGCCTCAATCTTGCCACAATTGAGATATAAAATAAATAAATACGAGAGCTGATTAGAAAGTAACTTACGTTTTGGCCTAGCGTGGCGGTGGGTAGGGCTAGAGTCACCGTCTTGGAGTCTAAACGTTCCTACACTCAGGACGCATCCTGCTATAGTAGTGTGCAAACTGTGGTTCGTCTACATTGCTCACTGAAAACTGTTAAAATATGAGCTGCAATAGAAAATCCCGTATATTTCTTTGCCAATTTTACAATATGAGTTGATACGACGCGTTTTGTGTTGCATAAGTCCTCTAAGGGAGGCAGTCATTGAAGAAAAAGTAAACGAAAAGGACAACGGGGGAAATATCCGAATGCTGCACCTTGCAAAAGTAACACCACACGCTAAAAATAGGAAATACATAGAAGTGAAGAGAATAGCCGGTAAAAAAGTGAAGTCGAGAGCTGCTTCCAGCAAATTAAAGGATTTATGACTGGTGTTGAATGATTATTCAAGCGCTTTATTTTTCATTTGTAAAACACTCTCAAACTTGTCTGAAGTCTTTTGTGCGCCCGCGGATATATGTAAATATGGCAAAAAACCACTTCCAACAATTCATTCAATATTGGACTGAAATTTTCACGTGCACGACGAATCAACTTTTAATTTGAGCGTATATTACTTGAAAGCAACCGATGTTAAACCCGAATGTAAAAACATTTCATTGCCGAATTAAAATGTACAAATATTCTTACATTTCAATAGTGAAATGAGGTGCAAATATTGAAAGGATGAAACTGTCTAGTGGGGTCAAATATTTGTTCATTTTCTCTAACTGCAGGTCGAAATCAATGCACTCACAGGACTGCAGTTTGCTGATATTTGTTTTGTAAATATGTAATTCGAGAATCCACTTTGGTTTATTTAATGCTAAAACCTTTTCACCTACGTCTATCTCCTCGGTATTTATTTAAAAATATTAAAGTACTTGAAATATCGCATTACAATCAAGAATGTATTTTTAATGTTTTTCGATGTTTCTAACGTTTTTAATGTTTCGCCATAGGCCCGATATAATGTACATAACCGTCCCTCCATGACTTGAAGCTTTAATATCGAGAATAGATTTTGAATTATGATATAGAACAACTCAAATTATAACACAGCGACGCATTGAGTTTACACCTGTGATGAAAGGGAGAATAATAGGTAAGCGAGGTAGTTGCTGGAATGAATATGCATATTGGACGGCACGAAGGTAGCAGGAAATATATTATCCGATAGAATGGATTACTGTAATGGGGAGTTTTTATTAAGCATCGCGTTAAGCGGGGATCACAAATGTGGCAGTGCTTAGTGCCTGGATCCAACGGTACCTACTTATACCGCAAGGCTATCTTAATTATGATACTGCACTTTTAATACTTCTGTATTAAGTACGTTTTGGACAGACAAAGACTAAATACCGCTACGTTTCTAGATTACAATCTAACCTTCATCAAAACACATATTTTCTACTTGCCTTCATTGCGGTATGTTGGACGGAATTTAGTATAAAATATGCATGATTAAAGAGAGGTTTACTCTAGTGTAGTGTTAATTTGTGTTTTGTTCTGTCAGAGAGGTAGCGGTAGCTATGCTAGCGGGCTATCCTGTGCCCATCTAAAATATACCTTAAAACGATAGACTACCTTTAAAAAATGATAAGATTTCACTACACTTATACGAAGCGCGATATCACACTACAATTGCGCATCCCTGTCGATGCATCGTAATCTTGCATAGCCTCAGACTAGACGCGATGTTTTTAATGAGGGAACATCGCACGGGCCTTACTCTTCCCTGCTGTCCAAACACACCAGATTCCCCCGAGAGAGAAACGAGATAGCAAGCGTATCGGCGGCGGAATTACGTACATGCAGGGGGAGAAGAACGAGGAGCCGTTTGGGGAGTAAGTTACGCACGGTCCTCTCTCCCCCTCCCTCCACCCCGCCAAACCAACCAACAGAAGGACTGAGGGGTTGTGAAAGATACACAAGGCGCTATGCTACGAATACGTTCGTCTTGGCTCCAGACCGTGGCGAGATTAAGAGAGACGGAGAGAGGGGGTAGATTGGGGGGTTTGGGGTTGGCTTGAGGAAGGGTCTGATGGATTTTTATTTTTTTTTATTTTCAGCTCTCTTCCCGGGGAGGGGGAAAGGTTCACGAAGGGAAGGTAGCCCTGGGAGAGGGAAGGAAATGAAGGAGGGAAATGGAATGCCGGGAGAGGGAGGAGAGCAGGCCGGGATGGTGGGCTTGATGGATACGGCCGCTGCCCCCGTACTCCCTGAGGGTCTCAGATAGACGTGTGAAAACAAGGGAAGTCGTCTCTCCGCGCGAATTCCCTTACTTCCTCTTCTGCAGGATTGCTCGGGAGGGACTGTGCGGTGTCTCACACAGTGTCCCGTTCAAATCATTGAGTGAACTAAAATGCGTACAAATATCTTATACGCTGTGGGTAGTTTAATATAAATAAACAGCTGAAGATGAAACTGATGGAGGGGAGAAGGTATGGAATAGGAGCGAGATGAAGGACAAGATATGATATTTTGAACCGAACGAAGAGAAATATGCAGAGCTGAAAAACCTTTAATAGTAACCGTATAGTGTTAGGTAACACAATATCGTGTCAAGTTTCGATTTAGGCTTTGTTTAGAAGCGTGGCGATGATTAGCGTAGTCTCAGGGGAAAACAAAAACCTAACTATTCTCTCGTAACCCAAGTCACTTTAGAATAATTAAAAACATTTAATCTACAAGTCGGAACAAAATTAAACATTACAGAGATATTAGGTCTATCTGTAGATGCATGTGTATGTTAGTTGGTAGTTTGTTGCTTGCATGTGTGTGAGTTTTTAAGGGTTTTTGCATGAATGTATACCATGTTTGGTTTGTGGCTTGTATAAATTTGGGCTATGCATGCTTTTTCTTCTTAATTACGGGTAGTGTCCTAACATCCCCCCCCACACGCCCTTGTGGCGGCTTGCGGGGTGTTAAGTAGATATAGATTTAACCTATTCAAGTTATTATAAGTATTAGTAAGCAAGAATTATTACTAAATACATTACCGATAGGGATGTTGGACGGGATGAAGGGAGGAAAGAAGTACACCGAGATGAAGAGGGACCTGATATAGATTGGTTTGATAGGTGGGGAGTCACAAAATGTTTATTTGATAGTTGTGTCCATCCAAAAACCTACCTTAACCGGTAGATTACCTAATAATAACATTACCGGATAGAGTTACGTTTCTGAGAGTACCTAAAAACCTATCCCACATCATCGTGGATTAGTCTTCACCTTACATTTAATATAGCGTAATAAAGATCCTCAAGGCTTAAACTCCCTCATTCATGCCATCTAAAATGCCAATTCATTATCACTTTCTATTCGTAACAAATATTTTTCCATCCATGACAGCCTTCAACGTACCAATTATCAATCAGTATTCCCTATCCAAGTTTTCTGGCTGCTTCCAATTTCTCCCGTCAACTCCCTCTGTCCAGAAATCCTACCTCTTAACTCCGAAAGTTTCGCTTATACTATTTGTAGCTTTCTTTCCCATATCTTAGTTGTAAAATCTATCCAATTAACGGTAATCAACCATCTTAAAATGTCAAGTTCTTGAAACGCTGCGCCCCACATGGAAGCATTTACTAGCCTCTTTTCTGGGTTCTTATTAAAATATCCAACTGCATGTATAAACTAATATGAACTAATACGCTATCAATTTCTCCAACGTTGTAAACGCTTCTTTTGCCTATGCTATTCATGACATAGTGATATTAATGATTTGATAATTTTCAGCTGAAAAATAACGATCTATTAGAATTATTATTATTACTATTTGGGTAGATACCGATTTCAGGTAAAACTTGAAAAATCCTGCCCATTGGTGCAATATAAGATTCCTGCATTATGTGGCATAATACCCTTTTTTACTACAATCAATCATTTCTTTAAATCCATATTTCCTTACCCCAAATATGTAAAAATGCATATTATCTTCCCTCCTCCGACTCGTTTACCAAATATTTTCCCTTTTATAGCACTTCGACTTACTGACATTGTCTTACGATTTCTCCTGCATAAGCTTTTCTGCACTCTTCGAATTTTTCCCTACAATCTTCTGCCTTCTCCTGCCGTTAAGGGAAAGCCTTTCTTTGTGGTTCTTAAAGCTCTTTCCATTTACTCATTCTTCCTCATACTTACACCTCAATTTTCTCCAATCTTACAGGTATATATCCTCTTCCCAAAGACCAAGTTGCGGAACTATATAAAGCTTAGCACTGCATAAAAAATATTCAAAAATCTTTTCTTCACATTTTAATTCCGAGTCTCTGCTGCCTTTTTCAATTTTTTAAAATATCTGACAACTGGAATGGGCTAAATTAGACATCACAAGTACATCTTGTACATTTTACTTATGTTATGTTAAATATATATGTTGGTGTATCCCTAATCTTTTTATGTATATGTATGTATATATGTTGTATGCGTATATATATATACATTTTTTTTCTTTTCCTTTTCTTTCGATGTTAAAATTTGTGTCTGTCTATATGTATTTATGTGTACATATGCATGTATTTTATAAATTTTATACTTTGTATTATATGTACATGACAATGGGTTAAATGGAAGAAGGCCTCAATTTCGCCCAAATAAAGTGATTTATCTATTTACTTAGCCCAGTCAACTTGTTTACTCGTTTTCTCATGCCTATGCCAATTTTCGTTTGATAATTCCTAAATAAGCATTTTACCTGCCTAATTCATGTGTTTCTACTCTGTCGATTTACCAACAACTGGTTCATTAGCCATATCCACGCTTTAGTTCGACGCAATCTCATCAACAATTTCTAGTTTAGGGGTCGAAATTGTTATCGCGTGTTATATAGAGGTAATTAATACTTTAGAATCACATTATTTTTAATTAAAAACCTAAAGAATACCAGCCAAAATTCTACCGGACTAAGTGAAACCGATCTCACGTGGGATTAACATCCGTTGACGTAGGAAGTCGAGCGCTGCTATTGGCACAGTTCCCACACGCATATGTCTAAACGGGCATAATTCCTGAATATATATCGTGGTTCATAGCAATTTTTCAACAGGACGTTAAGAAGACCAAAACGTTTTGCATTAAAACGATTGAGTTTGTTTCTAACGATGCTTAAGATTGGTTTTATACACGGACACGAAATGTTTGTGTGCCATAGCCAAACATGTTAACAAACTACCGGGAAGATAAGCCGAAAAGTGTGCCTATGTGTCGATACCAGCCAGATATACGCGTACTTTGCCTGAATCCGCACGTCTCTCCATAAGCACTCAGCCGACGTTTGGGTTTACCTACTCTCATGAAAAAAAATATATTGAGGAATTAGATAGAAAAACTATGTTAACGCAGAGACATTTTCAGTTGATGGCAACAAAAGTAACTGTTAAAGAGTTCCAGATACACAAGATGTCGTGTTTCAGAAAATTAATTGTTTTACACGTACATAAGTATTTCAATTATCAAGGGATGTGAAATTAAACTTTTGAAAACTTCCTAAAAATACGGATTATAGTATTCTCCGCTAATAAAACCTTTTATTTACTTGGTGATAATTGCTCCCAGTTATATCCATGACAACAATGTCAACAAATATAGAATTCCAAATAAAAACGATGTCGTCTTTGGGGAACGTCATTTGTGTGATTCTATATACAAATATAATGTATATATATATATATATATATATATATATATATATATATATATATATATATATATATATATTTATCTAGGTGGGGAGTCACAAAATGTTTATTTGATAGTTGTGTCCATCCAAAAACCTACCTTAACCGGTAGATTACCTAAAATAAAAATGTTTATAAAAATATAAATGTATGTATAAATGTGTATACATATAATGTTTAAAAATATATAAATGTGTGTATTTATATATATATATATATATTCCATGTTTGTGGGATTATTGTTTCACGGCCTCATCTTTCAGTTTTAATTTTATCGTGTGCAATGGAATGACACGAAATAGACTGACGGCCCTTTTCAGTCCGCGAATACTTTCCACTAATTGCTTCAATGAAGGAACATGGCAAATGTTCCCAAAACCTACGGTTTCGGAAAAAATCCCGTCCATTTACTCGAAAATTTCACCTTGTTTCTCCGGACGCAAACGAGTCTATGGACACATTATCTGTAAATTGGCTGCCTTTCGCCATCTGTCATTTGGGTCTTCTTTTCCAAGTTTTCTGTCAGTCCCACGTCTCTCCCGGAATTGGAAGACGTGCTAACAGAGTCGATTTCTCGCACCACGGAGCATCTCACGGATTGTTTTGTCAGAGGAAAGGGGAAAGTTTTGGCTTTTTCTCTGCAGCCACGGTGCCAGAATAGATTGGACCGGGATCTTACATTTTCTATTGGGAGCTTGAAATATATTGCTTACGCTACAAAGAATTGGGAAACATTCGCATCTCAAAATTTACCGACCATTACTATTAAGGCCCCGCGGAATGGCTCTTCGGTCCCTGAGCTAACATGAATGATGAATGAAAACCAACAAGCCTCCCTTTCCCAGCGTGGAAAGATAAATCTTAAGATTCTCCGGTATAGTATAAACAGACTAGGTGTGCATGATAAGTATGTTTTGCTACCTTCCCATGGGAAAAATAATTTTCCTTTGGATAGGAAACACACATTTGACATATTATGTGTGTCGTTTGGAGAAACTTGTGTATTTTCTTTCTAGGAGAGCACAGAAAACTAGCGACGGGAATTCCGCGCCTAACATATTAATAATGTTTGAAAGATTTGAAATGCAATACAATGGGAAGAAAAGTATTATTATGTTAATGATTAGTTAAATAAAATCGGTCACAAAAAATCATTGGTGAGATATTCCGAATAAAAAAAATAATATATAACGAAATTTCAAGAAACTGTAACAGTAACTTTAACGGAGTCACCCGCTATGTATGCATTATAATGCAACAATTTCAGAGAGTAAAATTCATTCGCCTTGACCGGGATTCGAACTCGGATCTACATCTCGGATCCCGGATCTACAAGCTCGGCCGGATATCGAGGGATCCGGGTTCGAATCCCGGTCAAGGCGAATGATTTTTACTCTCTGAAATTGTTGCATTATATAACGAAATTGTTCTTTATCCTTTTAACTATTTGAATATATTTTTTTAAACAGTTATATTAAAAACTAAGATAGAGCACGTGAAATGAAAGTAAAATGGATTAACACTTTTAGTTAGTTGTTATGTAAATGACATAAAAACTATTTCGTTCGAATTAGAAGCATAAAAAACAATTGCGGACAAGAAGATCCGATACATTTCATTTTTACAGTTATCTGGCTGATATAATTCACATAATTACAATTTTATAGATCAGTAAAAAGTTACATTTAATTGTGTTTTCAGGCAGGAAAAATATGAACGTTCATGCGCAAAAAAAATCTATATCGGACGACTGCTACTTAAAAATTTTGGTAAATTTAATTTAAGATGGTTTTTTGACCTACCCTTTCAAATTCCTCACGTCCTAATTTTTTTTTCAATTTCCTAACGTCACTTATTTTTACAAGGTGATGATTTCACTGGCTTCTAAACGTGAAAAAAACGGACAAAAATAATGTTTTATCAATTCAAGGGATAAAAATATATTGACCTTATATTTCGGTTGCAGGTGTCCGAAAAGTTATAGTTCTATGTCACACCATCCTGACTTAATATCTATTATATAGATTTAAAATCTCTGCCCGAGATGAAATTTGAAACGTAAACTTTGGATTTCCAAACTGACACCCCACCAATCTGAATACCGTTTTTTAAGATAAAATGTGTTAAATTGGCACGCTAAATGTTCGCACGAGAGCTGGGTATTTAGTTTAAATCAACAACACAGTAATGAGAACATTACAACGCCGCAGGGGGGGGAGTTTAATCAATCCTTCACCAATACGATACGTGGAGTAGCAATGATAACGCCGTTGTCAACAAATATCTCAGGAGAAAGGAAAAGCGAGATAAATTGCGAGATAATTAGATATTTAAATTACATTCCAAAACGGTAAATTAAAGAGTACTAAAATATTGGAAAGTACAGTATAAGAAATCATTCAGACTAAGATTAAATTGATTTAAACACGCACTATGTACCGACGATATTACGTTAATTCGCAATGACTAAAGAGAGAGAGAGAGAGGACTGATGGAAAGACGATTTAATGCATTTGGCCGGAAGAGGTTCGTTCAAGTTATTAGGTCACCTAATCATTGTAGAAGGAACTGTAATTATGTAGACATACGGAATTCGGCATAAAACACATAGACACTCCTCATAAATGCATGACTTAGAATACTAAATAATACGGAGCACAGGGTCGGAATAGATGTCGCTATAGTGGCAAGCGTTGTCAATGTCTAAAAGTGGTGTCTTTCAGTGCAAAAGAGGCATATGAACATACGTGTTCCACATTCGTGTGGTTTAATATCCGACAAAGTTCATCGTCAATAGAGTGGGAAATTCGGTATTGAACAATAGAAGTATTTACGACGTGTTGTTGGAGGAGAGTCCTTTATATTAAATTGGCAGACAAAGCGAGAAACGAGGAAGTACAGGTATATACGTAGAACAGCAGGAGAGGAAAGGGTCATACGCAGAACTACTCTACAGATGAATTAGACTCGCCTCGAGGTCCATTGGATTAGTTATCAACATCAAAGGAAATGTTGAGGATAGGTCTCGCAAAGTAGACCAAGAGACAGGCACATGTAACAAATTAATAAGGACGCCAAATAACAAAAAAGCTACCGGAGGGGTTGAGGGAACTAACAATTAAAAAGAGAAAGATTAAGGGGTGCAATAAACCAATTTTAAGAATGAAATACTGATGATGATGTTACGGTGATGGTGTTATGGATGTCTATTAAATGTTCGTTCGTGGATGCGGTGGTTCAAATAAGGACGAACGTCGTGTGAGACAGCGAACCAAAAAAAGCTCGTCCACGAGTAAGTCGGTTTCTCCAGTGGGGAAAAATGGATCCCAAAAAAAGCGCTCTCGATGGTCATAGAATCGTGGCGTCGACGTCGACAAAAAATGTCTATGTTTACAATGAGATTGTTTGAAAAGTAACAGAAGTTTCAACTTTCTGGTTTAAGTAGCTTGCCAAAAGAAATCCGTAAGTCTTAAAACTTGAAAGCCTTCCGTAAATAGTAAGCATTGGAAAGTCACATAAATACATTTGGCTCTATGCTTCTGAGTTTCTTATTTCTGAACTTACTTCAAGCAATTTCTTGCTACCCGCTTTTTGTACGGAAGTGTTATTGTTAAAGTTTAAAAGGAATATTCATTTTCAAGACCATGAAAATTAGCTTGGTAATGAAAGAAAGCATCGTTTTCGTCTCAGACAACAAGAATAGGGGGCTAAAGTCGGCGGTCAGATTAATGCTAACCTAATGGGACAATTTTGAACGCGGTGTCCGTTCTTTGTGGGGATAATTATATGATATTAATTGTCATGGTCTGATACGAATTACAACTCTTTTAAATTACGAAAAAAAATTATTGATAACTTCAGTATATAAACAAAAAACTACATTTTTAATAGACATTTTTGCCAAATCAAGACGCAAGGATAGCTGTATCAAGGTCTTTTAGGCCGTGAATTAAGAGGTTTTCGTGACCAAACTGATTCTGTTGATTGTGAACAAACGCAATTTAAAACGACATTTCACTCGTAAAGAAACGGTTCCAAACAACCCATGAATAGTATGTATTACCTAATGCTAACGCTACTATCCTACATAGGCTATAGGGCTATAGTAAAACCGCTATAATATACAAATTTGGAGGGTTAAGATTGATTAAAAAAGAGAAACTCACTAATGGTATACCGAGGCAGGCAGAAAACATTTAGAGCTCACAGAAAAAAAATCATGATTGTCACTTTAGATTTTCTCAATTCTCAGCAAATTTATATCAGTGTAATAATTAATTTATGATAAAACGATACTACCCTAGGGAATTCCGACTTTCAAACATGACGGGTGAATTCATGAAGATAGTGCTACTACGAGAGGAACTGAATGGTATTTAGCTACTGAAATAAATGTAGCTTATTTAGCAATAGACTGAAAACAGGAAAGTTGGAGGTTTTTGCGTTAAATTTTAACCATAAAATCACAAAAAGGACAATCACAAACAAAAAAAAATTCTAGCTGGAGGTGAGTCGAACACAAGCTCTCTGGAATAGAAGGCGATGACTCTTTAACCCGGAGCCAAAGGCGTCCAAATGTATTTTACATTTCAGATGACAAACCGATAAGCTCCAGCAAAGGATAGTGTAGCAAATATACTACCATACACTATGCAACTAAATTGTGTAGCAAACGTACTGTGGACGATTTAAAAAGTGACTGGCAACATAACATAACACTAATCGCATGAGAGACTGGTATAGTTAAGGGTTGCAATTGAACTCACCTATGAAATAGCCAGAAGGGAGGCTGATATGTCTATCTAACATATTTTGTGTAAATTAAAAGACGAGAGTGTTGGCATATTTTAGCACATTAGTGGACAAATTTTTCATTTTAGGCGTTGAATAAATGAACTAATGAAGTACCATGAGGTATAATTGAGTTCTAATTTGGGTAGCAACGATTGATACAATACTAAAGAAAATATCATTAAAACATTTAAGAAATACAAACACAACTTCCACTCGTGAGTAGCTCGGCTCAAAACCAAAGGAATATTCGAATGTTTCTTGTCAGATTTGGAAATTCGGTTGAATTGGGAAGCTTCCAATTCCATAAATTAAGCCATCCTCTCACATGCTTCTTTATGTTAATTGACAAGATGTATGAAATTTAAAAAAAATGTGATGCAACATTTTAGAAGAATAGAGAAGCATTTTACATAATACAGGCCAATGAAAACTAATGCACAGCGATCATCTGAGGGGCACCATGTTTGAATTCCCTTTACATCTTACGAAAATGATAAAACTTCACGAGCAGTTGAAGAGAGGAAACAATGATCGATTCAAATAAAAATCGCAACCGAAGAAAAACAGCACGATCGAAAAAATGTTGCTTACACGGCAGTTTAAATCCGGAGAAGATCGATGTTTTCCAATCACCCTAGACTGCACACGCAGGAAAACAATTTCAAAAGATTTTGAATTAGTAAATATCTCTTGCCACTATTTCCTGCGAGAATGATAGTTTCGTAAGATTGCGATTTCTCCTAGCTTCAGGCATCCTATTTTTTAACCTGGAATTTCTTTTTGGACAGAGCTAGAATTGATGGTTGGAAAATACAAATTGTTCATAGAGGGATAAAAACGAAATGACAACAGTAGTAATGTAGCATTTGGATATGAGGGGAAGTTGACGGGAGACGCTCGAAGGAAAAAGATATGCGTGGAATAAAAACTGAAAGGAAGTTTTAATCAAAAAAAAAGGTGGGAATTAGAAAGGAATAGGATAAGATTTTTTAGAAATCATTGCGGCGGGGAAAGGGGAAAAGTCTGAGGCTCCGAAATCGGCGGGTGGAAGATGTGCAAAAGATATTTTGCAAGTTTTCGGAAGTCCACGTCCATATTTTATGGTTATCAGGGCCTTAAAAAACTTATCAGTTTACATTGTATAGAAAAGCCGTTGAAATATCATCTAGATTTTTTGCACATATTAAAATACCTGTATTTTAACAGTTGTAATAGTTGTCATGGATATAATTAGGGAAAACAATAAATAAATCATTGAAGTTTGTTCCTATTGATTGAGAAACATCAGTTAAACCGTACGACTAAACGAATGAAAGTCGATAAATGAAATTATATAAAAATTGAAATTGGGACACAGATGGGAATTAGAAATATGTTAAGTTGCCTTCGTTTGAAGCTAAAGGTAACTTTTAAAACTTAAACGTACTGATGAATTGTAACTCTTAAGAAGTTTGAGAAAATTTCTTTGGGTAAAAATTTCTCACCCAAGGGAAACTTTTATTGCAAATGTCAAACTAATATCCACCTTTTTATTTTGACTCCATCGACTACAGAATATTAGATTGAAACCGATTATTTTGGAACATAGCGTAAAAATCCAATGATTATACTTAAAGTTTTTCAAGTATTAATATGGAAAAAATAGGAAATATATGAGGTCAAACTTTTGCAAGAGACGACTTCAAATTAAGTGAAATTACCATATAGTATTTTATTTTAGTAAAGTTTACTGAATTATTTTAAAGTCTTAGAAATTACGTCTTGAAGACATTCAAAAGAGATAAAAAGAAACGAATTAAATAGCTCAATTCAAGGCAATCTCGGGCATGCGTGGATACTCCCAGTTTACAATGATATACGTTGCAATTGGAAGAAGTGGTAGGAGATACGGGAAAAAATACTGCAGTGTAATCGGAAATGAACCTCAGTGAATTAATCCGAAGTTTTGTCATTTCAAAATAAATGTTCGGATCGCATTTTCTTTTTCTTTGTAAGAACATATTTTAAGGAAACATTAAACGTATCTCCAAATGGTCTTAGTAATGAATTACACCATAAGAAATCGCCTCCCCCCATAAATGAACCATCTTCCCACTGCATGAGAGACAATTTCAGTCACCACACACTTTGGCTGGCCGCATTCCAAAATATGATCGCCTCATTAATAGTGATTTATGAACCACAAAAATGAGCCATAATGCTCTATCAGAGCCCATAAGTTATGGAACGAACTGCGACAAAAACTAATGAAAATAATCACCCATAGATTCAAAATATTCGCATCAAATTTAATAAGACTTAATTATATTGGATCCTCATTCAAAATCCTAAGAAACATTGCTTTTTTGTGGACAAGTCTTTTCAAAAAATTCATTTGAATAATATCTCCACGTAAGTACGAGGAAAAATTACTTTTGATGCGAGAGCACTTATGATACAATTGTGAATGACGTTCCTCTATCATAACATGACATTTACAGAGGGAAAGGGTCATAGCCAATCAATCAGCGACAAGTACTAACGCTGACTAAGGGACATACCTTGAGACAGGAAATTCAATGCTCGAAACTGGCCACTAATGGGCCACCGAAGACTACTCCCTAACCATCTTCAACTCCACAATGTGATCAACCAACTGGAATGAAAACACATATGGCAGAGGGACACTGCACGTTAAGGCAAAGGTCGTGTTACTTGCGAAATTGGGGAACGAGACCTCCTCTTCAAACCTTAAATTGAAAGACGGAATTGGGAGCTCATGTCTGGCAAGGAGGGGACGGCAATACGAAATAAGACGATCGTGACCCACAGAAGTTCGTCTCACCGCTTGACTATCGACGAAGTCGGAACGTCTGGTGGACGGTGCGACGGGATGAGCCAACGGCCGTCATCTGTCTGTAAAAGCGAGCCGGGCTTGAGATAGATACGGGGTCGGGTGGCAACGGGCAGTCCAGACCTGCCAGTCAACGTGGATCACGCGATCACCTCCCACCCAAACAATTCCATTAAAAGTCGGGACGGAGTACTATATCCTTGACTCGCCACCGTTGATGAATAAACATGGTCACTGACACACCATGGCACAACTGAATCGGTCAATTGGATCGATAGGTGGATTCCCGGGAGGCCCATCAATGCAAAAGACTTGACCCGCGGATAGAAACTTAAACGAATTAATATAGAAGGCCATTAAAAATAGATATAATCTGAGTTTCAATAATACACCAATCAAAACTTGATTCATCGCCCCTTTTAAGAAAGAATCAAATTGTATTTGCATAATTTTACTTGATAAACGTTCCTAAGGATTAATATTTTCAGTTAATGGTTGTATTGTAATATGACAATACATACCACTTATTTTTCTCCGTCATTAATTTTCATGTTTCGTAATTTCAACCAGCTCAATTATGATTTTAATTTTAATCTCCTGAAAAACTTACTATTCCTTTTAATGTTAAATATTACGTCAATTATTAAAAATAACTTTAAGATTTTCCAGTGCTCCAAATGTGGCAAAATAGGGCATTAAGACGTGTTTAATAAAAATCACTGAGTAACGACGTAACATTCACACCAATTGCGCGGTTCGTTCGGTGCTAACTTGAGGTATGACTGACGTATGCACTAATTACCACGCTAACCGTAGTCGGAATATTGGGTTCGATCGTTAGTACATGCATCTCAGTATTTACGAACAATTTACCATGACTGAACATATACAAAACTGCTTCAGCTTATTTGATCCCGTTTGACCGAGAGCCACAATAATTCATTCATTGCAAAAAAGTTAGTTCGCTGGTGTCTTTGGCTTTTGTAACGCGAAATTTTTTCGTCTATCGGCACCTTATGACAACGGGAGAAAGATACTCACCTCGTCCCAACAAAGATATCATCTGCATTTCTCGAAAGCGCACGATCTTGATTTGCCTCGTGATAATAGTGACGACCTCGCCAAGCCAAAGCGATGGTTTGGAATCCGCACCACTGTCCTGCGGAATTAGTATGTATATTGAGAAATAATATTCTCAAGTAAAATGTTTTAGATGGAGACGTGCCGCTGTGCACACAGCGCCACTCTAGCGTTATGCAAAGGCAGAGTCGCAGACAAGGACAAAGGCCTTGGGCGTACGGGCGGTGGCCTCGCAAGAGCTCCGTGGGTGCCCTCGAGATCATACGAAAGTGAGTCAAAGTGGACGGAGTGGTCGGCGGGAAGTGGGGGATTCCTTGGGGTCCGCGCTATTCACTCAATTAGGTAAGCGGTGCGACGGATTCGCAGGAAAGAACGAAGCGATTATTTCTCGAGGATGCATTTTTGCGGTCGCCACTTTGGCGCCGAGTTGGAATTCCCTGAAGTAAGAGAGTTTTCCTGGAATTTTTTCTCGCGGCATGGAGAAGAAAAGAGAAAAAGAGAGAGAGAGAGAGAGCGTATTAAGCTAAGGCTAAGTGAACTTGTCAAGCCGAGACTATGAGACGCTCCATTCTTTTGTCGCGGTGTCGCGCAAGAATTTAACATTCAGTCCTCGGCTGGCAAAAACATGACGATGATATTACGTCTGATAGGAGTCGACGATGCAAGAATTTTCCCGAGGTCACTTAATTGGCATGGCTACCGAAATTTGACTATTCGCTTCTAGGCGAACCGTGAAAAATAATAGTAATAATAACTGCTACTTCCAAAAGATAAAAAAATAAATAGATGATGAGTACGAAGTAAGAAGTTCGGAAACTTTAGGTGGACGCAGTGGTTACTAACAACCCAAGTTCAGCTACCACCATAAGAGAAAAATTTAATTTCCAAAGAGCTATCGTGAAAATTCAGTGCAGTCGAAATAGTTCAAAATGTATATTGAAAAACATTTCAACAAATTTCTGTAAAAGCAATTATTCATTTTTTGAACGTTCTCAGACATTCCAAACGGTTTCATAGCTCCTTAGTTTTATCCGGTTATATATTTTGTGCCAATGCCCCTTATATGTCTGCATGCACATCTGTGCATGCAGACATCTATGCATCTGTGCATATCTGTGCATCTATGCACACCTGTGCATGATAAAAGCTAGCCAAAATTGTATTTTAGGGGAGAAATACTCCTATTATAAGGGTATGCGAATGTCTATGGGAATTAAGGGATCGGCTTGGGAGTTAGGATCTTTCGGATCTTTTAATTATGTCCGAAAAGAGCTAATTAAAATGTGATATGTCACATTTGCGAAACACTTATCTAAATGTATATATGCCCTTCTCTTTCACCTTCTCTCTACTTTTGACCATAAGTATGTGTCCTATTGATCCAAACTGCTGTAGGCTCACTGTACATCGGGGGGTAATATTGTATGTCTCGTCAAAGATCACTAGATCTCAAAATCCCAATCCTTTTAAGGAGGCCAATGTGATATCTTCCAAAAGTCATGAAGTAACACAAAGTAATATCGAACACGATTTAGATACCAAAAATAAGTCGCAAACACTTACAGTACCTATCACTGGAACGAAATGAATCCTAATCTATTACTACCAATGCATCGGGTGAATAAGATGAGCCATATGGAATCTAAATCTGGCTAAATTAAAGAAAAACAAAGTACAAAACATGCCTCGCTAGGCGAGACGTTTCGAGAACAAGTTTCATTAATGAACATTTGATTTTACCCTTGACTTTGTTATTCCTGCCAGTTTGTTATTATTCCAGCCAGTTGTATCAATTTTCTGTGGCAAAATCAGCAAAAGCAAGACATTTTAATAATAATAATAATAATAACACTACTAACACAGGAATATAAAGTTTAAAAAATATTATAAAATTTAAATTAAAAAGTTTAGGCTTTTAAGTATTTGTAGTCTCATTAATAATAAAGGTGACCCCCCACTGAAGTCCATCAATAAATAGATACTGTCATATATAAACTTAATTCCGAATATTCGATTAGGACATCATTTATTCTCCTTGCAAAGAGAGAATATAATGTTGCCATTCCAGAGGTATAACGAAAAATGCTAGTAAAACTTATTCGATGACCATTTTCGTTTGAATTATCGCAGGGGACGTTAGAAATGACCCTCTTGGCAGTGGGAGGTATTCTCTTAGAGAAAAAATGACTCGATCGAATCTCTCTGGGGGATGTAAAATTATTATGGGATTCTACCCCTCCTTCTCCTTCGGCCCCAAACCGCCTGCCGCCCCCCCCCTGTCTTTCGTGAGATGCCGAAAATAACACGAGTCAGCATTGAGACATCGGGTATCCTTCCTTGCTTCTCCTTTCCTCCTCCCCCTCCGCCTCACTTACCCACTATGTATAATCGTCCCGCGTCGCTCTCGACCTCGTGAATTTCTGGATTCCGGGAATGCGATTTCGCAACTTCTTTCCCCACCCCGCGCATCCGTAAACAAAAGCGCGCATTAGTCTAACGGGTGCCCGCCGTTTGCCAAATGATTCCCACTCACTCCCTCCTTCCCTCCCTCCGTCTCCTCCCTTCGCTTCCCCGGAGAGGAGGAAGTGACGCTTTGAGCAGCATCAATTTCCTCCCCGGAGTCCTCGAGGGAAAACTCGGTCCAAAGTGCAATTATACCGTCGCTAGCGAGTAAATCAAGTGCCACCCACCTTTCTTGCAAAAGGCGCCGCTTCCGGTGCGGGCCGAAAGTTTTTGAGTCGTTAGCAGTTTTCCGCGGGCGTTCCTCTCCTCAATTTCGTTGCAGGATGGATGGGAGGACGGGTCGGCTAATGGAAGCGGGAATCCCGGAAAAGGAAGGAGGGAGGAGAGGGGGGAGAAAGAGAGCAGGGAGAAGAAGTCGCCCTTTATTCATAACAGAGGAAAAAAAACAACTTTAAAAAAATGAAAAAAAATCCTATTCACTTCGTCAAGAGAGAGAGAGGAAAAAAAGACAAACATCTCGAAAATTACCCTCGGTCGCTGATAAATTTGCTCGATAATTCTCACGTGCGGGAGTTCTCCACCGCATCGCCGTAGATGGTGGCAGTTTGTCTTTCCTTGTGTCCTTTCGACGGAATGCTTTATCTTACTATCGTGAACTTCGAGCTTGGGACGAAAATACATGGAAGTATCCCTTTATCCCGATTAATGAACCCGCCACCACTGATCAACTGAGTTCTTGGGAGGGTATTATTCCGTCGCTAGCCGATCTGTAACCCAAAATCTCCATTGTTCACCAAGACTGCAACCAGAATTGAGAAATTCATCGATAGGTTAAGAAATAGATAACCAATGACGACCGTCTAAGGATTTCTGCTCTTTACAAGCATTATATATATATATATATATATATATATATATATATATATATATATATATATATATATATATATATATATATATATGTATATATATATATAATTAGTAATTGTATATATCTGAAATTTAATGCTTAAATATAGTATGCCACGACGCCTAACCATTTTCTGTTTTTCACTCCGGTAATACTTTCACACGATTATGTCTTATATGTTTGAGAACAGCCTCATTTTGCTTAATCATTGATTTTTCAAATTCCCGCCTTTCTTTTACCACAACAAACCAAAGATTTTTTGATTTTTCCCCCGCCCTCTCTATACTCGGCCCACCGCCATTTCATTACACTAGATTATGTCAAAAATGAACGTTGCAAGAGTTCAAAACCTATAAAAGGTGGAAATATTGGTATCCTAATGTATAGTAAACTTATTACATTCAAGTACGCTCTTTTCCTAGAAAGGGGCTTATTTGCAGTGAGGACGTTGAGTATCCTGGAGGAATTTACCGGTGTACCTCTTGATCCTCTCGAAGAGAGCAGACAAAACTTCAACTTTTAGACAAGAATACGGAATGACGAATACCCTTGAAATACCAAGTAGTTGTTATAGTCACAGACAGATGCAAGTACTCCTTTCCTTCCTCAATTAATATTCATTCATAACAAGTATTAATTTCAAGTCAAGATTTGGATGATCTAGTCAAATATTAACTTCAGACACACACATATGTTTATATATGTATATATACGCACACATAAACACATGCGCAGACGCACATGCATGTACGTATAGTAATAATATTAATAATTTGACCCTTTCGATTGGAATCGGGAAACTTAAGTGTTTCAATTTTTTGGCTTACGTTATTTTTAAACCCCCATTAAAATTTCGTTAACTTTTTACAAAATATGGGTTACATACCCTTACTTTCCCTCGTTCTCCCCGATCCCACGTTCTTTTGTTTATAAATCTATCCAATATATTCCTACTCGGTTTCTCGTGTAGATATTTCCCAATCTATTAGACGTTTTGCAGATATCCAAGGATAGCTTCCAGTTCGCCTCTTTCCTCGCCATTAATTGGGCAATAAAGCTAATAAATGTCCTCCATTATACCTTCACACGTCCCCTCCTTTTTTTCCCTGTTTTCTTGAGGTATGATCTTAACACCCCGTGTCCTGTTAAAATTCAATCAAAAAAATTATCACAACGTCATCGGTGTAGGCCGTCCATATGCAGTTTTCAGGAAGGGGTTGGTTGATTTAGCAGATCGTTTATGGCGATGTTCCAAAGAAACGGATCCAGTATGGATCCCTGTGGAGCCCCTTTTGTAATGTTCTTTTCGGCTTCCAAGTAATGTACGTATGTGTATGGGTGTTTTTGTATATTATATTCAAATTAATTCATGAGATAACATTTCTACGTGCATGTTTGTTGCCCTAGCACGCTCCGACACAGGCCCTTGCGGCTGCTTGTGCGGGATTTCGTATGTACCGGAAGCATTCTGCGAAGCATTTATTGCATTGCAAGTAGTTCTAGTTACATAGGAACATGTGAAAGATAGAAATAAAATTTCTGACTTTTTTTCGGTTCGGGCTTGGGTTGATTTAACGTTGGAACACCAGTTGCAGTCCTTATTCTCATTTCTTTGAAATCGTTTGCTTATTTTCTGCGGCGGCAGAGGAAAATAATGGGCAAGTAAAATGGAGTGAAGTGAGGTAGAATATACGCAGTTTTGACGAAAGGAGAAGGATGTCAAGTTTTATCTTGCATAGACGAGGCTTACAAAAGCAGTGATGGTCCGTTTGTAGCCATCCAAAACCTACCTTAAACAGTAGAATACCAAATATTAATAACATAATACTTAGAAATAGTTAGCTCATAAAAGGGCAAAAAAAATAATTTTCCTTACCCCCAACTAGAATAATGAAAGGAGAACTATTTCATTAAACCATAGTTGTTCATTAATTTTATTTAATATCCTGCATCTGTTATTTTTACTCTCTCTGAGAGGAAAAACCTGCTTATTTCGGAAATATCACATAGTCCTCAGTTTTTCTATCTCTCGCAGGTTTTATTGTACATGGAAGTGTTGGCAAACCCCAACAAATGACATTGAGTAGGGTAAAAGTTGTCTGCATCAAGATTGGTTGAATTCAAAATGCAAGATGAAAGTTTGAATATTGGTTAAATTCTATTACCCTGAACACATCATTATTATTTTTATAAAGAGCCTGTACTACCTATAAATGCAGCCACTACCTCATCATTATTACAGTTCTAATCTTCTTTCAACAGGACATGAAATACGTCAGTTCTTTTGCTACAGTTACTTCGTTTACCATCATACTCCAACGAATGAAAGTCGTGGAACTTCTATTGCCACTCAAGATTGCCTACAACTACCTTTTCTGCCTTACTTGAATATTCCACAACATTTTCTCCGTCCCTACTATGCTCAGAACTTTATTTATTTCCTTTTCACTCCATTTCGCTTCTTTTGTTCTTTTTACATATCAGCATCTCAAAAATCTCCATTCTATACTTAATCTCTAGCACCATCTGCAAAGTTTCCGAGTCATGCAATACAAAAGTTTTCGCAAGTATTTTCTTACATCTTTACATATGGTCCCTTTCATCAACTTTCTCTTCTTTGCCAAGCTTATTTACCTACCACAATTCATCCCACTAAAATGAAACCGTGATTTTACCGAAACCAAAACTTAACGGGGAAACCACAGACAGAAAGGTGAAAGGAGAGGCCTACCTCCTACCGTCTACGTGTCAATTTCACACACTGTAGGGCTAAATAAGAGGTGAGCTCTACCCCTCTCCCATCAAAGCCAACCTTCGAATTGATTGCTGCGGTGTTTTTCAAACCGCAGTGGAAACTTTTAAGTAGGCATTGGGTAAAAATCTGACTTTAATCTTTTACAGCCAATGACTGGAACATTCCGCAATCCAAACGCTGCAATGATTTTTCAATTAAAAAGCACAACTTAACTAAGAGAAAAATATTCCTGAACGTTTTCATGGGAAATATATTCCTTTGAAGTCTCTTGAAAAAAAATATTAACCTTGACGGAGCAATAAACATGCCAATCTCGCGAAATAAGCGATAGATATTCCTCTGTTTACTCATAACACAGTTAAATGTGTGCCTACTTATTTAAAGTGACCTGAATGAAATCCGTCTTTAAAAATCACCACTTGCAAAACGCAAACGTGTTCTCCTTTGATTTGAAGAAAATTGGAATATTCATGGAATGCATGCACTCACTACGGAATTCGCTTACCCTTGTGTCATTGGGGGTTAAGTAATAATCGACTAACGACGGGGTTACAAGTCAGGGCTCGACCATGATTCTTCCCTACCGTCCTCGCAAAAACGCCTGCAGTTATCTTTGGCTTCCCTATTTGAAGTATTTTGGACAGTTTCATCAATGGGTCCCGTCTGGGTTCTTCATCGTATTGAAGATGTGATTCTGGTGCTAATCTCAATCACTTGGTGCACCACGAGGTTATGAGGGGACGTGAATGAAGCATAAAACATATGAGAACAAGAACGATACGCTGACGTGAACCATTAGTGGAGAGTAGAGGAGAAATGTTCGTTACCTGCACAAAGATGGTCTGCAACCATGAGTGAACCAATTATCATACGGAGTAGTCTACCCGTAAAGGTAAGTTTTTGATGGACCAACTACCTAAGCATTTCTAAGCGCCTAATAACGAGACACTACATATGTATACCTGAGTTTCAGAAAAAACATTCTTCAATTTTACCTGCATACAAGTAAATCATGCCTTAATTTCATCCAATTTCAACCAGCATTCTTCCCTCTATAAAAGTCATGAGAATTTTATTCCCAATCAAGATGGCCGGGAACAACTTTTCCTGCTTTATTTGAATAATCTGCAACATTTTTTTTGTCCATATTATGACCCGAAATGAAATCAGTAAAATTTCTTTTCAATCCGTTTCTTTTTTCCATTCTTCTCCAAACCCACATTTTAAAAAACCCACAGCCATTAACTTAATGGCATCAACGAAAAAGTAGCCGACCCGCAGAATTTACGCTGAGTTAGTGCAGTTAAATTATTTTCAAAGAATTGATGGCAAACCAAATCAAAGCTCTCACTCTGATTCTTTGTAATTCTGTTGACATTATCACATTCTGTGACTTAATTATGTTTGAAACACATGGTCAAGTCCCCGTTTGAGTTAAGATATTCCTAATTCAGTGATATCGACGAAATATGAATTAAATGAATGGCTGACAACTTAATACCCCCACCCTTTTCGGCGGCTTGCGGGGTATTAGGTAGATGTATATCAGAAAATTAATAGAATTAATATTCCTAAGACTCTGAGACTCAAGGAATCATATCAGGGAAGAAGAGAAGACTGGAAGAAACTGCGCTACCTGAAAATGATGAACATAAGATGAATAGAATTATGAAGATTTAATAACGTAGAATTCTTTCGGAAGAGTGACTATTACGACGCGGTGGTACTTGAAAGACTGACAAAAATAAGAGGGAAGCTAGTCGGACACATTCTGAGACACAATAGTCTAGTGACGTCCGTGTTGAATTAGCCATAAAAGGAAAGTGCCATAGACGAAGAGGGTACTCTCGCTCTAGAATTCCCTAGAGGGTTCAAATAAAATAAATTGAGCACTTTCTTAAGGTAAAATAGGGCCAACTTTATTCTGAACGCCTTTGGAGAACTTTCCCATCGATTTGGATGGAGCTCAAGATTGTTTCTTTCAGTGATTCAAGTTTATTCCGACGTCCAGTATAAGCACTTCTTTGAGTCCAGAATGCTCGTTTCCCATTTTCAAAAATATAAATAACGTCTGTTGTGGGCCAAGGCGCGAGCAAGCACGTATGTGGGCAAGACTACATCTGCGTGAGTGTGCCTAAGGCTACCGCAAGCTGAACGGCCATAATTTATGACGCTTGGAGAGGTTTAATGTGTTAGAAAATAATCTTCCCCTCTCGAACTCTCGGTCATCAAAATAAACTGCGAGGGGTAAGTAAACGAGAGTGCATTAGTGCCCAGGTGTCATCTTAAAAGAAGAAAAAGCTGAGGAAAAAGTAACGGAAGGTTCGGAGGCAGTGAAATAGATTTAATAATTAGAAGAAAGAAATCGTAGCAAGAATAAACTCGCTTCCTCAAGAAGCGTTGCCACCGAAACGAAATGACAACAACATCATGGTGACACGACGTACAGAAGTTGACCTTGGGTATATTACAAACCACAGAAATATGGGAAAATATACAAAATTATATTATATAATCAATCAGATTGATGGTAATATTTCAACACATAATGCAGGCATGCAATTATTAACAAACCGTCTGATGATTTAGGACGCTGAAATTTTTAAAAAATATTTCATCATATCAAATAAACTTTGGATCCAAACTTTTGCACCGACAAAATATTTTATCTAATGACACCGCACGTGAATCAATGCCATTCACAACAGGTACAAGGCCGCAATCAAATAAATAAATTGACAAAAACATTCAAAACAAGGGACGAGGAATGATGTCCACCCCCACGGCCTTATTTGATTTCATCCCCCTTAAAGCCCTTTCTATCTCATCGTCGAGTATGTCTGGACTTATCTTCCTCTACATCATGTTCCTTTTCTATGTCTAACCTCGTTGGCCTGAGTTCTTTACCATACAGTGTTTTTACATATTCCTTCCATCTCTCTTGGATTTTTTCTTGTTCAACTATTATCTTACTCCAATTATCTTTAATTGTTAGCACAGATCTTGCCTTCTTACTTCCCGATAATAACTTAACCTTACTGTATAGCGCACCAATTTGACCCTTCCTCTGTAAACTTTCCATATCCTCGCATTGCGTTTTCCACCATTTTCTTTTGCTTTATTTGTGGCCCGCCTTAACTTATTGTGAAACTCTTTGTACTTCATTTAGCCTAACTCTGTGTTTACATTTTTCCATTTTCTTCTTTCATCGATGCCTGTAATCATCTCATCCGTGATCCATGGTTTCCTTATCCTTTTCCCGTTAACGGTTCCTATAGTGTCTTTTGCGGCTTTCGATATTCATTTGTCTATAAATTCCCATTTTTCTTCGATAGTACTCAGCTCTTTACCAGCATCCATGATTTTTTCTAAACCCTGCTGATACTCCTTCCTTGTCAATTCATTTAATACTTCTACATTCCATTTCCTAACCCGCCGCCCTGCCTTATCTTTTAGAACTTTTTTCGAAGACGAAGTTCTTACACGCTGATGTGGTCCAAATCAGAATTTTTCATCGAATACTCTTGCATTGTAACTCATTATCCTACTGTTGCTTCGCAAGGGAAGTTAAAAGGGTATTACCATCCCTATGGCTAATATTTGGCATATTCGTAAGTTCAAACTGAAAAATTTTATTTATTTAAATCCCATGGCATCTTGCGACTTTGAAGACAAGTTATTTTGCGTCAAAAATTATGAAACTTACGACCCAGAACACTCGCTGGCCAGATTATTTTAAAATTTGGATATTGAAGGATGAGATTACCTCACTCCTCCCTTAAATCATTATATATGAATATTTTTTACGCTACTCAACGATATGAATATGCCAGTTTTGAATGCCACTTGATAATTAGAAGACGCTTATATTGCCTTAGTAAAATAAAGCTGAAAGTCGACACATAACGATGAGTGGAAGTGGAAACTTTCTCTTTCTCTTTCTGGAAAGGAAAAGTTTCTAAATGTATCAATACACACTCGTTAATTCAACGCAGCCCAAGGCAAGTGTTCTTTTAACTTGGACGTGACTGTCTGCGCTTCTGAATCACCCAATTTCCCGCTGTGGAACGACATACCCCTCACCGGTAGCACAAGAAAATAAATAAAAAGACTCGAGGAAGAGGGCGTTGAGGAATCGTAAAACAACCAACCGATCGAACGCGGGGTGCTAAGCGTTGGTGCGTAACGCATCAATAAGGGGGGAGGAGGGGGAGTTTGAAGATGCGGGAAGGGGAGAAAAAGGAAAAATAAATATTAAGACGGAGAGAGAGAGGGAGGGAGGGAGGGAAAGGACGAGCCACCGAATGAAATAAATAAAAGAAAGGAAGGAGGCGACTCGTTTCGTGTGTTGTGGAGGGGGCAGAATTGGGAGAGGAGGTCGCAGGCAGGAGATGCAAGAGCGGAGGCCTTAATATATAATGGTCGCCAAGAGAAGAGATCTTCCGCCATCAATCACGCGTTGTTATGACTGCGGGGAGGAGGGCTCTAGGAGCTGGGGGGGGGGGGGGAAGAGAGAGGCCGCCTTACCCTCTCCCTCCCTCCTCTCTCTCCCTTTCAACTCCTCAAGAACTCATTCCCCCACCGTACCTCTCTTGACTTCCAAATTAAATCCCCGCCCCTAGTGTCATCGTCCGCTTGCTTCTTGTACTACAACTGATCTGCCTGGCTATTCTTCCTCCATTCCACCGCCCTTCTCTCTACCTCATTCTTCCCTCCTCCAAGCTGTTACTCCTCCCCAGCCCCTAGCCCACACCCCTCCGACCCCTTCTAACCTCGAGTTCTTCGGAGAGCCCTCCCGTCATCGAGTTGGGCGAAAGCTGAGGGCGATCCCGTCACGATTTCTTTCCTCACTCCATCGTCTTAATTAGACGTCTTGGTACTTCCTGCAAAATCCCTATTGATCTCCGCTTGTCCTCGGGCCACCTGTTTGTTCGTAGAAGATCTGGGAGAGGGTAGAATGTCGGGATGAATCCAGAATAAAGATGGAAGTGGAATTGGATTCTTTTTTCCGTACGTTACTGTTCATATCTGTCGCCAACGGATGGTCCTTAAACGTAAATATCTACAGGCTGCATATCACCCATTGCTCGTTTTTATATTAATCCTACAAGTGAATCCGATTCCAGAGTTACAATTCTAATCTTTTTGTCTTAACTGTAACTTACGTTTTATTGAAACCCATTTATTTTCACGCATTCTTAAGTAACATCATCAATAACTGAACAATAGCCTTGCTTTCTCAAACTTCTTATTTGGTACTAGTTTTTTTTCAAATTTTGATTCTAGAAATCCCCCAGAATCTCAGAGGACCAAGGAACCTCATGCATGTCTCCAATACGAAGCTTCTTTATTAAATAACAACCGCTATTGGGTCGAAATATACAATATCGAGTATACGTAGAGTCTGAAGCCATGAAATGTGATATGATTGAATGCCCACAGAGGTAAATTTTAATTGAAAATTCACGAATTTTTTTCAGTAAATTCCATAAATTATATTATCTCTTAATTGGACTTTTGTTGTTTGCATAAACAAATGAACGCGACTGAAATAGTCCTTTCACTGGATAACACACTTTTAAACCAAGTAGTTATGCTCTGCAAACTACAAGATGAACTTTCTTTTATATAAAGATATATTAAGCATGGGGTTATATTTCACCGGCAATACCATCATTACTTGAAGCTCGACCAATAATGACTTTGACAATAAAACAATTTCCAATTTCAATCCCTCTTTAGTAAAAAGATGAATAATTTTAAATTGCTAAATTGAACATAGTGCGAAATTTCAGATTGTTTTAGATGATGAATTGGAAACTGTTCCCGTGACTATATTAAATGTAGAATGTAAAGGTTTTCTTTAAAATCACGCGAAAAAATTTCGTCGTTTACCGAAAGGTAAGGATCAAAGAAATGAACGGGTCTCTGTTTTGTTTATCCTCTGATATTATTAACGAATACACGAGCTATTATTTATTAGCTCGTATTATACTGGTGATGAAGGACACAATAATCAGCTTAAATATTTTTGAATCCCTATTTAACTGAATAAGGACCGTGGCCAAGAAAATTAATTGTTTAACGAATCCAACTGTTTTGAACCAAGGTGTATGGTTATTTATTCATCATTTTCGGAACAAAACTCAACTTCCAACCAACCAGTAGTATACACATTACATGAATACCCATTATTATAATAACTAATAAAACTATCATCAAAGTTATTTATGAATATGGTCAAAATAAAAAAAACAGTTACCTTTACAATGCAGTACATCGTTCCAAGGGTTAAGTCATTTCAGTTTACATAAGATCAGAGCCTAAGGCGACCACGGCAGAGTGAGATAATCTCATTTTCTTTGACAGCCAAATTTCGAGAGGACCCAAATGTGGTATGAAGAGCAAATATGTATGTTCGTTATCATATTCAAACTATCTTTCATATTTACATACCTTAAAAAGCTTTAAAATCTTCACCAGAACGTTAGCCGGATCTCAATGGCATGCATATATCACTTTTTACAAAACTAAATTTTCTAAACAAGCTGCAGATGTGACGATTAAAAAAATTAATATTAAGACCATACTGACGTTTTTATAAATCAAACCACTTTGCTTTTCCACATAAACATTTTCCACCAAGTTACGCCAGTAACTGTTTTATTTATGACCATACTGTTGATTCTCCCTTCATTTTCCCATATCTCAAAACAAACTTCTTATGCCAATATGTATCTTTTTAAGCATGCAAGAATGTGGCTGGTGACGACGTAAGCATCCTTCTCACTGACATTCGACATTTTTCTATTTAAAATCAGATATCAAATGTGGATTGCGTCGAATGACATAGAAAATTCATCTCCTTACCGAAGGAAACTCTGTGGTAAATGATTTTCCAAATTTTATCTGAAGTTCAATCGTATTGAAGAAAATATTATCTTTTTGCCTTTAATGTTACATTTTTAATAGTGTCTGTTTTAAGCGTGGTGCTGATGATGGTTCTCCATCCACATCTAACGATCATGCCTCTCTTCAAGTTGCGCAATTAGTGACAGAGGGAAACTCTTATAATTCTTCTTTACACAGTGCTTATTGGTACTAACTGCTAACTGTCCCCGTCACGTTTCGGCGACATCCTCGACAAGAGCAAATACGCCACGGTTAGGTATAGGCGTCGGAAATTGAAGGAGCGCAGGCAACTGAAACATAAATCACACAGCCGATTGATCGCGTAGAATTCCACGGGTAACCACAATGAAAACTCCAACCATGGCTTCACGGATGGATACGTCTGGAGCTATATCACCTCTCTCGCTTTTTTCCACGCCACCAACGGCTGAAGAATAGTAGTGGATGTTCGAGCCTATTCGCGCGCGAATACATATAGGAATATTCAACGGTGGGGTTAATAGGAATTCAAGGAAATTCGGCGCACAGACCAGGATCGATTTACAACGAAAAAGCACTCACAACCTTGCTGCCACCTTGGTGATTCCCTCGACCTTACTGGAACGGAATATTTGATAAAATGTGCACTTGTTGTAGTCCACGCATTTCCGAGTGAGTTTTAAATGAGAAATATGAAGAAACAAGACTATAAACTATGACATAATTATGACAGTTACTCTTTAAATAACGATTTCCAAGAATAAAATTCTCCTGATTGGATGAAGCGGTAAATATTCGCACTCGAGACTGGAATACTAATAACATGTCGTACAGGGGGAAGAAGTCCGTCTTCAAACTGACTTAAGCATAAGAGATTATAAAGTATGATCTGGTGCTTTACGGGATTATCAGATCGATTAAGTTTCCTCGGGTCTTCCACCGGGTCAGTGGTTCCATGTTGGCGGACGTTTCGACGCCATCAGGGCTGATGATGAGACTCATCTGCTCTGAGGACGATGCTTCAGTCGAGCGTCGAAACGTCGGCCAACATGGAACCCCTGACCCGGGGGAAGATCTGAGAAAACTTCAATAAGATATTATGTTTGGTTCATTAAATGTCAGGCATGATAATGATAAAACGTTTAAGGTTAGTTAAACGGAAGGAATGCAATATCAACTATAGTTATCAATCCCATGGTACCACGAGAAAGTTCTTGGTCCATGATCATAAAATACGTTGACACATGGTTTATCAGTTTCACCATTGGTAATTGAGGGAAGATAACGAAATGTAAGGTTACATCCACATGCTGAACTTAAACGGATTTGATTACGTCTTTTCATTATTTCCGTGGTGATGGGTGACTTACCATTTAATAAAGCTTGAAATACGCAACTGGAATTTAAATGCACACTTCACATCTCATAATGGGACCTTTTGTTTGCGCTAATCACTAGTCCCTTTTAAGTATTCCTCTTCCTAATCGGAAAAAGACTTTACAATTAAATTGGAGAGTAATGAAAATTTCATAGATTTCTATGGCAACTGATATAATTGCCTAGATCTTCAGTGGGTTGATCTATTTCCTCTTCATAACTTCTCTCCATTCGAATCAACATTTTTCTAAAGAATATTTTACGCAGCACTCCAATCGTTGCCAGTATCCGAATTGTTCATTCCTACTTCTTATCAAGGTTACTTGGAATTATTTCTTCGGCCACTCGGCGTGGAATTTATTTGGTCCGGCTGTTTAATGCTCACAACTCTCTGTTGTATCACATTTGGACTGAAAGATATGATCTAAGGAAGGCCTCGGGTGAGATGGAAACTAGGAATAGAATGCAGCTATAAAAATCTGTAGTTGCATCATCATAATTAATTATCCATTTCAATGCAACGGGATTCTTGCCAAGGATGTGAAGGAAACGGCAATCGGCTGTCAAGCGGGGAATTTTGTCCATATGGTATGAATGGTTTGCTTTTAAATTTACATTAGAAATCACGCGTAAATCATAGCTTTAGGCTATCCAAAGCACCCGTTATTTACATTCATAATCACGGTAGGAATTATATAAGCTCCCATAAAATTAACTTTATATTTGATATTCAAATTCATTTAATCAATTAAAGGATAATGTGCCTCGCGGCGCCGACGAAGGGACATGAATTGGTTAGAAAAGAAAAGATAAATCGATTGGATGAGGACAGTAATATTACGGTCCAGAGGAAAACAAATGAGGAAGTACTGCAGATGGTGGGTGAGGAGAGGGGTTTGTTTAGAGAAATCCTATGGAGGCAGGAAAAATGGATGAAAGGCGTATTGAGCGGTAGTGGAATGTTGAAGAAGGTATTAGAGGGGAGAATGTTGGGCAAGCGAGGAAAGGGCAGGAACAGGATAGGGATGTTGGATGGGATAAAGGGAGGAAAGAAGTACACAGAGATGAAGAGGGGACTTGATGTAAATTAGGTTGCTAGTTTGGGTTTTGTTTGTAGTTACAAAATGTTTATTTGATAGTTGTGTCCATCCAGAAACCTACCTTAACCGGTAGATTCCCAAATAATAATAAATACATTAGGATGGTGCATTTTTGGATCTTTGGAAATGGTTAAAGATTGAAGACAATGAGGGGTAACAAGCAAAAATCGGAGTTAGCGCGCGGTTGATGATTTACTGAACAAAAACCAACAGAAACACATCGAGAGGAGTGAAAAACGACTTCGTTAGAATGGAATGAGAAGTTTCGGTGGATGCACAAAAAAAACCATAGAGATATGAGCCCCAAAACACGGGATTAATAGCGGAAGCTGGTAAACAAACACATTTTAAAGGGGAGACGAGCAAAATTAGATACGGGCTCGAGAGAAAAGAAGATTCATGAAAGCCGAACTGACGGTGCTACCAAAGTCCCCAATCTGGCATGGGCTCGAATCCCATTATGATTTTTCTTTCAGCCGACCAGCTTCGTTCACTTCTTACTATTTCTGCGTCGTAAGTATCGTTTGCGTCTTTCATTTTCCGACGGACGAAAAAAAATGGGGAGGAAGAAAGTGAATAGGTGGAACCTATGGGGTGGGAATGACGGTTGAGAAACGATGACTGGCAACAGAGAGGGAGGACATCACTCGAACCAATGAATCAGCGATGATTTACTCATAATGAGATGGAAGAGTGAGTGATCTTGTTATGCCGCAAGCATTGTGACTAGCCTCCGGCCGATGATGCATTATGGCGTAAGTAACAGACCTCGGAAGGGGCCTAGTCGGAGGAGATAAATACGAAATTGTTTTCAAAGACCTTTTTCTTGGGACACTAAGACAACACGATCAGGAGAAGGATATTAGAAAATTTAGTGAATTTTTTTAAATTGAAAAAAGGTCAAAACCGTATTTTTATTTCAGGCTCGCGATACGAAATCAAATGGGCACCACAGCATTTCTAGCGACTTGTGTCACTGACACTATGTTTACCATCTTTGCTTCACATAAAATACAACAGGATTGCGTACGACTGCTTTCCGTATCACCGAAAAAAATTTTTGTGAATAAATCAGAATAATTGAATTAATTTTTTTTAATACATAATAAAATCCTACATTTCCCGCTCACTGCCAAAAATCACCATTTCCAGTGAAGTTTCTTGGAACTCTGCATGTCCGGTCGACGAACTTCGAGTCGTGGCATATAGTTAGAACTTTGGCCGAAAATAATCGAAAAAAAATACCTAAATTTGCATTTGTTTATTTTAAAGAATTTGATTTTTCCCTCGAATGGTCAAATTTGTGCTACATAAGAAAATAATTAAATTCAACGCAGAGGTTTTATTTTTCGAATTTGTAAATTTCTTGCTTCAATCCTGCCATCTTGGGAGTTGGAACTACAATGCGGTCAAAAATTTGAAGATGTTATTCTGCTTATGCTATTGTGTATCTCGCGAGAAAAGCTAAATAAATCCTTTTCAATTGCGGGTTTTTTTTAGGATTATTTTAATTTTTTTTGTTTCGCGTTGATGGTTTTTTGATATGCCTTGTTATTAAATATTTGATTATGGGTTCGCTTGGTTTTATTATTTACGACCGAATTATTTCTGTTCTCACAGAGTGCGGTGCAACAAAAAATTTTCACAATGGATAGGTTTCGTTCGAGTTTAATTCATTATTATTTCTTTAGTATTTTTATGCTTAAATAGGTAGCTTTAAAAAAAACAATCAACAGTTTTTTTAAAAACCAACCAATTAATTTTGCACTTTTTATCCAACTTTCTATTTTCCATTATTTGCAAGCCAGGTAAGGGCAGGAACAGGATAGGGATGTTGGACGGGATAAAGGGAGGAAAGAAGTACACAGAGATGAAGAGGGACCTGATATAGATTAGTTTGCTAGGTGGGGAGTCACAAAATGTTTATTTGATAGTTGGGTCCATCCAAAAACCTACCTTAAACGGTAGATTACCTAATAATAATTTGTAAAGGGATACAAAATATAAATTTTATTTGTCTCTGTCCTAATTATTTTCACCATATTTTCTCGAAGATAATATAATTACTGCCATGCATAACTTTCCTGATTTAACATTCTTATAATTGAAAGTATATGCTAAAAAAACAGTTTCCGAAAGACAATAACAGAAGGAATATTTGATGAGAAAGACAGCAGAGGATGACGAACTGAACTGGATACGCCAAGGAAATAACGGGACATGTGAATGTAAGGAGTTACGAAGAAATATTTTCCCAGAAGAGAACGGAGTGAAGGGGTGGATTACATCAATCTTCGGGAAGTTAGCTGCTGAATACAAAGTAACTTCAGCCGCTGTCCTTCTACGGCCATATATTTGTCCAAAGGTATTTATCCTCAATGCTTTCTATTTTGTCTAATTACAAAGAATCACGTCATTCATTATCTGACGACTCCATAAAGAATACGAGAATATATTTCCTTTTAATATAAAATTATAATAATAAAATAAAAATTCTTACAAAAATAAATTTCTTTTTAAAACCGTTTCCATGAACTGTGCGTTTCATTATGTATCAACTTTCGACAGCGAAATTTATCAGGTTTTATGAGGATAGATCCATACGATTTCCTGAATGAGTGAACATCACCCGTTGTCGTGTACAAACTGAAGTAAAATCATCCCTAAACTATCAAACCAACCTACTGTTGGTGAGGTGACGACCGCTGTTGGTGGCGGTGGTTGTGGATATTATAGATAATTTTTAACACGGATTATACCAGAATACAACGGAATACACTGAGAAATAAGTCGAGTCGTTGCCATGGAAAAGAATCAATTCGCATCGGCATCGATATATTAGATCAATGCACGAGTAACTACGCATAGGTATATCGTAAAAGAAAACATGTGCAAATATTTGTGATCACAGAAAGGAGATCATCTCTTCCAGACTCAACACCACACATACTCAGTCACGTCAACAAAGCGAGTCATGACGAAGCAAAAACTTTAATTTGTTTTATTCGTTTCATTTTGGTTAGTTGAAATTGACAATCAATAATGGGTGAAATGCGTGATTATAATTATCTGTTCCAAAGTAATAAGCGGGTAACTTCGATTTGACTAAATTTTTGTCAATCAAATAATATGCAGGTAATATATTCACAAAATATTTACTTAAAATTACTGACGTCATTTTGCATTCTCGAATCCGTTTGAATGAATTTTTTTGGTTTAAATTTTGAACGACGGTCTCCGTACTGTATTCACAAAATCAAATCCTTGAAAATGACCTTTATCCCGTTTGCCAAATTATTTACATGCAATAACATCCTTTTTGTGAATTTTACACTAGAAGAGCATGAGATTCGATTATTTTATGCTAATTCCACACTCAATTAGGTAACGAGCACTATAGATGTTAAGTGTCCTGGGACCTAGCCGCACTCTCTCTTTTTCTTCTCAATATATATACGGATAACGAGCCACTTACGAAACATTAAATAACTTGGGATGGATATCAAGCGTCTTCGATCGGTTCAAGCTAAGAAGCAGCTTAAAATAAAGAGACAACTACCATTCTCAATAACGATAAGTTTACAAACAAGGAAGTAAGTTCGTGTAAACTTCCGTGTGAAAGATTACACTCAGTTGATTAGAGCGACGGGCATTTGGAAAAGCAGGCTGGAGAAGAATAAAAACCTTCAAGTCTGGAAGCAGCGCTGGAGGCGGGTGCTAGAGTTCAAATGAACAGGTACGAGAGGAAGTTAAAGTAATATAAGGAAAGGTATAAGAAGAAAATAGTGTATGAAAATCGATAAGGAAAAGGCGAACGCCTTTAGATATGATGAATTTGTTGGGAGCATTATGGAGAGAGGAAACCGAATATGTGTCACGAAGAAGACAAAGGGATAATTATGAAGGTCAAGTTGAAGAAGGAAGTTAAGGAAGAGAAGTCATGTTGCACAATGGATTCAGAATTACAAAAGGCGAGAGTGAGAGCTGAGGTCAACAAATCATCGTATTCAGATTTTGATGATTTGGAAGAGAATCGGTATTATTACATCCCATTCAGCAGAATAATCTTGGCATAGGATACCGCAAGAAATCAGCGGAAAAAAGGGAGTAAAAGGAGCATAAAAAACCGAATTGGTGGAGATGTGCGACGCCTGAGAGAGAAATTAAGAACTAAAAAAAATCAGGGAAAAAATATTTATTTTACCGCATTATGTTATCGAGGACCACGATTTTATAAGTAATTGTGCCAGGAGATAAGATAGACTTTTAAAAACTGAAACAGGACGACATTAGTTTCCTTGCGACATTGAGAGAATTATGAAACCACCAAATTATACTGGTAGATTCGACCACCTAGATTAAATGAGAGACACCGTCATCAACAGATTCAAGTATTCGTTTTTCCGTCGCAAGCTATACAATCATAACAAAATCGAACTCAAGCACCCGAATATATTGATAAGGGAAACATTGAAAAATTATGTCAATTATTGCATAATGTATATAGGTAAGTGTATGTGTTAATGTACGAGTGTTTTTCTATAGGAGCCCATAAAAATTCAAATCCATTCATAAATTAATAATCCTCCATCCATGGCTGGTGCCCTACTACACCCCACCATACGCCCTTGAGGCGGCTGGAGGGGCGTTGTGTAGAGATAAACGTAGATGAGACATGCTGTAAGTACCTGAACGACAAAAAATATGTAGAACTCTGACAAAAAAATTCGAAGACATGTTAAAAAATATATTTTTCACCTAATTCTTTCACAAATTAAGATTAAGCTGCAACAGTCACTCCTGTGGAAAAAATTTCGCGACCCCAAAATGAAGCTTGGAATTATTTTTTTCGAGAGAGTAAAGGCGAGACGGGGTGAATGATATAAAACACTCAAACGGCGTCGTAGATTGACCGAAAATAACCGAGGCTGTGTCTCGAGCGGGCCACGCGAAGCGTACGCAAACGTAACACTCAACGGGAGAGTGATGCGGGGTGGCCCGAGGAAAGAGGGGAGACTCGATGAAAAGAAGGAAGAGTGGAATTGAACTAAAATAGTAGTCGGAGTGGGTCCGCCACCTCTTCCGCCCCCTCTCTCCCCCATCCCAATCCCCGGTCTGCTCCTCCGCCCCTGACTCTTCCGCGGTTCCGTGGCTACTTTCGCTCGCTTGGCTTGGGATCAAGCGGGAATTATTTTCCAAGTAGAACGAAATTAAACGCGGCCGTTTTTAATTTTGGGTCGGAAGAAAACAACAACAGCACAATAAAAAGAACAATTCTTTTAGCAAGGTTCAAGAAAATACAAAACCAAGACGCGACGACGGGAGACTTCATTTCCTCTACAAGCAGGAGGATCTATATCGAAAAAGATTTAATTCCTGCTGTCTCCTCAATGGAAAGATACCCAGAGAGACTAACTTAGACATCAGGAGGTCACTAGAATGTTACCTCCGGCTCTACGAACGGCTTACTTCACTTACGGTTACCTCCACATGGTACCCAAATAGGGATTGGCACACAAAACATCCACCACCGCTGGTATTCGGGATTCGAACCTTGTCCACTGGACAGGTAAGTCAATACAATAGCCGCCTTAACTGACCAATCCCTATTTCGAATGAAAATAAAACAATTCTTTCATTTGACACCTATGAATGAACGCTGGCGTGCAATATGTCTCTCGCACAAATGGCAAGGGTGCCGCAATCAATTCAAAGTTCTTTCCATGCCCTCCCGTATGTGTGTTATATATGTTGCATGTTTGTATATATATATATATATATATATATGTATGTATGTATTCCGAAGAAGGCAGAATGACAGCCGAAACGTAAAAATGTCTTTTTACTTTTGTAGATTTTAAATTATTATCAGTATTTCAACCCTAGGATTGGTTAGTGCAGCTACCCTACATTCTTCTCTATTGTAATGGAGAATAATGCGGTGGCTTCCCGTTGCCTTCCACATCGCAGTACCGCGGCCGATAGCGTGAACTTCACCCTCGCCCGCAGCTGTGGCAGCTGATGCTGGGCCGACCCACTCGGTCTGCGCCACCAGTGCCTAATGGTGAAACTGCTGCCTTTCATCATGGGTTCAGGGTAACTTTTTAGTAGGAGTCTAATTTTCTCGTTGCTTCGTTCAGAAATCATCAATATCATTATTGCATTTTTCTGTTTATGCGTGGTTGTCTCGTACCGAAAAAACCATTAACATACTTTTTCTAACATTTTAAAACTACAGCTGCACCATAACCGGCACAGGGAAAGAAACTACCATGATGTGTGAATTTCACATTTTAAATAGTGACTTTCATATGTGTTTGTGAGTGTGTGTGTGTATATATATAAAAAAAACACTCACTATAATATCTTGATAATTTCGACGGACTCGAACTCCGCCTTCTTCGGAAGATAAGATACATATACATTTACACACACACATCTATGTAAATAAATATATAAATATATATAATATATATGTAACACAAAAAAATAAGGAAGGTTGTTAACACATCCCAGAAATGACCTCTTTTTTTTAGGAGACTACGTACGAAAAACGGTCGTCTATCATCTGTGGACCCCCTTGACGCATCATATTCAAAGGAGGCTTGTTATACGAGGGCTGAGTGAAAAGTGGTGGGAACATCGCGCTCTGGCTGCCGTTAACAATATCCTTAGAGCCCTTATAGGTAGAATTTCGCGAATGCAACTGATGTGGCATTTCTGTTTGGCTTCGCCATGTTAGGAAAAACCAAAATTAGAGCGTTCCATACTGCACAAATAGCACCATTCTTTTGCATAAAACGTACAAAAATAACGACCTTCTAGGCTAAAAGTTTGTTAAAGCCATGAAAAATTGGTAAAAATAACTTTAAATGAATACAAACAGTCCAAGGGTTTTTCTACCCATCCTTAAAAATCATAAGCGACAAAAAAAATAAAATGCTCTACTAGATTGGGATTGATCTACGCAACTAAAAGACATTACGACATACCTCCGAGTAGGTTTACAATTATTTCAGTATATTTGTGTTACCTAAAAATAACATATGAGTAGATATCTTAAAATTAATGTTTGTTTGAAAAAATTATATATTCCAATATTATTATATACCTGGTGAAAATACATGTCAACAGTGTGCCAACATTCACTTTTGCCAGAAAATGGTGAAAATTGCCAACCCCGGCAAGATTCGTTTTACTGTGTCTTCAACATCCCTGAGCGCAAGAAAAAAATAGGCGGGTTTTCAATGGACATTCCCAAGCCTCCTATCTAATCTCATTCTCATTTCTCAAATCCAAAAGTGCAAAGAATAAGTCTCCAATTATTCTGGATTGAAAAAGAAGATACACGAGGTGAAGAATAATTAAGAGCAAATTCACGAAGTTAGTGAAGCTCGCGAAATTGCCGCTGCACGACGAAACTACGTACTTGGAACAACTCTAACTCGCAGTTAAATCTGAAATAATAGATTGTTTACCTCGTCACAATCGCTGTAAGGTATCTTCAGCAATACAAAGCACTGGCAGAAGGGTGGATTTCGTTGGGCGGCAAGGTGGGTTTCACACCTGATTCTCACACAACGCACTTAGTTTTCCCGCGCGACGGAATTGGACTGACTTGGGAAATACGGAGACACTAAATCATTGGGGAGAGGGAGGCTAAGATGAAAGGCAGATTGGATGTGCGGAAATGGATAAAAAAAATATTTAGCCAAAAATGAGTGTAAATAAACAGGGAGCCTAGGAACGGAGTGCTAGGAAGGAAAATGATTTCGCGATCTATAGAGGTGGGAGACAGGACGGGGATGGATTCGAAGAACATAATGGAAAATGGAGTAAAAAGACGAAATTTAAAAGAAAAAATAAAATAGTATGCTTGTGAAGCGGAATGGCGGGACGCGGAGAGACAAAGCGATAGCTTGATAGATTCAAAATTCATTATTCATGCGAGAAATTCAATTGAGAGAACGTCGAGGAAAAGAAACTAGTAAAATTAACCTTCCCTGAAAGACGGAAGGGGAAAACTTTGGAGTGAAGAAAATCACGAGCGTCGATTCAGTTCAATCCAAAATCGAATATTTAAATACGATTCTCAATGTTCTGATTCGATGATTTCGATTTCTGTACAAATAGAATTTTCGAAGCATCTCCTGTCAAAGGGAGGAAACACTCAAGTGTGACGCGCCGAGGAGAAAGTTTCGACTCGATGAATTCGAGAGTATTACATTTTTAATACACGATATTTTTAATCGATAATTTTAAGGCTCAAAAAATATCATTCTCAAACCAGTTTGTTTCAAACCGAGAGTAAATTTGAGAAAAGATAAGTGCGATTTCCGACTCTATTAGCTCCTCAATCTTTGTACAGATTACCTTTTTAGTTTTTAAGTTACATAAATCGATCGATGTGCATTTACACTGAATTGAAATTGTTCTCACAACACTGTCTTTCGACGAGGAGTTAGAAAGAGAGATAAATTTGTGGGGCAAAGGAAGATTTTAAAATTTGGTTGACTCTCTTTCATACAAGTCCATTAAAATTCTTGGCATTAATTCGTGCGCTTTTGAGTTGAGTAGGCTGATTCAAATTTCAGAGGAACCGATTCCTCGAGTCATTAGCTGTCATATTCATGTTTTCTGGCCTCCTTTTATTGGAATTAATTATATCCATGACCTTCTAGTGCTTCCCATATTCACTGGGATTCAGTTTTTTAAACAATAATTTCTCTTATCAGTATTTCGTAAACTACTCTTAGGAACGACAGTCTTCGATGGTGTTTCCAAGAAATATTACGGCAGAAGTTTCTCAGACCATCGCGAACCGGTACCGAGTTTTGTGATCTGATAGTTGAAAAAATCTCCATGTGCGATTTAATCTCTTTTCATTTGATCAAAGGACCCCCTCCATGAATCTTGCCTACTAAGTACAAATTATTAAGTACTTGTCGTTCCGTCAAAACCTGCACATTCATGCTATTTAAGTTTTAATTGCAAGTTACGTATCCCTACAAGGATTCTAGAGCGCTTCTTAAAACTTTGAACAATTTCCATTAATGTTGTCAAAATAATAATTATTATTTAACACTTTCTTGACTGTTATTTTCAATGAGATTCATTCTCCTTAAACTTCCTTATTTTGAAATGCCATGACCCATAAGAGTTCACGAGTCACCCTACTTATTTTAGGAGGTTTCATAATCCAATATTATATAATGGTTTTATCATCATGCATTTATCTAGTCATGAAGACCATCATAATGTTTATAAACTTCCCAAAAAAATTATCGATCTGTTCTGAAAAGATTTTAGCGGTTATTCTGGGATGTGATCTCATTAATGAGTGTTCCCTGACGTGCTTGAAATGCGAATAAAAACGTGGAATCAAGAGTATCAAAAGTACTATGCGGAAAATTGAGTCAACAATGGTTGAGAGATAATAATTTAAAGTGAAGCCAGTACTCACTCATTGACATACAGCACATGGGGGTTAAAATGGACTCCAGCCAAATAGAAAAGACGAAATGCTGACCGAACATACCTGCAAGAAAAAGAAAACATTAAAATAGGAAAAATGATAAGATTTTATCAGAAAACGACAAATTTGATCAAATTTTATGTTTAATAGATTGACACCATTATACATTTAGGAAAATAACGCCAATTTTAACACATTAATACGATATATTGAAAAATAAAAATCAGATTAGATGTATAATAACATGTGCAAATCTTTTTAATCTTTATCTCTCTAATCTTGCAAATCAAACCTTTTATGATTATTTACTATTGACAATTTACTGAACTCCAAGGGGCGTTAAAACGTAAACAATGTTTTAATTACACCAAAATTCACGTAATGAAATAGTGAAAGCAACGACATATAATGAATCGCTCAAGAAATATAAAAGAAAGAAGTACTCGGAGGACTTTTATATTGATTGATAACGTGTGGAAGTGATCAAAATTATTAATATTAAAAATATTGATTACGATTTGCCAATGCGCGAATTGAAACGGGGATGTTGACGCATCACGCCGAAAGAAAAAAGTCAATCCACAGTTAATTTCAGACAGTAAGTGCGACTGCCTAAGGCTTATCTTGAATTCCCAAAGAGGTACACGAAGTAGGGACCGCTCCAGGATGAAGCAGACCCCATTTATCACGCGTGAATATGTGGCGCTATCACTCTCCTCATTCCGACATGGTTCCGAGGGAAAAGGCGCGAGATGGCGCGTGAAAATTAAAAAAAAAATGAAATGAAAATAACCCAGAGTGAAACCTTCTGGAAAGTTTTCACCCGAGTCCGATCGCTTTGAAGAGGGAGTCGAAAAAAATGCATAAATAAAGGAACACGCACGCTTCCTCTCAAAGTTGCACAACCCTCAACCATGGAAGGAAGAGCCACGATGTGAATTTTTCGGAGATTTGCATAAATCTCGCCGCTAACGAGCGACGCCTAAAAACGGGAGATGATGAATAAGAAAATGAAGGAAATGAAAATCAAGAAAGCACACCTTGAGAGTCTGTTCCGGGGAGGGAGGGTGGAGATATAAGGCGTGGTAAAAAGGGAGAGGATCTCTCCGGGAGAAGGAGGAGGAGAGTTATAGCCGTCACGGGTTCCCGTTCTCCGAATCTAAGGAACGCATCAAGCCGGTCCCAGGCGCCATCCCTGAAGGAGCAAGACATGAGGGATCCTTCCACCCGTCTCCCCTCGTCTTCGAGAAGTATGGTTGACACACACACACGCATAAGGGATCGGGAGAGCCTTGGAACCGATCCCATTGAGGGAAGACGAGATTTATTCAATTTTTTTCAGATAAACATGGCGCCGCTACGCCGTCCCTCGCGAACAGAACTTCCTCCCAAATTACCAGGATTAATTCGAAAATTAGTTCACGTTTCGCAATCTGACGTTTTTCGCTTCAGTTCCTGGCAACACTTTCGCATTAGATTTCAAACGTCATTAATGTCTATTCCGGTTGTAAACTAAATGCAAGGTGGCGAAGCAGTATGTGAAACAGTCGTCCAGAAAAAAAATTACTTTTGCGGCCATAAACGCGATGCATACAAACCTACTCAATTGGAACCCGTGATGAAAGCTTACATTTTCTTTCAAAACATCTTTCCGTACTTATCGATGCAGAGGTAACAAGTGAGTTACTTCTGGGAGGATACGTGGTAGGACTACAGCCAGATGATACCTGATCAATCACTCTACTTCTACCCAACAAACAGTTCACTCGAAAAAAATACTTTAGATTGACCTCATATGACGTACGCATTTTCCATATTGGATTTTTTTCCAAAGAAACTAAAATATGTGTAATCATATTGCCTTTAAATACAAATATTCTACGCCTCTATGTGCTACAATACGTCTAATACGCAATTCCTAGGATATTTGGGTTCACTTGTTAAGAATAAGCTTAAGATGATACTATCTTGGCACTAACCTCCTTCACTAACATGGGAAAAATCCTTAATATTTCATGAATTCAGTTTATCTTAATGCATTGCTGTATTGCTTACGTACTTCTGGATGATATAAGGGGTTTTCATGCATTTAGAATTCGCAGCCTCTCACATAGGGGGCATGTCGGCACTGTTCTCACTGCTGGAAATACAAAACATTCAAGCCGATTGGTATTTTCCATGGAAAATGTGACCCACAGATACTTCAATTGAGAGACACATGAGATGGTCACCAAAAAATGCAGGGTCCCTGATTCTCGACAATTTTGAATTCAGCCTAGTGGAAAAATGTTTCCCTGAAGCATGATTTTGTTCGATTGCATTCGGGTGGCCTGCATGTTATCCGAACAAAAAATATACGATGCTCGTTTTTCAACTCAAACAACAGTTATATATTGATAGTTTTACGTGCAAGAAACTGATTAAATCAAAATGAGCAAAAGGAGTTAGCATTTGATCGCTGACGCTCGTTTGCTGAAATTCGTTTATGCAGAATTTTTCGCATATATTGAAAAATTATCATATTTAATTAAAGACTACCTTTTCATTCCTTCACAAGTTTCATAGTTAAAGTTTTCAGACTGGAAAACGTTCTTTTTTTGCATGATCCAATAACTTCTTTAGTGATTACTGTGTCATTTGCAAATCGAAGAGAAATTATATAATGCATGCATATTTACTATGGTGAACAACCACATTTAACTTATGGACGACGACGATGGTATGAAATACGTGACGAAAGAAGATATTTCATCTTTTCATCCACATCGGCACAATACCTTGAAAGCCATCGCAAGGCCGCGTGACGGGTGGAGTTACGGCAACGTCCATGCATGCATAAATATTAGATCATACATGCATTGAAGTACATGCAGCTAATATACAAATATACTTGTGCACATACATGCCTATACGCGTCATGCAATAATTGCTGCGATTGACTATACCACTGAATTTCAGTGTGTTAGTGAATGGACTCGGGCACACGGGTTTGATAACCATACGATTTCGTATCGCACTAGGAAAGAACGAGTACTTGAATCTGCCGATCATGGCGACTCTCTGGTTTTATAACCGTTTTCGAATATTCTGTTATTATGTGATACCATTATAAATACCTTGGTGTAGCAAGATACTTTCCTAAGAGTCTTAATTTTGCGTGCTCTCTTCGTGAGTCAAGAGTCTCCCAAAGTAAATAATGAAGCATACTCATCACGCTTACTTCTTTCTTGCACTCATTTTTAACAAACTTATCAGTTCTTCTGAAAGCCTTTCCAAATTCTTTAATCAGCGTTTTCCCTCAAGGAACTATAATACTTGCCGCGTATTCCAAATGTGGCCTGACTAAAGCCTTGTGTCACCTTCCTCTTACTTTTTCGTTACAGCTTCCTAAAACATTCTTCCTTCCGTTACCTTTTATGGACGAACGCCTAAAAGAATATGCTCCAAGGCTAATTGAACCTTCATTTTGATACATAATGTAAATTAAACATTCATTTGATAGAGAATTTGAGTGAAAATGTACATTAAAGAGACAAGCTTGCATATATTATTAGTAATACCATAAACTATTTGGTAAGCAGGACAAAGAACTTTGAAATTTAGGGCTTAGTGAAACAGTATGATAGACCTATTTCAAATGCCAATTCGAATTTATATCTCGGCTGAAATTATTCTCAGAGACATATTTTTCTCTTTTCATCATTAAGACATTTGACCTTGTTAAAGAGTATGTTCATGACCAACTCTCTGATCGGCTAATCTTTCGAAAAAAAGAAAAAATATATGTTCCTCCGTTTTGACGGATATTTTGGAAAACTTCCACCGAATTTCCTTTCCCTTGTCGCCGCCACTAGGGTAGGAAGGACTGGCGTACGGCTGTCATCTATTTCCAAATGTCTAGGGGAGAAGAAGATGCGGGGGAGGGGGGGAGTCTTGGGGTTGGGATGAGGGAGGAAGGGGAATGAAAGGGGGAGTAAGTTCCTTCCATGAAGAAGAATCAACGCCCCGGCGGTATTGTTTATGATTGCGTGAAAAAATCGGACAGGCAGCTTATGAGGCAGCATTATCCTCGTAGTCACAACATAAGGCGGCGGAATGGTATTTGTACGTCAGCTTCCCCGAAGCGGAAATCAGTAGACAAAAAAAATGACCAAAGGAATGAGGCACGTTAAAAAAAGTATTTATGTTATTTTTGACTTAAATCTCTTCCCAAACTCGTGTGTCTTGACCCATCCCCACTCGCGACCTCCAACGCCCGGGGCAATAAGCTCCCTTTCGGAGGCGAGTAAACAAAACACTGCCCCAGGACGCGAAAATATCTATTTTTAAAATAAATACAATATATGTATGAATGTATACATATATATATTATATATATACACACAAACACACGTATATTCCCATTCGTTCGACTTGAGACCCCTTTGATCTCTTAACGACGCCCCGCGTGTTTAGGAGGGTTGCGAAGACGATGTTTAAGGAGACGAACGTCAGCAAGTCAAACGAGATGACCGTCTTAAACGTTTGATTTGCTAATTTTCGTTTCTTTTCTCAGTCCGAGGAAAATGTGTGTAACCCAGAGGAGACACTTCACACAAGCCGCCCCAGTTAATAGGTATCATTATCAACTCCGCACCGTTTTTGTTAATCTTTTCCAAAACACGACATGCCACGACTCTGAGGTTCCCGCATTGCGTACACATGAGCATTCAAAAAGTTTCTCGTCATGATAAGCTGGCGTAAATATCTTCAAGCCAATTACTTTCTCACTAAAAATGCAACGTAGATCGCAGTTTATGGAAAGCGGGCTTGGTTGAAAAAGAGCTTGTCATTGGGCAATCGCTTGTACTTGCTCAATTAGCCCAATTTTGAACACGAAAAAAATTGGAAAAACGAACGATGAAGGTACCAACTCCGTAAGACAAATAACGGGAGAAAAATTAGCTTGGCGCCACGACCAAAGCACTAAAAATCAAAAGGCATGGCACAAGACAAGAAACATTAAGCAGAAAAGACGTGCAACTTGACGTGAAGACTTTATCAAAATTTTCTCAAAATTTTTTCCATAAAATATTCCGTTCACAGTGATAATGACAAAATGCATGCGTATGCACACTTCATAAATGAATTGCATATTCTGAGTGTGATATGCATGTGTGTAGAAAGGCAAAGGCAATGTAAATACAATATGGCAAACTTAGCTTCAAAATTATATTCAATGCAAACAGCATTAACTTCATTGGGTAAAATCATACTTGCACTAAATGTGGCATAAGGACTTAATTTAAACAATCCTCTCATCTGTCTCTCGCCTTTGGTTCATAAATAGGTTTCGAAATTTATCTCCAAGTTTAAACACATTTACTTATAAATAAATTATATTAAAGAAAATCAGAGATTTTGAAAAAATTTGAAGTAACGTAATACATTAGCGTAGAGGAAGCTAGTCATAAATGTTCTCTACGCCACTGGAATTCAATTTATAAGACAAATGAACATTACTGCATGCCCTCCAACTTCTTTCAGCAGAAAGGGAAAAAAACTCATGGTTTAAAGCACCACACATTACTGATTGAATCACTACGTATCAATTTAAATGTCAATCTTCTTTGTGGAGTTTGCCTCACTTTCTAATTTTAGTTCCAGGGGCTGAAAAGTTACTCGTATCTCCGATCCATTCCCTCAACGCTTTTGCCCCGCATAAATCAATAAGCCTGACATAGACACAATGGTGAAAGTGAAATGCATGTCTTTCATGTCAGGAAAATGGACCTAGGAGGAAATATCACGTCGATTCCCCGCGCCTTTTTAGTGACGTGCATTAGTCGGATGGCATACACGTGTAGCATTTAGATTGCACGAGAACAGACGGACTTAACTTATTTTTTTCACGAAAAAAAGACATTATATCTGCATTTCCTTCCGTATTTTAATTGACACGAGGAGAGAACATTTTTTTTCTGGAATGCTTGTCATTGAAATACAATAGATTTTTATTTTTATTGTGTTTTTTCAGTCGACGACTTAATCGGACATCAAGAGATTAATTTTATTGACTGGAGCTGTTCAAGCAAGGATTTATCGTACACATCCTGGCCTAGAACGATATTTTCCAGTTATGGTCCTGTGAAAGGGAGTGGTATTAAATAGCAGAAAATCACTTTCATATCTTTCGAAATATTGGGTCATAGTTTCAAAGATAATTGCCAAGTCATCTTTGGACTAATGTTACTATCACTCGTTTCACGAAAATGGTCATTAAGCTTCTTGTAATTCAAGTAAAACCATGATATATTAAATTTTAATATGAGATGTATATTCTGGTATTGAGGCCTTCATAGTTTTTGTTATAGTACATTCAAGGATATTTAAAATTCAAAATAACGCTGTGGGTGAATCCGCAAAATTATTTATTGGTATCTAAAAAACTTTCGATTGTTTTTCATAGGAAGCCCGATAACTTGGGAAACACCTCAGAAACTGCCCATTTAGAGTGACCGGTTCCTTTCCCTATACCACCTATGGTTTACCAGAAAGGTCTGGTACTCGTAAAATCACATAGCTTAGGTGAATCTGTGGGTGCCAGAAGGTATCATCCGGACTCGACTCAGGTCCTCAGGTCAGTAGCCCAGCGATCGGCCGACTAAATTAATCACGTCCTCAAACTCATTTATTAATTCCTAAGAAGTATTTAGTTAACTCTGTGATAGCCATATATCGTTGCATAGAACCACATTACATTGGTTTAATGCAAAAAGAAGACGAAAATATCTATTATGAGTACTCTAGTAGAAGTTATTTTCTCTCCAACACAAACATTTGATTTTTTTAACCCAGTTCCTGCGTCTATCTTTTGCCACTCAAAGTGCTCTATTTTTGTTACATTTCTCTACTCACAGTACTATAACTTTTGATAAATCCTTTGTTGTAAAGTACATATAAATCTGGAATGCACTATAATCAGAAATTAAGAGGGTAGTATGAATATTTTCCTACCTTGCAAATAAACGAGACTTTTTTCATTTTTTTTAGTTTTCAATATAGTCTCATTTTAAGTCGATGCAGTTCTTTCAGCGGTGCTCTAAATTTTTTTTACCCTTTTTAAATAGTATTGAAGTTTTTTAAAAAATAAAACCACTTTGCTTTTCCACATAAACTTTTTATTCTCACAACCTAAGTTTCGTTATAGCATAGCATCATCAGGACTTATGGTTATCAGGTTATGCCATAACGAAACCTGTGTCGTGAGAAGAAAAATTTTATTAGGAAAAGCAGAGTGGTTTTATTTTTTAAAAAAAGTAAATATGAAGATTTTACACCAAGTTACGCCAGAAACTGTTTTATTTACCTCTAAATAGTAGTTGACGTATTTTTCCACAAAATATGCGTTTATCTGCACATCAAAATTCAAATTGACAGTAAAAAGTTTACAAATTTAACTCCATAACCTCAGTACTACAGAAAGAGCCCGAACAAAAATAGTTTACTCACTTATTTTTTGTTTTCTTTTCTACAGTATGACGCTCTATTTTCTTATTCTACGTATATTATGAAAAGAAATGTGAAGATATTAATAACAGAGACGAAGGATGTTACAATTTTCCTTTATAATAAAGATCTAGCCGGAAATAAATCTTGGAAAATTGTAGTAGTCTTCGTCTCTGTTATTATGAAAGGGTTCCACCACATCGTACATGAATCTGTAATTTATATGAGTTGAAATTGTCACTTTACTCTCAAGGTCTTCCTTGTACAAGTTCTCATGATGATCGAACAAATTTGTTTCTATTTTTAATTTCTTGCATGGATTCACATGAACTGGGAACATTCACTCTGCGGTCTCAAAATATACGTGGTCACAAAAAAAGCAAAACCTATAACACCGCGAATGCTAAGAGGCATCAAGACGCTAGAAATAGATAAGAGTGTCAGCCACTCTCTTGGTTGTCTTACGCTATTGGCTGTGGCAGAGAGGATCTCCAAAATGTCAATGGTACCAAACGTAAAAATACATGGAGAGAGATAACGGAAAACTTATCGGCTTTTGGAAGATTTATGTTAGTGGCACAAGATATAAATTAAAGAGAGAAACATAGAATTCATTCTTCGTCGAAGAAAACATTCAGAGAAGAGACGATATTGAGGAAAGGAGTCCGCCCTTGCGTTCAGGGAGTGGTAGTGTTGGCAGGGGGGGAAGGGGAACTAGGGGGTAGATTTGGGGAGAGACAAAACAGAACTTCGCCGCGGAGGCGTATTATTATGACCCTTTTGCAAGCCCCCCCATCCCCGCAACTCCAAAGTTCCCCACTTCCACCTCCGTCAATTGAGAGGTCTCTTCGCAAGACGGGACGCCCTCTCCCAGGAAAATAATGAGAGCTGGGTGAGCCATGCGTGTTCCTGTCGCGCTCTCAAAGCGAAATCAGAAACTCCTTAAACATCTTTCTCTCTCTCTTGCTCTCTCCAAGGGAAGCCCTGGATCAAAGGAAGATCCCTTTCTACTTCTTATTCATCTTCTTAAAGGAGCCTATGGCGCCAAAGCGCTAATTCTCTGCCCAACCCTCACCCCAGCCCCTCCCACGCATCGCTTTCCGTGAAATTCTTGTTTGGTGGAGACATTAATGGCTACGTCGCAGAAAGTTACGTCGAATCGAATTTTTTTCGCGGCGGTCGTGGAACTGTCTCTAGCCTCAAGCACGCGTGTAATTTTCCAGTCGGGATCTTGCCAATGCCGAGTTTGAAATGAATCCTCAGGAGCCCATCCACACATGCCAGAGCACAATTACGTTCATCCTTACAGGTTCTCGAGAAATGAGGTAATTCTTGGTCGCTGAGTTGTTTGAGAATCTAGTATTGCGCTTCTCAATTCCTAAGGCAAGAGAGCAACTGTTAGGTAGAGTCTACGTTTCAAATATGAAGTTCATCTTCATCAAAGAAACACTATTTCATTTTCTTTTGTGTATGAAGACTGTTTCATAGCTGACTCCGTTGCCATTGACATTGCCCTCGAGTATAATTTCATTTACATCTAAACAACACCCCGTTAGCCACAACAAGGGCATGTGGTAAGAGGGAGGTGGAGGCGTTAGGGCACCAGTCATGAATGCAGAAATATGAGTGCGTGTATTCACTGGAATGAATAAATAGCTCATATACCTACAACTCTCGTGCAAATGCATATACACCTATAAAAATTATGCAATAATATTTTGCTCGAACTCATCAAATTTCAGTATCCAAGTTAATATAATATTTTCGAGATAATGAGTATGATTTTCTCAAGACTGCATATCGTGCAAGGGAAGAACGAGTACTTGAATCCGTCTGTGACGGTGACCACATTATTTATGTTATTTCATCCTGCTGTTCGAATCTATCATTGTAATTTGGTGCCATAATTATTTCTTCTGTGTCGCAAGAAAACTCAGGTGTCCTGCTCATTTCTAAAAACTTTAAACCATGTTAGTTCTCTCCGAGAATCAAGAGGACACAACATATCCGTCACGCTTACCCTCTTTTCGAAGAAATTTTGCACAAACCAGGAGAATTTCTCTAAACATTACCTGTAATTCTTTAATTAATAAGGCAATTTCTAGCCCCGTCCAATTTACACCAATTGTGACTTCAATAAAATTAATAATAATTAAAGGACAAAATAACTTCCTCATTTGAATGATATACTTGAAAAATTAAAGGAACAATTTCTGAGCTAAATTTTATGCTGTAAAGTAACACTTAGTTCTGAGGCAAGAAGGTTCTTGAGATAAAACTGGAATCGCAAACTTAAACGTTGATTATTTAAGATACTTACGGATGATTGTAATCAGACGACATGTTCAGCAGAAAAGCCATTAAGTTTTTCGGGAATTTTCGAATTTCATCATTTCAATCAGGAAAAACAATTGAAGAAAGTGTTAGGCTAACGGAAAGGGTCTGTGCGTTATGCTAATCGAATACTGTTTATGGACTTCCTGCAACCTATCCCTTTGGTTCTTTTTAAGGCAAACGCTAATTAAATCGGTCAAATAAACAATGAAAATAACCTTCAATTATCAGAGAATTTACTCAATTAGTAAAATTACAGAAAAGTTTAGGGCATCATCACTTAAACAGTCTGCACTCTACTGATGTTTTACTCAATTGCAGTCGGACCTCCCTCATACTCATAATTTCCTTATTTTATAGACCAGTGTTTAACGAAATATTTCCATTAAAGCCATCGTTATTCCTGTAAATAGGCATTCGCACCTTAGGGAAAAATATTGGAGGAACAAAGAAGCCAAAGTTGAAAAGTAACGAAAGTTGTGAGTCGAAATCAAAATAAATACTTAAAAGTGTACTTAGGAGTACAATGTGGAGTAGCTGACGGGCATACTCATATAAATAAAAATCTTTGCATGATAAAGTTTGATTAGAAACAATTACATCATTATTAAAAATTAAGCTGTTGACAAAGGACGATCTCTAGGAAAGAAATGAGGACTAACAAATTTGTTTTCAATGGTGGATAAGGAAAATAAGTTAATAGGTGAAATCCAATTAAGGCAGAAAAAGATGACGAAGGGCATATTAAGTAATGGAAGAGAGAATGATCGGAAATCCGGGAATAGGAAGAAATAGCTTTCAAGGCACAATGAAGGCAAGCAAATAACACGCAGAACAGACAAAAGAAAGGCTAAAGAGCAAAATAAACTTCATGCAATACTTGGTACATGTCAGTTGCCAAGGACCAACTAAAACCCACCTTTAACAAGCAAATTGCATACGAGTGTGAAATGGCTTTGAATTCTGAAAAAAATCATATGTTGACAGCAAGTAATCGAATTCTGTATGTAAATTAAGTACTTTTTATTGAAAAATACCTAATTTTCCGTGTTTTTACAATAAAAATAACCAACATAAATATATGTAACAGCTTATAAACGTAATAGGCCATTCTGAATAATCCTTTCAACGAATCAGCAAATCGTCCAACAGAAGTTGTCTATTGGTGATATTTTCGACGGATGGTTGAGTAAATGAAAATGGTATATCACCATTACAAATTCTCGCACGAAATCTATACTTCAATATATGCATCATAGATTGCCGCACCGATTCACAAACTGTATTTCAAAGTACAAGCACAATTTATCAAAGAGCAATCATTAAAGTAATCTTCTAAACCACGCGTACTTCGAAATTAAGACATGAAAAGTACTTTGAGAGACATTTTTATTAGAATAAATCACATTGTCTCATAAATTCACTTTAGATTCATCTATATCAGCATAGTGTTGCACCATCCTGGTTATATGGCAGGGGTTGTTCAACATCAGACATGCAACATCACAAATTAAGCTATCCTTAAATTTTAGTCGCAAGATATATTTAAAATAATTCAAACGATGTAGCTCATGATAGTAATAGGTGCATGCATAACGGTATCTCAGTGTGATTTACTTCTAAACGACAGACGAGCTGTTTTAGTAAAAAGAGCAATAAACCAAGGTTAGATTAAATCAAAAAACAAAGCCAGCCTCCTTAGGTATTATGAAAAAAGAAAAATACGTGTCTCTCCTAGTGCGGTCAGATACAGTTATTCTGATCCCTTAATGTACGTGGAAAAAATGAACATCATAAATCTGTCGGTTCTACGCTTGACTTCTCTAATCTTTTAGTCATAACTTCTCCTACCGTAGGTCTAAGAATACGTAATCAACATCATCACTAAAAAGACCTTTCACAAATTTATGCAGGGCATTGAAGCTGTAGTTTAACCCCAACCCGTACGTTCAAGTTAAACCATAACCTTATCCCATAAGCTCAAACTGTAGTAGCAGTGATTATTTGGGGTGGCGACCGACGGCTTAGATAATTTGCGCTATTAGGAATAGATGGGGGTAATTCAGGTAGGGCTAGGGTTTTTTTTGGAGGAAGAACGGAGAGAAAACCTACTTCGGAATTAGCTCACTCACTTAAAGAAATGTGCTAAAGGGGTCCACAGTTCAACTTCTAATCCGAAAGATGGCGTTTCAAAGTACTCTACACACAGCACACCCCAAACAGTGATCGGGATGCCACTGAAAAATCCTGCGACCTCAGGGATTCGAAACAGGGTCCTCGGGACGGGAATTCAGTAATTAGTCCCGATCCTCTCTAGTTATGAAGAAAGATTTTCTAATAGGGTGGAGGAGTTAGATGGAGTCTGATGCAATGCAAAAAAAATAACGTGACGAAGCACCCGAAATGAAGATTTTTGGAGAAAGAGGTTATAAAATGAGGCATTAAAACGCGCTCTATGATTTATCATCCGAAGCATCCGTGAGTTGGGGAGAAGATCGGAGGAGACCAATGTAAAAAGATTGCCTCGTGTTGAATGGTTTCCGCGGAAAGTTACGTATGTTTAAGCAGGCGACGCCAAATTCATGCTCCGTCCCGTCACCACGCTCTGCGGATGCAATTCATCGAGCCACTCAACTGCGTCCGTCTCCAAAAATTCGTGAATCGCATCTCTCATCGTCGTCCTCCTCCCCTCCCCCCCATCATTCCGCACTACCGTCCCCCCACCCGATTCCGTATTCATGCACGAGACATTCTTTTTTTTTCATCTCTCCGTCGAAGGGAGGACTGAAATTATCTCATGCCGCACCCTCGGTGACTGGCAATTTCATCCCGCGAAAATTGGATTGACCCGTCGTCATTTTACATCTCGTTTTATATACGCGGTGCAGCTCACATTTACGACCGCGTAGATACTTTACAACGATCCTGGTGACTGACGAGGTTTTCTGCGAGCGATCATTAATTATTTTCTTTTTCTGTTAACGTCCTGCCGCGAAGTCGGCGAAATTACCGTTTTCAGTATGGATTTTGATCAACAAGCATCGCCTCTCCCACCACTGCTCAAGAGTTTCTCCGACATCAATCGGATGTGATTGCGTTACCCTGGTTGAGCTTCGAAACCAATGTTGTATAAACTGTTTGCCAATTAATAAAACATGCAGCAATGGTCTTGGAGGATGTTAATTCTGAAACGCAGGCCATTGCAGAAATACGACATAAATAAAAGTTTTGACGTCCGAGTCCGTGACTTCGTAGAACTGTCAGCATCAAATCACAGGATTCTAATTAATGACTCTTGAGGGCACTTTGGGGAATGAGTTGTTCCACAACTCTAGCTATATTTTCACTTTGAACGTAAAAAATTTGATCGAGAAAATTTAACCGTAATACTATATTTCGTAAAAATAGATTTCTCCACGGAAACTCGCAAAGATTTTTTTCTTCAAGGCTCACTTCAAAAGCGAATTGCCCCTTTCTGTGATTTCGATGTTTTCACAACCAAAAAAGTGGCACTAATAGCGTTTTAATTTATTCGCGGGAAATACCAGTGGAATGTAAATGATAAATTTGTATTAGTGAACATTAGTATTGGGTGAACTCTACCATCACCTACCAAACCGGCGTGTATAATTCACACATCAGAATAGGTGGACAAGATCCCTGTTCCGGTTATGGTTTGCCAGGAGGAACTGGTACCCGAAAAGTCAGCTTGGATAGAGAGCTTAGAGTGCTTAGAAATGCTTGCCCAAACCTGAACCCTTTGGTCAGTAGTCCAATTCTTTACCCCTCGACTACCGCAACACACGCTTTTGACTGTACAGTAGCTAATATACTAAAGCATTCCTGCACGCAAACGCCTTTAATACAACAACATACATTACAAACAATATACATTATTCAATAATTAAGGTGTTTGACTAAGCCATGAGTTTTCATCTTTAAGTTAATATTTTCGCGTTGGGTGTCATATTTCGAAATAGTCCGATTCTTCGGGTACCCCAGATTGACTGTTTACGGTTTTGTGGCTAAGTATAATACTGTCCGGGGAAGGTTTCGCTAACCCGGCAAGGAAATCTCATTCGAGGAAACGCGTGCTTGACCGGATTTTAGCGTCACACCATGTATTTTGTGCAAAATATGACAAAAATGTTCTCTTTCACACGAAACGTATGGATCCAAACATCCAATCCATCCCAGTCGGTGCAACTAATTTAAACGTTTGATTATCAGTTAGATGATGCGACTTGAAATCCTAGTAATGAGAGATAACACTTTAACTTCCTATTATATAAACGCCATAGCTATATAAGTTTCCCATTTTTAAGCAAATAGGAATAAAAATTACTTCTGCCAGACAAATGAAATATACTGTCGGGAATTTATCCGAAATAGGTACACGGGTGGTTGCGGACAGTTTTCAAAGAAAGGGAATAATTTTCAAATTAGGGCTATTTACCACATCGAGATTCGAACCCGGATCTTATACTCTACAGTCACGTGCGCCGATGGTATAACCAAGTCATCCTCCTCAAGGCTGAATCGATGGCTGTTTGTGAGTTAAAAATTGCCTACGTAAAACAAAGCAAATTTGTTTCTTTTCGAAACACAAAAACTGTCATTATACGGCGATATATGGGAGACTGGCAGGATGACAGATCGGACAGGGATCATTTGTTTGAGACAGAAACTTTCTAAAATGGAAGGTCGACCCTATCCCTTGGCTACGACAGTGTTAGACAAGGTCTATCAAAATACTTTTGATAAGAAGGTTTTGAAACATTTCGAAAATTAGTCTCATGCAAAAACCATCTTCCAGACATAACACCGAAGTAATCCGCCTAAAAGCATAAGAAATTTTATTTTGACATCGCACTATGGGGTTCAGAAGTTCGTAAACAATGTGAGACTTTCGTTGGATAAATTGACTTCGTGTTTCACAGTGATTCCTGAAATGAGATTATAAAAAATGAGATACAGTCACCGTTCTTTCGATTGAAAACTCTAATTGCCTACTGTTCTGGTTAGCTACTATTACTTTCACGTGATTATGGCATTGCGTTATTCAATTACGCCGAATTCTACGGTTTTCGGCTCAACTTAATGGAATTTCATGATGAAAAGTGAATGATAATAACTTTGCAAGTTCCATTGATTTTTATTTTAAAGACGACCGGTTTCGTCGAATATAAGTCGACATCATCAGGTGACGTCTTCAATTACGTCGTTCACAGGCGACATCTGCCTCTATGGATGCCATTGGACAAGTCAAGCATCTGCTTCCAAAAAGGTATTATTTATCCTTGAGAACTTTGAAAAAAATCTCCGAGACAATATCAAAACTTAGCGCCTTACGAGAATATTCATTTCATTAATCTGCGATTTCTTTCCACCCCAAAAAATTCCTTTGAAAACGTCATATTTCACTCTCTGCTAGCCGCTTGTCTGAAAAACTACCCTCTATAATGAACTACAGTCTCCCTCAGGATTGGCTTTTCCTTCAATTCAATGTTCCCTATTTATTCAACTTTTACGGAAAAAATAATTATAACTTTGTACATTCCGCTTAATGTTTGATCATACAACCCAGGTTACAAAACATTGTATCTTCTTCAGGTCTGAGAATAAAACTCGGTTCGTACGACTAAAAATTAATTGGAATTCAAAAAGTTTGGGTTTTTCTTTCCGTAACAGATATATTCCACAAAACCAAGTCTGAAACTACCGATGTTATTCAACTTTTAACCGTCGACTTTTTACTTTTCCCCAATATTATCGAATAACGTTGTTCATCATATCCTAGCAGTTTATGCAGTCCAATTACTATCTTGTATTTTGTATCTTAATATGATGCATTTTCATCGCGTAACAACCATTAAAACACTATGGAAAATTAATAATCATTATATTGACGTCTTTGAATATTAAATAGGGTAATAGTTTTTAAAATTTGCTCACATGAAGATCGAAGGAGATGATACATGAAAGGTGCTCAATTGATATGGTTTGCTTCTAGTTAGATAAATCAACCACCTCCTCTTTGCGACGTCTAGGATTACAACGGCCACTCCATACAAGTATCGAACTGGGTCGTCATCGGTTGTGAACTCGTATCTATCGTAATGGACCTCATAAAGTCGGCCTTCCGAGGGGCGTCAAACACGACTCAACACCTGTGTGTAATCGCCGTTTGGAGTGGAACGGAAGTCAAAGAATCGAATTTCATCCATCGATCTCCAGCTGGGGTGCTGCTGCCCTCCTCGAATGTTCCGCGTAGTTTTGAATTCCACCGTATGTTCTTAAATTGCGAACGTCTATCCTATTCCACGGTGAGGAAAACCTTCAATGGTCGACGTTGATGTTAGGACCATGAGACATATATATATATATATATATATATATATACAAAAATATTCATAGAAAATAATTAAAAAGAACAGTCACATTCAAGATTGTTTGAGGTTTCGGCCTTCTTCAAGATATATGTATATATATATATATATATATATATACATGTATATAACTTGGAAAGCAAAAACAATATAAGAACACATAAAAAGAACACTCACACGTTAGTTCTTAATAATTTCGACGGAATTGAGCTCCGTCTTTATCAGAAGATACAGTAGTACTGAATCAATTCCGTCGAAATTATTAAGAAATAACGTTAGTGTTCTTTTTATGTGTTCTTATATTGTTTGTTGCTTTCCAAGTGTTGTATTCAACACTTCCGTGTTACTTCGATGAAATCATCTTTATATAAAATATTATTCTTACTTGATAATACATTACTTTATAAGAATATATGTATGTATATATATGTATGTATATGTATATATATTATTATTAGGTAATCTACCGGCTAACGTAGGCTTTTGGGTGGACACAACTATCAAAAAAATATTTTGTAACTCCAAACAAAACCCAATCCAGCAACCTACTCTACATCTTCATCTCTGTGTACTTCTTTCCTCTCTTCATCCCGTCCAACATCCCTATCCTGTTCCTGCCCTTTCCTCGCTTGCCCAATATTCTCCCCTCTATTACCTTCTTCAACATTCCACTACCGCTCAATACGCCTTTCATCCATTTTTCCTGCCTCCATAGGATTTATCTCAACAAACCCCTCTCCTCCCCCACCATCTCCAGTACTTCCTCATTTGATTTCCTTTCGGCCCATTTCACCTTCTCCATTCTTCTCCACACCCACATTTCAAAAGCCTCCAATCTAGGTCTATCCTCCTGCTTCAGTGACCACGTTTCCGCGCCGTACGCTCCATATCAGAGTTTTTACGAGTCTTGTCTTAACATCCCTACTCAACGTCCCCGTCATCAACTCCCTCCTCCTAGAGAAAGCCTCCTTGCCTAGCGCAATTCTTCTCCTTACGTCCCTACCACTTTGACCGTATTGGTCCAAAACACTTCCGAGATATGTAAACTGTTCTACCTGCTCTATTTTTTCCCCGCCTATTTTAATATTTAGCTTAGCCTTTTTCTTTCTGGAAAGTCGCATAATCTTTGTTTTATTAATATTGATTCTTATCCCATATTTATCGCACTGAACCTCCAATTCACTCAGCAATGCTATGTATATAAAACTGTATTAGAAATAATAAAATACAAATAGATGTAATTTCTTTTAAGGTGATTTTCATCATGTTTATGTTATTCATCAATCCAATCCGGGCCAACGGCCCCTCCTCCCACCGATTGGGCACTTGTCAGACCGTCATTAGTCAAGGCTTCATTTGCGAGCGGGATAGATGAATGGCGATTATCGACATGACACCACGTAACGGGGTGGGATGCGAAATAAGTGTCAGATCGTGTCTGATCGCCGTTAATTCCACGTCAGTCTGGACTCTTGCAGTCCCGACGCCCCACTTATTAAATCAACGCTCATCGAACATTCATCTCCGCTGGGTCTCCAACGATTTACGCCTGGAGTCCGTGAGGGAGAGAAGACCTCCGTAGTCAAGGTGACCATCCGCCCCGTGTTACACAAGGGTAGTTCTGTATTTCAGAATGATCCTCTGGATGACATACATATTTATAGGAGACACGGATACGCTCAGAATTTTAATGAATTGTTCTTGTATTATTTTACACATCACGACACTGATTAATTGTCTTTATCTTGATACAGTCAGTGAGACCACCAACGCTGCTTCACTGACCACTGTGCAACAACAACATCGATTGCTATATACAACATTTATCCGTTCATCCAAACATAGTTATTTATAACAAATTAATGCTGAGGCGTAAGGCATGCGTGAGAAATTAGTCGAAAGAAACTCCGATTTCTGCCAAGACTTCATCGGTATCTATATTGTGGCTTTGAGATGACCACGAGGGAGTGTAGAAGAGGGTGCTACACCAAACCACCAGCCATTTGAGAAATCGCTAAAAAAATGCATTTCGTAACATGTTCATTTCTGAAATTTCATACCATATCGCTCGGGGAAAGATTCACTTATTTATCCCTCTCATCATTTTTCCTATTCGTGACTCACATTTTCGTGCATAGGGACATATTTATGATTCATTATAAACTCGGTACTGCGAGTTAAATAGAGCTGGCTCCAACTCCAATAAAAAACATGTTAATCCGTGCATAGTGGCTGGGTTTGCAATGTTCAAATTTTATGCACGGGATTACACGTGGAGTAAAGCAACTGTCAATCATCAGCATTTAAGTTTAAATTATTCTCATATCACCTTCATCCCTCAACCCCTCCAGATGTAAAGGTGAAAGTAGGCAAAGGAAAACACGATTAAATATTTAAAAAAAAATGACGTCAATCTGATTTCGAATTTTCTCTCGGCTGTTAACCCGAACGTGAAAACGAATTTGCGTTCAGCTTAAAATGGTAGGGCGGGGGCGATATAAATGTTCCAGTAATTTAGTGAGGGATAATACGAAAGTTGCGTGATTGGCCACTGAATTTAGCATGCTCTACAAATATCCCGAACATATTAAATTTGAAAGCTGAGGAGACTTGGATTTTCGAGTAAAACAGTCCCGCGTTCATCAAATCAGACTACAGGTGATAATACCGTAATGTTGAACGGTGTAACTCAGGAATGCCCACCAAAGTAAATATGGAGGGGACCACCATTTTCCATTGTATTCAAAATATCAACATGTATGGCTAACAATTTAACACGATCCCTTTTGCATCTTTGCTATTTACCTTCAACGATCACCGGTAACAGTGGACAGAATTTACATACGCGCAGCTATCATCCAAGGACAATGAGGCATGTTTTTAATTTCAGGAAAACGATAGATACGCTTACAAAACATAGGGAGCTGAAAGTGAATGCCGACCCAGGTAGCAGCGGGGTAAAGTCCTGACCGTCCAAACAGCAGGTGACGGGTTCGATACCCGCTTAGGTTGATTTTACTTTAACTACCGGTTTGTATGTTTGGTGTTATTTTAATTGTTATATTCGTGTTAAGTAACCCGATGTAATGTCCAAATTTAATGATACTTTCAGATTAGTTTTTAATAACAAAATAAATTAAAATAAGCAAGAAAATCATAGTGAGTGATACACGTGGATAAAACCGTTAGCGAACGTAAACAACAAACGAGGTACCCTGGTTACGAATATAAATATGTATCCAGGAATTGATTTACGTCTTACCGCAGTTTTCAGAACATTAAATTTCCTCTGAATCCAATAAGCAAAGCGAATAATGATTTAGGAATGTTGCCTGAAGCCTGAATCTGTTGAACTTATTTTGGAATGTATTTACCAGTGTATGTAACAAACATTTTTAATGAGTGTCACTGCTATTGCTCTCCATAATACGTTTTTTCTCAGAGGCTCAGTCGACGATCTTGATTCAGAGTCAAATATTCGCGAAGTGCACCTTTAATCCCGTGAATTAGGATGCTGCAACGTGAAATTTCAAGAGTACGGCGGTTTCTCGTGATCCAACGTGTAACTTATAATGATGAATGCGAATTATGCATAGCCGTGTTAGCATCCAACGCGAATGGTTATTTAAAAATGGTTTACCACCTTGAAATAATCATTCGCACTGGAGCATAATATTGATAGTGCAGTGGGCTACTGACAGGGAGATTCGGGCTCGAACCCAGCTGACACCAATGCATCTAAATCTACATGGTACCCTGCAAGCCACCATTAAGATTTATGGAAAGGGATTACACCACACCATGCAAAACACATGAAAATTAAATGTTGCTTACATGTCAATCGCCAATAAAAACGCAAAATATATCAAATAATTGAAAGTAGATAATTTTAACTTAATCTACTTGCACTACGGTATCCAAGTACAAAATAGTTCTTCTACTACGCATATGAGACGAATCGCTAGTTTCAAAAACTTTAAAACAAGGGTTACGGGAAACAATTACAACAATTTAGGTTTCGTAAAGTTTACTCAATGATATTCACGCACCTAGCGCAGTCGTTTTTAATTATTCCCATCTATTAACTTTTGCAGGATAAATTACATCTTTCATCTGCAGGTTCTACATTTAATCGCTATAATTGTATTGACATGATCTCTCCTACCGTCGTGAGATGGGATTAATAAGATATATATACACATATATACACACACACACTCATACACACCAATACGTAGATCTTGCACCTTAAAGAGCAAAACTAGCGGTTGAGCGCCACCGTCAGCTGTCATAACTCACCAATACTTTGGATTGAAGATGAATATTGGTTGTTACCACTGACACAAAAATGTTCACGAACAATCTCGAGTTTCGCATGCTCGCATGATTCAGCAATATGAGCGAGTTCTGGGAGCGGGCGAAAGAAGGGGTAGGCATACGGCAGAATTCCACATTCCGGAGGGCCAGTCCCTCCTGCATGAGATGGCTCATCACTACAGGGAAAATCCGGACCGACCGCCCTTAAGCTGGACTTCTCCGAAGGTTTCCCGTATTTAGGGAAGAGAAACAAATGTTAGAAAAAAGTGATATTTACTCTATGAGCAACTATGGAGTTTGGGAGAGGATAGACCCGAAGGAAATGTCCACCCCAAGGGCCACTTCTATGATTACCATGGTTACCAACCCCTAAAGATGTGATTCCGAGAGATAACTGATTCACTAAGAGGGAAATCTGGGAATGAGATCTACCCAACAGTAAAAGCAAGAAGCAACTCGAAAAAAAGCAGAGATGTTGTCATATATAGATCTGCAGTTCAGTCAAAAGTCTGAGCCTACAATTTAAACCAAAAGCAGCCACAAAGGCTTGTGGTGGGGGGTGGTAGGACACCAATCATACATGAACAACTCTGTCTTTACCTTATCATTAGATTTTCCTGCAACCAAGCCTACCTTCTTGAAGGCTGACTAATACCTTATTCTGATGAGGTACCCTAGAAAGTTTAATGCCTGTATAACAACCAAATATTTTTACTGTTCTGAGACAATTTGGTCCCATCAATTTCATAATTAATGTCTTCCTTTCTTTTATTGTATTCCTAAATATCAGTGCTGTACTTACGTAAAGTGGCATTCATTCAAATGTATTCCAAAACAATTCTATATGCACCATTTAACAGGGAATGTTCGCATCCGCAAGTGACAATTTGGATAGTGGAAAACAATGCTCATCATTCTAGAATTTTTGTTAAAAATATGAATAGATGAAAAGTACAATCTTATCTCCATAAACGCATTTCGAAATAGTACTCGAGGGAAAAAATAAGAGCTCATTGTTCTCAAAATTCTACCGCGAAGCTGCATTATGAGATCATGGCGGGAACCTTTACACCCCCCACCACACACTCTTGCGCCGGTTTGAATGGTATTGTGTGGATGTACTTACAAAATCGAGAATCGAGGATTTCGAGCCCTTCGTGAACTATTTATTCCCCAGCATCCTCTTTTTTTTTGCGATGGGTTGGTTAGAGCAGGGTGGAGAGGCAATAGGATGCTCGCAAAGCAACGATGTACGCTTTCAGCCTCTCAGGTGTGGCGAGTGAGCCAGGGAAGGGGGCAAGCGAGCCTTCTTGAGAGACCACGGAGCATAATAGCGTGGGGGAGGAGAACTGGAGGGAAAAGAGGGGGAGGGGAGGGTTGAGTGGGGGATGAGGGGAAAGAGGGGTGTTATTTCCCGGTCGCTCCGCATTCCTCGCCGTCTGATCTTCCTCGTCCCGGCACATCCCGGCCGCCACCGCAGGCATCAACCCCGCACGACCCCCGCCCGTCCGGCCCGAAAGTGCACCACTTTAAGTCCAATTCGACACTTGGTGCGGTGTAGAAATAGTAAGGGGGTTTAAAAATAGTGTCGTTTCAAATAAATAGTAGTAGATGTACATCCAGTAATATACAAATCAAGATAAAATGGAAAAAAACATAATTTTCCCTTCTGTTCTTGAATTCCAGTACTAACCAAAGAGGAGGAGTTATATAGTATTAATTTCCATATGAGAGAATAAACGAATGAGAAATACACGCTCGAACGATATACCAGGGTAAATTGTTAATGATCCTTCGTCTCATTCAAATAATAATGTGTTTTCTTCGATTTTAACGTGGATATATCTCAACCGTTGAGCAAATCCTCATTCATCAGAACTGCATTGCAGTATTTATAAAACAAATTGTTTCATCGTACATCCTTTCAAATTGTACGAGAATATTAGCTAAAACTTGGAGTAATAGTGAAAATGAATTAGTTTATTTCCTATAAAATTTATAATTAGAGAAAGAAAAATGCACTTCGTCTTTAGTTATGCGGTGGCAAGGAAAACTGTATTGACAGCTGATATTTAGTTACGTGCCACCCTGCGAACCACCATTAGGGTGTGTGGCAGGGGATGATTCCAATTAGGCACGTAGCATCACTATTAAATTTGCTAAAGTTGCCAGTAAAAACGCAAAAACATCGAAATGTGTTGAGGTATGTTTACTACAACTGGATACGCTACGATGTAGGAGTATATCTTCAAAATAAAGGGTAAAATAAAAATGGCCACGATCTAGGTTACTTAGAATAAACAAAATATTTTTCAATCTAGCATGGTTGTTTGTAGTTGCGGAAAAAACTGACAGATTAAACCTGTCGGTCGTGATCTCTCTAATCTTATTTTCACGATCTCACCTGCTTTTCATACGATGGAGCTAATAACACATTTGAAACATCATCGCTTAAGAAACGAATTCCATTTTCAACAAGAGACTTGACCTCTAAGTCACCCTTTGCTCTGTGAGTGATTACAAACCCAGTTTCTCCAATAACCTAGATATTAGCAATATGTATACAGGGTTAAGGAAAAGATGTATTTTCCTTTTAGGGCACATCTACATCTCAGCAAGTAGAGGGGAAAGGGACCAATATTGAAAATAAGTAGAGTAATTCCGAATAAATCTTTTCCAAACAATCACCATCAAGGTTCCAAGAAACTGCGGGAGATGCGAAAACAGTAACTTTTATCGTAGTCATCTGCTAATATGCATTTCAATGCAACAATTCGTAGTCTGACAGGACATTTCGATAGCTTAACTGGCTAAAGCACTCGGCCTCGGCACGGATATCGAGGGATCCGGGTTCAGATCACGGTCAAGGCAAATGATTTTTACACTCATTGTAAAATTGTACATGAAATTGTTGCATTGAAGCCATTATTATGGTTGCTTCTGTTTCTTAATGGATATGGGAAAGCAAACAAATATTTTTTTTCAAGGAGTATAAGTCCCAAAGGGAGAGTTGACCTCGGGGGGCAACTGCGATTTAGGTTCACACATATGAGTGTGGAGTTCATCGTAAACAAGTCCAGGATCCCCACCTTTGAGTTACGTAAGCCAACAGGTTGCTTCTTGTTTGTTTTTTCACGACAAACATATGCGGGCAACCATCCCCCGCTGAAAAATGTGAATTTGTGTGCTAAATCCTAGATTTTGGCTCTAATTTTAGAAGTGGTGGAATTTTTTGTGGCATCCTTATCTCTACGTGTACTTGTGTGCCTTTTGAATAGCTAATAGTCTGCAGTACTCCGTTAGTTGATATCGAAGGTTAGCGACTGAGTCAGAAGGCGCCTTCCTCTACAAATCCCTGAAACACATTTGTCGTTTTTCCTTTCTTGTACTTTTACGTTGTCCCATTAGCCCAATCATTCCTCGGTACTTACAATACGTAATAGGAACCAATCGGATTCCTTTGCTGAGCACCAAATAATCACTCAAATCAACCTCCTCTTCTCTTCTCAAAAGCTTATGGGAACCCTAAATAAATATCTTTTTTTATGAAAATTGGAGTTTTTCCTGAATTGTATGATTTAAAGATTCATGAAAACACTTTAATAAAACTATATTCCTAGGAAGAGGCGTAAAATGGTCCCACGACAGTTTAAATGAGAATATCGACATTTAAAATCATGTATAAAATAATATTTCTGCATCATTGCTGGCGCCCTAACACCCCCCGCCACATACCCTTGCCGTGGTAAGGGCGTGTTGTGTAGATTCAGGTACTTTTCCCATTTCCTAAAAAAATGGACTCTTAGAAAACAAATAATTTCACTATAAATTTGCATTACCACCCATCGAATTGAAACAAAAAGGCCCATACTCGTACATATTGTAACACCCAGCATTTTAGTAATGAATGCTTCTTTTGCCATACAAATACTGGTACCCAAAATGAAATATGTCAGTTTAAAGATGCATTAATAAAAAGTATGTGCGTCGCCTTGTACTGTAATTTCCTTAGATTTTCAAAATGAAGTGTTTCCCTTTTGAGCAGAGTTGTGGTTTTTTCTATTCTATGGCATTTCATCTCGGAATTTCCCCTCTTTTCCCAAAGCTTGAGCAAAATTATTTGTAATGGGAATATTAATTTATATGTACATAAAACAATGTGTAAGAATAACATCTAAGAATAGTACCAAAGCCAATTATTACTCGGAAACAACAATAACATATAATTAGTAAATCCTAGAAATAATATGTGTCGGTAGCAATTTTAATACATTTTACAAAATTTTTGATTCCAGCTTTTAGGCGATTATTACTCCTTCAATAAAAACAAAACGACCCTGAAAAAAACCAGCCGAGGGTAAAACCTGAGTAAAGTAATTACATAACCCTTGATTTTCAGAATTTAATTACATAGGTGAAAGAACTAATTTCCAGCTTAAAACCGAGGAAAAATCTTCCCCTTGAGGTTTTCTGTCCAGGGGGAAATTAGGTAGGATAAATTAGATTTCAAAATTTAATCCTTGAAAACCTTAGGGAGGTAAAATTTTCAGGGGGCTAAATTACGGGCGTTAATTTTTATCGTTTTAAAGTCTTAAAAAGTCTTAAAAAGCTTAATATTTTTATTGCATAATGTGTCACAAAAACATTTTTGAAAAAATAATAATATCCGTATCGCACATCACATTATCGTGATATTGTTGCGATATTCTTCAAAAACAAACAATCATCGGGAAAGATGATAATAGCACATATGACGACAATCCACTGAATCAAGTGAAGACTCACTTTTCATATGCGATACCCACGCAACCCAGCCGACTTGTTAATGCGCGACAAAGGTCTCAGCACCTACTCGCTCAATTAGTGCCGCAATCCTCGACCACCCACCCGCCTGTAGTACAATATGGGGAGGTTTAGGGAGGTTGACCACACCGTCTGACCTTAGATCCACTCCACACCAGCACAGTGGTGTCAACGGACGAAGGGGCGGGGAGAGTGAAATGGGGGCGCGGATAAACCCTTTGGCCTTTCCGAGGGCATGCAAGGCGGAGAGAAAACCGACCTTATATCTGTCTATCTGTCTCTCTCTCCCTCTCACCACTGCCGCACGTGTGCGTAAAGGAGGACGCCACGGCATCGATCGAGTAGCGCCTTTTAATTTTTCCCGCCAAGCGACGCGGAGGATACCAATCCCCTCCGCCCTTCTATGACGGCAGCAAACGTGTGCTCGACCGGAAGGAACGTCACGAAAATCGCGTAAAGAACGAGATATGGCGGTTTGACGTGTCCACGCCCACGCATCGTCCTTCCCAACACAACTCAGACACGTATGATCACTGAACGCAAAAGAAAGGAAAAAAGCGTTTTCTGTTATGCTTAAGTCAAAGAAATGAATTGTCGTAGAAGGGAACTGTAAGTAGAATTATATTTTTATTTATACATATATATATATATACTGTATATATATATATATACAGTAATCAAACCATAAACAGTGATCAACCCGCAGGTCGGTGATGTTAGAGCTCGCCCATGTACCAAGCCCGACGGCGTGTGAATATTCACGCATCAAGGTAGGGAGTCCAGTTCCTTTCCCTGTGCCGGTTATGGTTTCCCTGGAAGAACTGGTACCCGGAAAATCAACTAGCTTGGGTGGAGCTGCAGGTGCCCAGAGTGCCCAGATAACTCACCCGGGAATCGAACCCGGGACCCTCCGGTCCGTAGTCCAACGCGCTACCCACTGGACCACTGCGACCCACATAAAAAATTTTTTTTCTAATATTTATGTATATATATTTTTATGGGGTTTGTGGAATTATATATGTATATTTTTTTCGATGGGTTTTGCTCAACGGATAGAGATGTAACTTCGGGCGTCCCCCAGGGAAGTGTAATTGGGCTTCATCTGTTCTTAATATACATTAATGACTTAAGCGCACACGTTAGTAGCGATCTCAGGTTATTTGCTCATGACACGGTGGTATACAGGGGAATAATGAGCCAACTAGATCGCGAGCTACTCTCTGGAGACTTAGACACAATCACGGATTGGTGCAAGAAATGGGGATTAATATAGACAAATGCGCAGTTTTGAAATTTTGGCCCAAAGGAACATAAATTTCATGAAGGATTCTCTGGTCTTCCACCGGGTCAGGGGTTCCATGTTGGCCAACGTTTCGATGCCTGACTCGTGCATCGTCCTAAGTGTAGATGGTTGCCAGTCTGTATTTGGCCGTCTTATATCGTTGAGCTCTCGGATCAGGTGACCTGTGATTGGTCCGAGGAGGAGGAACCTCCTGATTAGTCGCCGGGCCGTTGTGGTCTGATCCTTCCTTTTCTTACCTCCTTTAGCACAGGTTTCTATTCATTATTGAGGGAATAGCCGGAATCCCTATTGAAATTATGTCCTGCCAATCTAATTTCAATAGATTCTTTCACTATTCGGTCCCAGTTACCACCGGCGCGGGCAAGTACCTTCGTCCCATTGAATTTGATGGAGGGATCCATCGCTATGTGTGGAAGCTATGGTAAAGCGCGATCAACCGAAATGGCACGTGGTTAAATTGATTATTTTGAATTTCGAAATGTTTGAAGAGAAAGAAGTCTGAAAGAATGAAAATAATAGCCTGTGACTTATGTGTAAATCTATACGTAAATTTTCTGGTTTCTTAAAAGCTTGAGATTTCTCATTACTCTATCACATCCCATTTATGTATACCGTTTGCATTGCTTCTCATTTCTATATAACCGTGTACAGCAGTTTCCACAAAATTCTCTTGGAAATTTACAATAATGGCATTCTAAAAAGGAGATGTTTTTCTTAGATGTTATTGACACACTTACTAGTACTTGGAATTCAGAGAGCGCATAATGTAAATATTTCTATTCCTGAACCCATTTCCTGCCATACTATACTCGTACAATCGTTCGTCAGGGAATCATGAAATGATATTTAGTAGCTTGATTAGCTACGGCATTCGAATTCCTATCGAGGGGGTTCTGGGCCCATATTTAGGTTAACAAAAATTACTTTTATGCTGCAAAATGCTTGCATTGGGACAGGTTGGTAATTGATCGAGGGCTCCTTGGTTCAAATATGGGTAATGTTCCTGGATAAAACGCAAATTCTGTGATTTCATCTTAATCAAAAACAACTCGTGGAGAGAGTATCTTGATTCTGTTGGTAAATCTGCTAATCTGTTATTTCACATGGCTTTAGGATCGGTGCGAGGTGAGATTTACTTTCATCGGTAGAACCAAACTTTAGTTTCAGGATTGATTATCCGATTTTCATAATTAGCAGCACTAACTTTTTCTCAAGAATGATAACTCATCTCATGAAGACTAAATTTCATTTAAGTCTCCAAATACACTGATGAAGTCGCACGTGTAATTAGGCTATCATTAATATGTACCAAATTTTTATGGCAAAATACGGTCGAAAAATGAGCTATTTTCTAAAACAAGGTGGTCTAATAAGTAAGACTAGTCCGTTGGTATAATCCCCAAATGGCCCCGGGTTGAAGATTGCATATCAGGTAGATAACTCTGAATACCCCCAGCATAAGATCAACACTGGAGTAATACTAGCCTTTCTACCTTGAATGTGTGAAATGCACTCTGAAATAGTAGGAAGACTGTGACCTTCACGCTTAACTATGAAACTGAGCCACGGGTTAATTACTATGTTTGAGGGTTGAGCTAATGCCATAGGTACTAAAGGTTTTTTTTGACAATATGTTAGTATTTGGTAATATGTTGGACTAGGCATTTAAAAATACTACCTGGCTAGCAAAACAGTTTCATTCCAGAAAGAGAATAGGAACAAATTGCACAGATTGACAGGAGAGAAAACGAAAAGCACATATGAGTGCTCAGTTATTTAGAAATGATGCTGGAGTTATTTTTTTCTTATTCTGGACAATTCCATCCTATTGTCGACATTGACATAAATATTCCGCGATCCACCAAAAATGTGTGTGACAGGGGTACAAGCACCAAGTGGGAAGGTTGAATAATAAGGTAGAACATGGGAGAGGAAGGGGAAATATTTTCGTTAAAAACCTATCAAATAACGTGCAAACTTGTATAAATGCTGGGGTAAGACTAATTTCACAACAAGGGTTCATCTTGCATCGAATTTCGCATCTTTGTACCAATTTTTCGTTCCAATAACCATCCTTTATTGCGTTTCCACGGTCGTCATAGGAATTTCACCGTTCGAGGGTCATTTAAATGCTCGTTTCGAGTGGGGGTTGGTTTCCTATCTGGTTTGGAGCTAATTTCATTTCGGATACACAATATGCCTCTCCGATGGCGTCACCCATATCTGAGCGGGACTCTCTCTTTCTCTCACACCACCCACGCCCATACGCCTCTTGGCATCCCCGCGTCCCAGAACACCCCCGCCGTTGCCGTCAGAGGGGGAGCGGGGGTGGGGAGGGGCAAACGTGCTCGATTTAAAAATATTGCGTCGCCTCCTTTCCGTGAAGACTCCTCCGGTTGAGAGGAGGAGGGTGAGCTGTTGACGGGATAGTATCCCCCCATCAACCTCCCCACGGCACCAGTCACATCGCGACCCTCCTTTCACTCTCTCTCTCTCGCCTTCCGTCTTCACTCCCACCCACGGTTCCCCCCTTAATTAACCCGTTACCCTGCTCCCCCATCCCTCCTCCTCATACCGTGTCGACCCCTGCGCGAACGGTCGTCACGACCCTTTAATACCCCCCCCCCCCACACCCCATCCCCCTCTCATCCCCCGCCCTAAAAACTTCGCCCCACCTCCAACCCGTCACGACCGCTCCTTCCCTCCCATCTCATCCTTCCTCCCTACCCCCCCCCCCAAACCCCACCTTTACATTGTCCTCCCGGCCGCCGTCTGGTCTTATAATAGACCATTCGGGACCGGCCGCCGACGGACACGCACAGGGCACATCAACACGCACGCACACACACACACACCCAACACCGTGGCACGCACGCGCAAACACTCATTCGCTCACTCACCCCGAGACGGAAACGCTCTAATCAGGCCATCGAGGTGAAGAATTTACATGCTCGGGTTTTTTTTTTGAAAGAGTTCTGTTTCAGACATGGGTTCATTTCCTCGGTTCTCGGTTCGGCTTGTGGTTGCTTGTTAATCGATCGTTAACGCTACGATTTGGTTTAACTTCACTTAAAAAAATGCTGTGATTTTCATCAAAAAGCCCTTAAAACTTTCATTTTTTTGACAATAAAACCGAAATCAACCAATGTTTTCTTTATTTCGAATTATTGATTAAGAACTAACAAGAGGGAGAATCACAATCACGCAAACCCTACCTGGAGTAGAGCCATCTAGGTGGGAATCGAACCCACGAGTCTCTGGGTTGAAACCGTACCCATAAGTATTTGGACTGGTAGACGAAGCAAGGAAAAGATTCAAAGATTGATATGATTTATCAAAAGCTTTCATTGTAAATAAAAACTTACTCTTGAAATGAATGCAATCTTACGAATCATTTCTGAAACAATTTCGATATCGGTTATCCCACAATTATCCAAATTTAAAACACTCCATCACATATTTTTTCATAGAAGAAATTATTTCCCACCTCTGTTATTTCTTGAGTCATGTCCCAATCCCATCATGCATCAATCCCCAAAATGATTTACTGGCTAACTCTTCAAGCACCACAGGAGAGCGGGACGTGAAATGAAAAAAAAAAGATAGCATCTTTATATTTGCTGCCCAATCGACAAAACAAATTTTTGGGTGACAATTACAAATAACTGCACTTCAGATAAACGTTCTGAAATTTAAAATGTTTCCTAAGATTTTAATCAGAAGGGTGTATTTCGCTGCAAAACAGCTTACTTGTGACAGCTTGAAAAGAAAAGGATTGTAGAGGAAGGTCAAGGATCAATTACGCGAAGCAGGTGATTGATTGAAGATTCCAGCACAATGAGCAACTAAGTGATCGGCAGGGAACATGAAAGGTTGTGGGGCTGCTACCGATCAATTCTAGAATTAATTACTCTTACATTGCACTCTGCAAGCAACGGCTATGGGTGTGTGGCAGTGGGTGATTCAACTACAGAAAAGGTTTATCATAACAACGTTTTACAAATTTAGCTCCTCTACACTGTACGCTATCCAATTCGGCAATAAATCCAACTTCGTGAGTGTCCCCTACACTTGCAGCATATTCTAAATGAGGCCTAACTAACGACAGATAACATTTCTCTTTGACCTTTTCATCACATTTATCCAGTACTCTTCTAATAAATCCAAATTTTATATTAGCCTGTCCACATATTCCCCAAATTTATTTCACCCAGGAGAGATCGTGAGTGAAGGTAACGCCTAGGTATTTAATTTAGTCTACACATTCCATTTCGGTGTTCCTAATGCAGAAGGCGATTGGGAGAGAAATCTTCTTTTTCCAAAAATTTTTGAATACGCAATTTTTTAAGTTTAATTCTAATTGCCAAGTGTCCCAACAGCGTTTTATATCATTAAGGTCATCTGATAAAGCTGCTCTGTCCTCAGGATTACGGGTATCTCCTTAAACCAATCCATCGTCGGAAAATATATGTATATTATTAGTGACTGTGGAGTCAATGTCGTTATCGTAAAGTAGGATTAAAAGAGGTCCGATAACACTTCCTTGGGGAACATCTGAAGTAAATTCTACTGAATTTGAGATAACTCCATCTAGGACAACTCTTTTTACTGGACCATTCAAAAAGTCTTTAATCCAACCCCGGATATTTTTTCTATGCCACAAGCTTCTAGGTTTCCGAATAGTTTACCAGTGACGTACTTCGTCGAAGGTTTTCCTAAAATCTAGAAAAATCGTGTCCACTGGAACAATCCTCTCTCCCGAAATAAGAATATTCTGAATAAAAAGCGAAAGTTGTGTCTCGCAGTCTATCTTTTCGTAAACCGTGCTGATTTTTCATTAATAACTCCTGATTGTCGAGTCGTCTCACGATCGAACTAGCAACTATATGTTCAATAACCTTATACAAAATGGATGTGAGGGAAATAGGTCTGTAATTGCTCGGTTCCTCCTTGTCTTAAACATTGGTGTTACGTTAGTCGTTTTCCAATCTCTAGGAACCTTGTGATCAACCAGCGACTTCTTAAATATTATTTCTGGACACATACATACATATATATATATATATATATATATATATATATATATATATATATCCATATATATATATCCATATATATATATCCATATATATATATATCCATATATATATATATCCATATATATATATATCCATATATATATATATATATCCATATATATAATAAATATCATTTCTTAAATATACGAGTGAGTATTTCATCGGCCCTGAGGACTTATTAGGCTTGATATTTTTCAGCAAACGTTCTATTCCACTATATGAGTTTTCAATTTTGGGGATCGGTTGATCGGCTCGAATTGGTAATCTATCGGACGCATTCTGTGAGGTATTGGTGAAGATGCTTTGAAAGAAGGAATTTAATAAGTTAGCGTTTTCCAAACTGCTGGTTACTCTTTCGTCTTCATCATTTTTGAGTGGATAAACAGTTAAATTAACAGAGTGGACTTAATTCCTTCAACTTCTTTGACGTATGACCACATGCTTTTGGATTCTCTTTCAAAGTTTCCGTTAACCTTTTTCTTTTGGATTTACTTATCGCTTTCCGAAATTCACTCTCAGCATTCGCCCTGGATATCTTACACGTAATCTCATAAGTGATCTCATTCTTTTTGTCGCTAAAGAATTCATCCCTAATATTTTTCATTCTGGGACTTTTTTAAAACTTCGGAAATTAACTACCAATACAGATAATGTTTTCTTGATATTACGGTATTTAGAATTTTTAACCAGGAATTCTTCTTATTGATATTGAATCCCTTATAAAATGTTCCGTCCGATGCTATCTGATTCGTGTTAAATGAACTATTGCTAGCACTGAACCTCACTTCGTTTAAAGCTACATAATTTGGCAAAGAAAACTTTAGAGACCCACTAATTGACTCACACGCTTACCTACACTTTAATTTAAAAATGCCAATAAAAGCGCTCGAATATCCTACCCGCTACACACTGGTGGCCTCAGACGTGTAGTGAACACCAAAACGGTTCAGAGGGTACGACGCCGGATGCCCTACTTGTTGATTATATGAATGAATGAATCTATTCTTGGACATTTCCCATAGAAACAGAAAAGCGGCTTCTAATTTATACCTTGTCTTCAGCAATAGTAGCCCTACTAAATCCAATTTTTATCAATATGATCACGAACTTTATGCACGCACGAGGGCTCCAAGAATATGATAGTAATCAACAATTATCGACATGATCCCTTAATAATTAATCACTATTTCGTGGGTTTGATATTTTTAACTAATTATTACTTTTAAGCGATGTATTACATTCCCTACCCATCTTTATAGGCGGAGACCATTAGTTTGATAACCATGTAATGGTGATATTCCCCCTTCTTACTTTTCAATTCTGCTTTACCTGTCTTGTTATGGCGGAGGCCTGCTGTATAAATGGTTTCAGTTAATTTTTATTCCGTTTTTTGGCACAATAAATGGCTAGTTTATTTAATTAATTGACCCTAATTTGAATTAAGTCTTCCTCAAGCATGCACATAAATCTGCACGTTTTTTTTTTGTTTTTCAACAAAAATATTCCCTTTTCCCTCCCTATCCCATATCCTTCCTTATCACTCACCCTTCCAAACTGGCGCTTGCACCCCTTGCCATGCACCTTTTTGATGGATTGCGGGGTATTTATTTCGATGTCGAAGAAATAGCCAAAATATCAGCATAAAATGTTTTTTGCCTATTAATTGATCCTAACTGATGAATAATGAAATGGTGAATCCTTTTCTCTCGTTTTTACTTCCATTATATTTTAGTAATTTTTAAACATTTGCAACAAACTCTCGTAAATGTGAGTTCTTTTTTTTCAATGAGTTTTTCCAACTTTATTCATAGCGTAGTCAGTGCCACGAACATTATCGACACTTGTAATGAGCATAAGAAATTGGGCAAATGTCCGGTCGCCCTATTACGCGTACCCTTTCACGGTTCACGGACTGCCATGCGTTTGTGGAAGTATTGGAGTAGATGCAGTATAGCTGATGCTCTAAAATCCCCCGCCACACATCATTGAGAGAGCTCGCGGAGTAGTGAACATATGCAGATGTAGATTAAGTGAATCTCAGCCAGTAAGCAAACGGAATTGAAAGGCAATTATTACTAGCAGGTGGTCTCTAATTCGTTGAGTAATAAATACCCAATTGAGACTTAGCTACTGTGGTGCACGCTAGGGCGTTGGTAAAATATCGTTTGATCATTTTTTACTCTTTTACCATTTCGTCTTTTATAAAAATAAAGATATGCATTTTTCCACGAATAAAATTAAGTATTCACGATCCAGGCATCGTTATGCATACGTAACCTTCAGGACCTGTAGATTCAACTGAATCGAACACTCGTACGTGAATGAAATAAATCAATTTTTTAAAGATTTTATCTCTTCATTTTTAGCAAATATGTGTCAATTCAATCTCATCCAACCATTCCAAATTTTTTTTCATTTCAATAAGAGAAACATAATTCTGAAAATGTACGCCTGCTTTGAGTTTGCATGTACTCTTACCCTACAAACTCTACGTCGAGTAGCACGCGGTAATTGTTTTAAAATTATTTTAGAATATATATGTATGCACATTTTTTCCCATCTTGTAGATAATGTTAATTACAGCCAGATACATGATAGAGCAGTGTATTATTCCACATCAGGCGTGATGCATGACAGTTAAGCTTTTCATAATTGTTAGTTAGCAATAAATACAAGCATGTAAAATATTTCATACTACGGAGATTTTAACTAAAGCTATATTCCTGATGTAGCATGCCTGATTTCGAAGCACTCCCTGCCATATATCATAGTGGTGTCTTGTGGGATGAAATGTAGATGCGCTACGGTAACTATATGTAAAGTGCTTGCCTATGCATTTGACATGAGCTGCTAGTAGCTCTCTTTCTCCCCTGCCACACATCCTAGCGTTAATTCTGCCGCTCACAATCCAATATTAAATGAATGTATTGCATCTCCGCGCGGATTCCTCTGGCAAGCGGCGAATCTCTCTCACAAAACGCCCGAAACGCACTCAGCGTGGAGCTAAAGAGGACGATTTTAATTGGTGAAGATATCTCCAGAGATGGTAGGAAGGAATGGGCGGGCGGTACTCACGTTCCCGTCGCCCTTCACGTGGGTTTCGACGGAGACCCTCCACACATACGCTGAACTCACCCATCTGCAATAGGGACCCTCGTTGAGATTAATAGTGCGCTCAAGCAGGTCGTGAGAAGGAGCTGAAGGATGGGAAGGAAGGGAGACGTCCAATGATTACCGCCCCTGTTTTGATCGCATGGGAGAAGACGACGAGGAGGTGGGGATAACGGGGTGCAAAAACTGAGGGCGGGGAGGATGCCTACAGAATGAACGATGTTGCGATGCATCGACTGCGATATAAACGTTAGATACTCACGGGAGTTCCAACTTAGCTGATCGATTTTTATCGAATTAAACACCTGAGGCCCGTTTCCCAAAGCTCTAACTCGATTAAAAAGTCCTCTTGAGACAGTCTTAAATATTTCATAAAACTTTCAAACTCCTATACTTTGTAACTCAGGCAAGTAACAACTGCTATGCCATTTATTATCATCAGCAGATTCTGTACCTCGTACAATTTATAAGGACTTGCATAACGAATGGAAACTTGAGGAGCAGGGTCATGTTGGATTATACTTAGTTGGTGTTATCGTGTTAATCCGCTCATTCTCTATATATTTGAGACTTTGTTATTTGAGCACTTTTTACTTTGTGTATGTGTTAGTGTATCCCTAACCTATATATGTATTTAGAAAGGTGTATGTGTGTGTATATTATTATTATTAGGTAATCTACCGTTTAAGGTAGGTTTTTGGATGGACACAACTATCAAATAAACATTTTGTGGCTCCCCATCTAGCAAACTAATCTATTTTTTTTATACTTTATATGGGCGAAATTGAGACCTAATGGTCCCTCCTTCCATTTAACCCATTGTCATATACATATTATACAAGGTATAAAATTTATAAAATGCATGCATATATACGCATAAATACATAGAGACAGACACAATTTTTAACATCGAAAAGCAGAGGAAAAGAAAAATAAATATTTTATTTATATACTATATATATACACAAGCATTAGTGGCCCAGTCGGCCAAGGGGTTGCAAGCATTGCTGAGTGAATTGGAGGTTCAATGCGATAAATATGGGATGGGAATCAACATTAATAAAACAAAGGTTATGCCATTTTCCAGAAAGAAAAAGGTTAAGCTAAACATTAAAATAGGCGGGGAAAAAGTAGAGCAGGTAGAACAGTTTACATATCTCGGAAGTATTTTGGACCAATTCGGTCCAAGTGGTAGGGACGTAAGGAGAAGAATTGCGCTAGGCAAGGAGGCTTTCTCAAGGAGGAGGGAGTTGATGACGGGGACGTTGAGTAGGGAGGTAAAGAAAAGACTCGTAAAAACCTTGATATGGAGCGTAGCAATGTACGGCGCGGAAACGTGGTCGCTGAAGCAGGAGGATAGACGTAGATTGGAGGCTTTTGAAATGTGGGTATGGAGAAGAATGGAGAAGGTGAAATGGACCGAAAGGAAATCAAATGAGGAAGTACTAGAGATGGTGGGTGAGGAGAGGGGTTTGTTGAGAGAAATCCTATGGAGGCAGGAAAAATGGATGAAAGGCGTATTGAGCGGTAGTGGAATGTTGAAGAGGGAAATAGAGGGGAGAATGTTGGGCAAGCGAGGAAAGGGCAGGAACAGGATAGGGATGTTGGACGGGATGAAGGGAGGAAGGAAGTACACCGAGATGAAGAGGGACCTGATATAGATAAGTTTGCTAGGTGGGGAGTCACAAAATGTTTATTTGATAGTTGTGTCCATCCAAAAACCTACCTTAACCGGTAGATTACCTAAAAAAAAATTCAACCAAAAATACATTTTCATCTGTCATTCCTACTATCTATTATTCACGTTTCCCTTTAATTAATAATAAAGGCAGGTGTACTTTATCCATTTATATGCATACTTTTGATACCTTTTGGTTGTCCGCAGAGTATGACGTTGGTGCAAAACATTGAATAATCGTCACCTCTACACTATATATTTTTATGTATCGAAGTTCGATTGCGCTGGGAACGGAGGATCACCTCGGCTCAACGGATAGGGGAGATTGTACGGCAGAAGAGGAGTCGCAGGAGTGGATGGGGGATGGGTTGTGAGTGAAGGTGTCGGGGGGAGGAGAAGCACTGCCGTCGCGTGGGGATGGCATGCGAACCCAATTCTCCGTGAATCGAGGGGGAAGGAGTTTACTGAACCGTCGGGGCGTGTTCGCTGGCAAGGAGAGGCTCTTGTAGGGGGAAGGGGGCTGAGGAGGATGAGCGAGGGGGAGATGGGATCTATGAGCGTGTGTGTGTGTGTGTGGGTTGCTGTGTGCCGAGCTGAGTGCCGAGGGGAGTGGCCTTCCACCCACAGGTGTCTCGAGCAGGGGCAATGGGGAGGGAGAGGGCGGACAGGGAAGGAAGTGGGAAGATGTAAACATCACATGCTCCCTCCAAAGAATTTACAGTTAATCATTGCAATCATCTAAAGTTTTAAAAGTAGTTAACGGGATATGTATGTGTCAAATTTGCAATGCATATTTGAATGCATATCTAGAGACACGTGTACACATTTTAGTGATTTGCTTGAATATTAAGTTTTTACTTTTTTTACTGGTTTGCAATATCCACAACTTTTTGTTGGTTATATTTTTCAATAATATTGAATTAAACTATAAGCAAAACTTTTGTTTCCTCATGCATACATATGGGATAATCTTTAGAGATACAACTACCGAATTTCAACGATTTCTATACAAAATGAACCATCGATCCAGCCACCGTTGAAGAGTTGGGAGTCCAAAGGAGACAATGTCTTGAAGAGTGCTCCTAAGTTCGTCCAAAATCTGAGAAAATGATTTAAGACTTTTTTAACTGAGTATATACAGATGTTTTACATGAATTGTTTCTTTTGTTTCCAGGTTATGAAAAGTGTAATAAATTCTTTTATGATACGTGATACATAAAATAAAAGCGATACCTTGTTCTTTACATTTTTATCAAAGGTAATTCCACCACTTAAAAATGCAAAATATCAGATTTTTGAGATCTGCAATCTTCCTTCTCGTTGCATAGTTAGATCTAATGGAGCATAGAGGTGAAATTACCCTGAAAGACTCTGATGGACGGGAAATTTTAAGAAGAGAGGAATAGAAACTGGATTTTTGTACTCCACGAAGAGTGATTAAAAATTTGAAAAGCTAAGCAATGAAGTATGGCCTATATATGGGAAGTATTAAAGTCTGTCTGCCTTATTTGGTGACAAATGGCTGTCGCGGAGAATCTGTGGAATGAATTACATCTTCCTTATCAATTACGGGGTGACTGAATTTTCTTGCGACACAGAAGAAATTATTATAACACCAAGTGATAGTTTAAGATTTGACAACAAGAATAAAACATGTGAGATAAAGACATAGTCACGTGACAGCCCAAGTACTCGTTTTTCTCTCGCACGATGCGTAAGCAGTACCAAATGGAATCTACGAGTCTGAAAAAATTAAATTAACGTGAATCATTGAATTTGATAAAAAATTAGTCAAGCGAGAAAATTATTTCATAATGTATATAGAAATGTATCAGCACGAAGATTGTTTACTATATGAGCCAGAATGTAATCAAATGCATACATATAGTATTCTAATATTTTGCAACTATGGCTGGTTCCATAAAAACCTCCACCACGAGCCTTTGAGGCAGTTTGCGGGGAATTGTATGGATGTAGATTGACAGCAAAACAGCACCTTACCATAACGTTTTCTTTTCGTGTGGTTTTTTGTAGATAAAGGCGATAAGTTGATTGATGTTTGATAGATCAATCATCATCTTTTTCAAAGTAAAGATACGAAATACGCAGGTAACGATTGTATTTGTAAATTTTCTCAAACAGAAAATCGATTCATCAGGAAAATTTTTAAAAAATCTTAGCCACCGGAATAGAAAAATCAGGGAACATGAAAATCTTAAAAAATGGATCCAACTTGTAAAATTAGAACCTATCTGCATGAAAACTCGAACTCTTTTCATGGAAATATCTATCTGTTGATCTTTGTCATCATTTTCTTTCAGTACTGGGAACATTTACTTGCCATAACCTGGAAAAAAATAGCGCTGGGTATGGAAGCGATTGCCATTAATGATAAAAGAGCGAAAGAATAATGGGGTGGCAAGGAGTCTGCAATGATTTAGCGAGGGAGATTTGCCACTTGTTTTCCTCTGACACAGCGAACGGCTTCGACGCCGAACGACATCCAAATTACTACCCGCTTACCCATTAATTATATCACAGAGTAGTCACGCAAATATAGCAGAGCGGAAACTATTAGAATCGTTTTAAAACACTCTTTAAGTTTTTTTTTATTTTTCTGCAACTGGAAGAAGTACAGATTTAGGAATATCCGAAAATGAAAAATATAATTAAAAATTAATTCCAAAAAAAATGCAACAAAATGGTAAACTGCAAGGCGTAGCGTTTTTTTAGTGATATGAAATAACCGGTCTTTTCCCATCCAAATTTAGTGCACCTAGAATATCTTGGGCCAACTTTGGAATTATAATGACATCTTTAAGTGTCAAAAGATGGACATGAGTTTTGAAAATCAATACAAAATAGTATCAGGAAACCTTTCCAAGAGTTACATAGCAATTAGAGGATTCATTACATAAAATACGGTTATTCTAAAATGGGTATTTTCCGGTAGAATAAAGTCAGAAGAAAGTAAACTACAGGCTGCTAATGCCGTATTTTGTTTACATATGAGAAAGTACGTACACAACCATAACCGGTACAGGGAAAAGAACTGCCACCCCTTCCCTAATGTGTGAATTTCACACGCCGTCGGGCTTAGTACTATGTGAACTCTACCAATACCTGTCAAACCGACCTTCGGGTTGATTACTGTAAAAATGGTTATATGTAATATATATATATATATATATATATATATATATATATATATATATGAGTCATATCTTATCTTCCGAAGAAGACGGAGTTCGAGTCCGTCGAAATTATCAAGATATTATTGTGAGTGTTCTTTTTATGTTCTCGTGCTGTGTGTTACTGTCTAAGTTTTATATTATTATTAGGTAATCTACCGGTTAAGGTAGGTTTTTGGATGGACACAACTATCAAATAAATATTTTGTAACTCCAAACAAAACCCAATCCAGCAACCTAAACTACATCAGGTCCCTCTTCATCTCTGTGTACTTCTTTCCTCCCTTCATCCCATCCAACATCCCTATCCTGTTCCTACCCTTTCCTCGCTTGCCCTACATCCTCCCCTCTATTACCTTCTTCAACATTCCACTGCCGCTCAATATGCCTTTCATCCATTTTTCCTGCCTCCATAGGATTTCTCTCAACAAACCCCTCTCCTCACCCACCATCTCCAGTACTTCCTCATTTGTTTTCCTTTCGGTCCATTTCACCTTCTCCATTCTCTCCACACCCACATTTCAAAAGCCTCCAATCGACGTCTATCCTCCTGCTTCAGCGACCACGTTTCCGCGCCGTACATAGCTACGCCCCATATCAGAGTTTTTAAGAGTCTTGTCTTAACATCTCTACTCAACGTCCCCGTCATCAACTCCCTCCTCCTTGAGAAAGCCTCCTTGCCTAGCGCAATTCTTCTCCTTACGTCCCTACCACTTTGACTGTATTGTAATGATGGGCACTATATATATATATATATATATATGTAGAGTTCATGTAAACAAAATCAGAAGGATGCAGTGTAGAGCAGATCGATTTAAGATGTCATTTTTCCCACGACCGATGATGGATTAGAATAACGTTATTCGACCACGCTAGGGGAGAATGATATTTTGTGAAAAAAGCACCTTGGTATATATTCACCCCCTGGCACACACCATAACGGTGACTTGAAGGCTACCACGCATGAATGCCGACAAATGTAACGAATGGGACCATAGAAAGTTAGACTTTAAGAGGAAGGCCCATATTGAATCATTAGAAACGTGACGGCTGGTTCTAATGCTTGGTAATGACATGGAACTCTCAAATACCGTTTGGTTGAAAATATATCCGTGGTATTCCACTTTGGTCAGTGGTGCTCAAGGCTTCGATTGTGATCGACGACTATAGAGAATATTTTTTATGACAATCCCTTCTGTTTCCCTAGTCAAGCGACAATGTGTGTGCATGAGAGATTCACGCAGAGCATAATTAAAAATAACGTACCAGAGTAAAGCCAGTTTAAAAATATGTACTTCCTGGTTTATGCAATGTAGTATGAACCATGCGCAAATTTTATTGGAATACGAAGATCACCGCTGAATCTATTGATTAAAAGCTTGATCTGTGTTTCATATAATTAAAACTATCGTTAGAAAAGTGAATGTTATGTTTCGAGAAAATTATTATTTTGAACTTTCAAATCTGCTGAAAGGGTTTTATATACTTATGCGAGAACAAAAGTTAGATAAAACCATTTATACCCAACTGCACAAATATCCCACGATCAAAAATAAAGTTGTGTGACGTGGATAAAAGCACCTAGTGGAAAAGTTAAGGGATGATGGAGAGGGAGACAGTTCAAGTGGTGAGGGAAAGGGTAAAAAACATCCACTTAAAATCTCTCTAATAGATTTGAAAGATAATTATTGCAGGGAGAACCCAAACCAACGCAGGCAAACGCATTAGAACCAATTTGAGTTTGAAACTACATTAATTTAATCCACAACATAATTGTTATAGTATATTAAATAGGAGATACAATGAGCATCAACTATTTATATGGGAGACCGCCATCATACTAAGAAAGGTTGTTTTTCAGCATTGCGTCTATATACATCTACGCACTACACCACAAGCCTCGCTAAGGACGCGTTGCAAGGTCATGCAGAATTGGAAAGTAGCAAGCACTTCCATAATTATAATAGCTTCCTACATTTTAGTAGACATTTCAATTTGTCCTGCATTGATTACATTAAGAATATGTAATTAGTTCCACCGAATGACAATGGTGAACAGGAAAAAATAACATTCAATCTGCACCTGATTATCCTAAGGTGTCAAAACGAGTTATAAATGAACATTTTTAGAGATTAGATGACATAAAAATCTTATTATGCCAGGTCATGATGAATATATGACACAATTTGCCTACGCATTTAAACACTAATAAACACTATTACTAATTATACACTCCCCTTTATCACGCAATCACCTGGCTAAGAAGTGATTTTCATAATTTTTTTTAAGGATAAAAAGGTGGATACGGGTAAGTTTAAATCCTATATTTTATTGGGTGACAGCGTTATTAAGCACTGAGTCATGAATATACGGACGATTATATTAGTTTTTCATGACATTAAAATTGTCTGCTTTAATTAGATAATATGGTCAAGAGCTGAACTTACGTAAATCAGTTAGACAGTAAACAAACTTTTTAATATCAACCTAAAAACAAGTAAATATAAACATGGCTCAGGATTAAAATCTATGAATAGGAGAAAAATAGAATCATTAAACTTTTATTTCAAAGTCAAACTTGGGTTTACATATGCAAAAACGTTAAATGGCGACATTCTATTTGAGTTTAGTGACCAAATATTCATTGCGTTTTATTTAGTGACCCTTGGACTACAGGAGTGTGGTTTGTAAGGATATATACATATATATATATATATATATATATATATATATATATATATATATATATAAACCATAAACACAGTAATCAACCCGAAGGTCGGTTTAGTAGGTGATGGTAGAGCTCACCCATGTACTAAGCCCGACGGCGTGTGAATATTCACACATCAGGGTAGGGGGGCCAGTTCCTTTCCCTGTGCCGGTTATGGTTTCCCAGGAAAATCTGGTACCCGAAAAATCAACTAGCTTGGGTGGAGCTGCAGGTGCCCAAAGTGCCTTGCCCGGGAATCGAACCCGGGACCCTCCGGTCAGTAGTCCAACGCTCTACCCGCTAGACCACCGCGACCCGCATATATATATATATATATATATATATATATATATATATATATATATATATATATATATATATATATATATATATATATATATATATATATATATACATATTGGATTCCTGGAATCGCCCAGGTATTAATATTAGACATTAATTGCCCCCTTTATGCATATAATTTCATCCCCTTCCGCCCCCAACAACTTCCATATCATCCCCACCTTTTTTAAAATTCCCGCGCCATACACTACCCCTCCAAACCCCTCACCTCGAATGCCTTTCCCCCCTTTTCCTTTCTTTTCCCCTCTTTTCCCCTCTTTTTTCCCCCATTTTCCCCCTTCTCCTTCCTACCACTGCTTTCGGGGTCTCCTCTGCCTCAGTTCTGTTCCTAATTCCTCTTGGGAAAGGTGGTTGCACCACCGAAAATTCGAGAACTAGTGAGTCCCTCTTTAATATGCTTTAGTTTCTGTGTTTGCTATGACTATTTAGTGATCTTTATTGTGCATGTTCGTGGCTTTTCCAAGAAAGTGAATATATATATATATATATACATATAATATATATGTATATATATAATATATATATACATATAATATATATAATATATTATATATACACATATCTACATGTAATATATATAATATATTTCCATATATTATATACATAGTATATATAATTCAGACTAATCAGAACCCTACACGCGTATGGGATATTTAGTTCCAAGTTTGAACACAACATTTCAAGTATTTTACGAAGACATACTTGTAGCAACGGAAATTTGACTCAAATTTTACAATGCAACAAATTCATAAAAATAAAAATAATTTATTTTGACCCGGATGCGAATGATTTTTACACATGGAGATAGTTGCATTGTAATCCGAATTTAGCGGATGACTCCATTAAAGTTACTACCACAGTATCTTCCGCAGTTATTAGAAGTTTTCAAAATCTTACACACTAAAATGATGAAATATCTAAGTCTACCTTTGCGCCTAAATCTAAATATTAAACAAGGATCCAAATAAACCGATCTTAACAACACATTTGTGGAAAACGGTTTACAGACTACTTTATGTATTTCTCCGATTGATGAACCCGAAGCAGAATATTCTTCACTTGCATTGAAATTAGCACCAATTTGAGACATTCCGGTATCTATTGCATTAGGAATATTTATGATTGACCCAAAAACGAACATGAACCCCCACAAAGTTGAGCCTGAGACCATAGAATTCATTGACCCAATTCTTTATAGATTATTTGTAATACCTATTTGGACTTACGAAAAAGTAATCATAATCACTGGTTGTGTAATTTGCTTCATTTGAGCATCAGCATCTACACAACATCTTGCAAGGCCGCCGCAATGGCTCGTGGCTGGGGTGTTTTAAGGTCCTCACCATGCGTATAGAATTATTACTTTATGCATCCATTTGAATATATATTACTTGTTTGAAGGTTTTTTGGGTTCTCCACTGAGTCTGGTGTTCCATGGCCGACATATAGATGGACATTTTGTCTATCGAAACGTCGGCTATGAAAGACATGATCCAGTGCAAGACCAAAGAAACCTTCACCCAGATCGTTCGCCAGAAAAACACCAGATCTTATATCAGTTAATATACAAAAAAAATCGACAAAATTCATGCCCACACACACATTTGACAAATCCATTAAATTTTTGGAAAATAAAAATCGGTATTTACACGCCGTAGTGAATGCTACTGTAGTAAATATTATCTATGTTTCTTGAAGTACTTTGCGTTTTCGTTGGTCAATAACATTAAAGCCAAACAATTATAATATCGTATGCCTCTTGGTGAAATCATCCCCTGCCACCCGCCCTAGGGGTGGCCTGAAGGTTTGCAGGTTGAGACAAAAATAGATGCAGCTACATACTACATAACTAATCAACACACACATAATGTACTCGTATATACATGAATAATACAGTAAAGAAAACATAAGCTATATGATCGACCTACCCGAAGAAATAATAACGGTGTGGAAAAGAGATAAGTAAATTTACAAACAATAATGTTCGTAATCCCCACGGCAGTAGTCCAGAATTCACTCAAACCCTCTGCCTCAAAGTGTTCTAAACGGAAAGTTTCACGCTAATGCAGAAATCAATAATACTGAGAAACTGATAGCATTGCAAGAAAGAATGCAAATTTAAAAATCAAAAAAGGATATAATTTTTACATACACTTCGGCTTGATCCTATTTACGCATTAAGGCACCACATTAAATTACCAATAAACGGGGAAACCAGGATAATAAGTACTAACACAATCCAAACGTGTGCCTCAAAACTTGTTTATTTCTTTCTATACAACCTCAGGCTTTCAAATCTAATCTGCGAACCACGACGAGCAACAAAATGAAAGGGACACGGAAAAATCGCACACAATGCATCGTACCTACCTCAACGTTTCCAACCTATTCCGGGAGTCAAAGCCAGCGTTAACGGGGCGACCCGTCTACTCGATTACGAGACCTCGCATTTGCATTCGCGCACGCACAGATGCATACGAATAGATAAGTAGGCAGGTGGCGCCAAAGTAATGGCAGAGGGAGCTCTTTCGTGCGCGTGTATTTGTGAGTGGCTCGAGTGAAAAAGCCTAGCAACTTGAGTGGATTGGAAGGGAGGGGGAGAGGGGAGGGAGGGATGACGGGGCGGGGAATAGTACGGCCGCCGATTGAAAATTAAAGTCTGAAGTCGACGCGGAAAAAATTAAATCATAATGATCGAATCCTTTTAAAATCCTTCATCCCCGAACAAAGATTTTACGCACGGACCGCACACAAACATTAAATCGAATTGCGCGCCACTTACGGAAAACGAGTGCGAGTGTTAATATTACTTTTGGGATCCACCCAGTCAATCTCCTTGTTTCGTGCACGTTTCGGGTTTGGGCAACTGATGACAGCCACCCTAGTACGCAAAGAAAAAGATCAGTGAAGTTAAGGTAGTAGAAAAACTTATTCCATAAGGAAAGAGGATCATGAAGTTTGGAAGATTTGGAGATGGTGGCGTTAAGAGGAAAGGAAAATGATAGCTGAAGGAAAAGACGAAAAATTAAGTGTTGGCGAAGATGATAGTAGAGATAAAATCTACTGAAGCAAAAAATTGGATGAAAGGAGGAACTACGACAACAGGACAATGAGTTAGGTTATAGATGGTGTTATTTTAGGCAAACGACTAGTTGAGAGTAGCCTTTAGACTAGTAACAGTAAGAGTAGTAACTAACGGAGCAACCTTTTTGCAAGGCACGATTTGGAGTGGAAACTAATTATAGCAGAAGAAGTCAAGATAGTTGGAAGATATTTAGGGCTGAAAATCCTTCGAAGATTTAAAAAGGAGTCAAAAAATTCCTTCCTACGGCTATCAACCTTAGAGAACACTATGTTACCTAGGTATAGAAAATGTATTGATCTCCCCGAAGATTATAAGTAATAATAAACAGTATATTCCCACAGCGATTTATTGTACGAGTAAACAAAGGTTTCCAATTCCAATGGATACGCCTACAGGTGAAAAATACCGGTTTATAATTTCAAAGTGGTGTAAATTCGCACGGGGGAAAATGGGATGTTTGGGCGGGTGAGTATTGATTGGGAGTGTTTGCAGAGGGGTGGGTTGGAAAGAAATGGCATTAGTCACTGTGCGTCGGATGTTGCTTGCACGAGTGGTTAACACCCAGGGTGAAGAATGACCAAAAATTGCGATGCCATTCGGGAGTTTCTCTTCCATAATCTGCAACAGTATTTCCAATTGTTCGAGCATGCCGAGTCTGCGTTCTTTTAGATTCAAAAAGAAGAACAACTCGAAGCCCCAACTTGGTGGAATGCCAACGCACCGTCAGCTGCCTTGCCGTAAGTACAGACGATTCATCCGACTCCGTTTCCAGTGCATGTTCTTTGACCCTAAGCTTAGTTTGATAGCTGAAGGGAGGGCTCAACTTGTTCAAGTCATTCATTCATGCATTAGGGCTAAGGAGTCAAGTTCCTTCCTCTTCGTTGGGTCAGGTTTCCTAGGAAGACCTGGTACAGAGAAAATTACACAGCTAGGGTTCAGCTGGCGGTGTCCTTAGCCATCACTCGGATTTGAAATCCATTACAAAACGTAATGCACGTGATAAGTGTTGAGGCGCTATTCATAATATGACGGTAATGTCAGTCATTTACATACTTGTACGTATTTCGTGACATCACCGAGGATTCATTTTTGTATTCCATGGCACTCCGGTTGAAAACCATTCGAAGCATAACACGCTTAACAAACTCTTCATTCGTGGATGACCGGCACATATTATTTACCCTGCGGTCCCTACTGCGGAATTACACTAAGCGTTTCGGCCTACGGCAAATCTCTCGATTTTCGCTCGCGCAGCCAACCAACACTTGCCGACAGGCGGCGAATGTACATGACTGGGCGGAGGAGGGAGTAAGGGCATGAAAGACGTGGGCTTATGGGGGTTGGGAGACGTGTGAGATGAGAGGCGAGATGGGGGTGGGCGGGAGGGGGTGGAGGAGATAGGCGGGTGGGTGGAAGGGGTAGGGGGTGTGTTGGTCGACGGGTGGAGAAATAGGAGAGGGGAGGAGTCGGTGGAGCGGAAGGCTATGACGTCACACCGCCCACTTCTCCCGAGAGGGTCGGTGGGAAAGGGGAGGAGGGAAAGGGGGAAGGAGGAGGAGAATCTGAGGAGGGGGTTACGGAGGCGGTGTGTGTGTGTGTGTGTGTGAGGGAGAAAGGAGGGGGGGGATGGGGTGAGGCAGAAAGGGGTGGCGGGTCCGCCTCCATCGATCTGGAGTCAGGGGGCGAGGTAAAGATGGTTGAGTGGGATATCGGAGGCGTGTATGGAAGCCCCTCTGAATGTGTGGGTGGGTGTGTATCAAAAGAGAGAGAAAGCGGTGGATGGGGACAGGGGAAATATGGGTCGATGCCGATTTGCATCGATGTCCGATGCTCAATAAACATCGATGTTCAGGAAAATAAAAAAAAGCTGAGATGGTATGAAATGGATGGACATTATTTCCCAGTTAGCCAAAATAAAAATACCTGCTGAAAGAAAAAGTTAAAATTAACTTTCAGCTGCTAAACTCACCAAATTAACGATAGTAGAAACACGACAACGGCGAGACAGAAGTCCTGATATAATATAATTCCTATTCCTATATTCATTCACATGGAAATGGATATAAGGAAAAGGAATAGGAACACATATAAAAGAGGAAAACAGGGGTGGTGGGGAAGGAGAACTCGAGCAGATCACAAGTGCAAAAATATTTCCTCGACCGGGGCTTGAAGCTCGGATCTTTAAACTTGCCTAAACCCTTTGATGTGTTTTTTCCTGTTGATCTTTCGATGCTCTAGCCTCTTTTATTTGTATTCCTATCTCATTTCCTTATATCTATTTGCAAGTGACTGAATAATTGTTCGCCACATGGCGGGTTTCCATGCTTGAATATTTTATGTATATATATATAATATATAATATATATATATATATATAACCATAAACACAGTAAACAACCCGAAGGTCGGTTTAGTAGGTGATGGTAGAGCTCACCCGTGTACCAAGCCCGACGGCGTGTGAATATTCACACATCAGGGTAGGGGGGCCAGTTCCTTTCCCTGTGCCGTTTATGGTTTCCCAGGAAGATCTGGTACCCGAAAAATCAACTAGCCAGGGTGGAGCTGCAGGTGCCCAGAGTGCCTTGCCCGGGAATCGAACCCGGGACCCCCCGGTCAGTAGTCCAACGTCTACCCGCTAGACCACCGCGACCCGCATATATATATATATATGTATATGTATATTTGTGTGTGTGTGTATGTACACATGCATCAACGAATAGGCGTAACATCCATTATTATAAAACCCGGAGGGTCGATACTGAAAAGGGAAATTAGTGGAGTCAGAGTATGAGGATACGCATCGGGATGCTGCCATTTGAATTGTTGGCACTAGCTATCCCAAATTTGGTATCGAACGATTATATCGTGTATCACGAAGAGTAAAATTGCCTTGTCGCACGGTCTTATTGCTAGATATGAAAGAGCGAGAAGCGGGAAGGGGAAGGAGTCTGCGCACTGCATAGTAGTGTAGGGGAAAAGGCGTGGGCGTTGAGACTCGAGAGGGAGGGAACGTGAGGGGGTGGTTTGCGGTGTAGTAAGAACGTGGAAGGGGGGAGGGAGGCAGCGGGGAAAGCGGCGGGGAGAAGAGCAGGAAGGCTGTGAGAATGAGATGGAGTAAATACGACCGCCTCGCTTGACGCGTGGGCGTGGAGGAAATGTTGGCATCCCTCTTCCTTGCCATCCCAAGGTCGTGCGGGTGACAGGTGTTCTTTCTTTTTCCTTCCTTTTTATATCTCCCGAGTTTTATTCGCGCGCGCGCACACACACACGTAAAAGGGCTCGTTCACGAATTCTCCAGCAATTTGGCATTTATTGAGGGAATAGGATTGATGCGGTGACTTGTCCACTGACCCTAACATACCGAGTGTCCGGGCTCGAATGATGGGGTCGCTTAGTTTTTCCTCTGGTACCTACGGGCGGAGGTACGGGTTTACCAGAGGAAAAACTAAGCGACTATGGTATCTTATTGGTCAGAGCTTTCGGCTTCTTACACGTAACTCTATGGTTCAAACATTGGGGAGATGCAGTTGGACTTACCCTGGTTCACATAGGATGTGTGATTTTTCCAGTACGATTTGAGATACGAGCGTGGAGAATAAGAGAACAAATGGAAGTGTACCAACGAAAAAGCACTGAACAATGGCAGGGAAAGAGAAAATTTTAATAGGAAAAATTTGAAAGAAGGGAAAATGAATGGGAGAGATTTTTTAGACGCAATAAAACAATGAATAGAATGATAGAGGGGAGGATGTTAGCTAAGCGGGGTAAAGGGAAAAAATCAATAGGTATTGGCTGAAAAATGTTTTTTCTTAATGTGTCATGCTATGGAATTTAATACACTGTTAAGGGAGCTTATACCTAGTTGTTATTAGTTCCTGAGTTCAAAAAACAACTTAACAGACTACTAATGGACTACTATTTTTCTGGAAAACAACTTCCGACACAGGGAAAAGGGCTGCTAAAAGTACACTGTTGTATTCCAAACGTCCTTGGGCGGGCGTATCAGTTTAGGTCTAACATCACCTACTGGACAGACCTTCAGTTCAGATTTAGTCACTTTGGTTATATAGACGAGAGGTATACAGGTCGTATATTGGTCGTGATTACACCGACAGCGAGTTTTCTGGTTCATTGCTAAAAGTACTGTCCATTTTACAAAATCCGGCAGTAAGAATTAGAAAATATTGAGCCAGTTTCTTTAAAGAAATGAACATGGAGGATCGAAAAATTTGTTCGTCTTGAGTTTTTTTTTCAAAATTATCATGCGTAAGAACTTTTCCATTTTTTTAGTTTTCAAAATTATTTTTTTCTAACACTTATGCAGCACGTCAATTCTTTTCGTGTCTGTTAACGAAATTAACTTTCTGATTCATCTTTTTTCAATCATAATTACACAAGGGTTAGCATAAGTTTTTTCTATAAAAACGTGATCCCTGTAAAATTTTCTGATCACAGACACGTACGATATTCGTGTACCATTCCACATTGTTTCGTCCTGGTGATAAGAGATTATTTTTTTGTGTCGTTGACGAACGAGTTTACCGCAATTGGTAAAATTCTTGACACATTTATCAGGGGAGGTGAGAATGAAAGGACCGCATCAGTATGCCCGGGACTTCATGCTTTTGATCTCCCGGCGACACCTCTCTCTCTTCCCGCCCGCGGGCACCCTGAACACAAAACAGGGCACGCCTGTTTTTCATGCGCCACTCGACGACGGTACGTTCAATTAGACTCGTTGGTTCCGCTTTGTTCTCTCTCTTTTTTTTTCGTTTCAAATCCAGTTCAGGTCTCGAAAACTTTTGTCGTAATCGGTTTCCGTGACCAACGAATCGCATATTATTCGGTCCCGAAGCCCTTGCGGTGGCTAGCGGGGAATTGTGTGAATATTTCTGCCTAATACCATGGGCGCAAATTGCACAAGGTGTCAGTCATATCCCGTATAGCTCTATAATACTCATCAATTATGTAGAATAATCTAATATTTTTTCACCTCTTCCCCTTAATAGCTCAGGACTTTTATTAAATGCGAAACAAATATGACTTTTAGTAACTAATTCGGAGAAATGAGATGTGCTTTCTTTGATTTGTAGAGGTTTTGGTTATTTTGAGGTAAAGAGGTATTTGATTCATGATCTGCATTATTTGTTCTGGGATTTGTGGGGAGAAAAGAAATAAATGTGAATGTTAGGAAAATCTGGTGCAGAATTCATATTTTTAAAATGTCCTGCAAAATTATAAGAAAATGTTTTTGATGGAACTAAGTACGAAAATCCGCTGGGTCTGAATATTTTTCCAGAGAGAAATCAAATGTGATATATAAATGTGAAAGATGGTAATCGCTACAGACCCGATGATAGCAAGTCTCTCAGCTGCAGTAGTCTGTTTAAGAACCTCCAATGCCTCCTTTAAAACAAAATTAAACGTAAACGCACGAATATATTATCTCAGTTATTATATCTATGTACTATATTATCACGCTTAATATTTAATATGTTCTCAAACATGCTTAATATTGTATCATCTATCTAAGCATATATGACTGTCTGTGTTCGAGTGTTTTTGCATATTGGTTAATATTTATTCAAATGTATTCATGAACTAATATTTCTGCATACACGTATGGGTGGTGTTCTATCGATCCATACTACACAACTTTTCGGCAAATTGCATGGTATTTCGCAGAAGAAAATGCCAAAATTCAAGAGGTAATTTTTAGAGCAGAGTACATAAATTCTTCCATAATGTTAACTATTTGACGCTGGATTTCTTCACCATTTGTATTTCGACGTGCCTAGGTCGTTTGTGTCATGAATAGAAAATTCGTGAAATAGTCGCCAGAACTAGCAGACTCAAGGACTCCTTCCCACACACAATACAAGATAATAACTGTAGGGTTGTAGGGAACAAAAATAACTACTTGCCGCCCGCAACGTTTGGGAAATGAATCCACCGTATGAGTGTATTTTCAACTGATACCATGCCTTGTTGACAAATCCCTTCTAGCGTGACCGAGGATGACTAACATAACATCTAACGTTACACCACGTTTTAGTTGTAATGGCATCACCTCTGAGGTATATCGCGGGGTATGTAGGTAGATGTACAAAGAAACCACTATTACTTTGGTCCTGTCTTTGTAACTGGAATCATGCTCTTTCAATTTATTATGAGAGCTACCTAATAGGACCCTAATCTATATGGAGAGTTTAAACCAACCAGATAAATTAAGAGAATTAGATTCCAAAGCTTAGACATGTTTCCCACGCACGATTCATGTTCACAGAACCAAGGGTAACCGACTGGAGAATTATAACTGAAATATCTTATTTCATTGAGCAAATCTCCATGTGGGAACAAAAAAAAGGATGTTCAAGACAGAAATAAGGACTTCGGTCATGATTCCCACAGTACCATAATGCCTAAAGGTTATTTAAAAAGACAATAAAACGTTAAGTTTCTCAAGAACGATTAGTTATCAAAATACTTGCCAAAGAATGTTGCCCAGGAAGTAATTTTGGTTATGAAAAAGCATAATTTGTATCCATTACTCTTATATAACCATTATTATTATCATCCTTACTGGAAGCTCGTCTGAAATGCACAGAGTACCATTATAAAATGTAATATTTAATAAAGAGGTGTATGCAAAGGTAATTGTAAAAATCGATTTCATCTTTTTAGTTATTTTACTTTACTCCGTTTACGTTCACTGCACCAAAATATCACCTTAAAGATAATATTCTTGATTGGCACTGAAGTTTTGAATTATTCCAATGCAATCAATACTTTCTGGAATAAGAAATAACCTCAGCAAAAGAAGAAAACCAGGAACACCGTGTTTGGTGTAATTTTAATGAAAAAAGTCATAGATTTGATTATAAATTTTCGATTATTCAATTGGATATTGCGACTACTTATTGATTTATATTTCGTTGGATTCCGTGCAAGAATTGTATGATTACCATTTCAACACGACTAGAATGCCTGACAAGCGCTGAGCGCCTTTAAAACTCCGATAACCCTACTGTCGTTACAATGATTTATCGTCACTTCTATTTCACACATCATGACATATTAATCGAAAGATAAAAGCATAATTTTTAAAAGAAAATGACAATCAACTATTTTGCAAAGATAGGGTTTTACGGCTGAATACATTAGACCCTTACCGACTTATCCTTCGGCATCACCATAAAGTAATGTCCTCGTCACCTTAATTCGAGAAGACCACTGCCGTGAAGTTTCCCAGAAAAAAAAAACCGTCTTCAGGCTGACAAAACGGGCTCACGCTTTGCATCACATTCCAAGATTATTGCCGACTTGTAATCCAACTAGTATAAACTAGCGATCGTTTTCTGTTTTTACCTTTCCCCTCTAATCTAGAAAAATATCTGAATAAAGTAAAGATTGACACTGGTGATAGGAAAATAGATAGTGAATCCAAAATTTTTAGTTCGCTTTATATCTAGGAAGGCTATCCTTATAATATAATATCATAATATTTTCCCAGACCCGCTGATTTCGTTAATTATGGCATCATTTCCCTTTTTATATTTCTAAAGTTTTCTATCAAGATTATACGCACAAACTCTTTTGGGTTTAATCTCAAAATGTTGAGGTATGAACTTTTATGACGCTGGTTTATTGAGCGTCAATTAAATTTTATGCTGCTTAAAACCGGGAAAAGACACAATGACGATTTAACTGATGATAGCCAAACCACTAACATTTCCACCGTTGAAACTACACTGGAAAGCCAATGATATCTCGGCGGAACTTGTGAATATCGCGAAAAATAGATATTTATCTTAACGATCGTTATTGCTTTCCCTACTGAAAAACACCTACCGGAAAAAAAGAAAGGCCATGGATTAATTTCATATCTCTCAGATAGGCGATGAACAAGTTGCTCATTTTCTCACGAACTATACGTTGAAACCACGAACACGTACATTTTCACTATCGAAGGAAATAAAAAGGTTCCGGGGTTGATTATGGGTTCATGGATTAACTTCTGTTGTTCATGAGGGTCGTGCAAAGGCAGTGGATGTTGTAAAACGAGTACAAATAAAATTTTTCTATTTCTCTCAATAAATCTATTGGAGGAAGCGACCGCATAATAATATTAATGTAGAGTTAAAATAAAAAAGCGAATAAAGAATGTTACATAGGATTCATTATCAGTAGATCGAGGGCGGGCCTCATAATAAATTAACAGGTTACACCCCTCGGAAGAAAGTAGGAGATATTGAGACTTCTGCAATGACAAAGACTTTTAGTCGTCATAATCTGTGCAATAAAATAAAACGGTTACTAACTCCCGTTACTTTGGCGAACACTTCATAAAACAACGCCATGACTTCCGAGCATTGCAAATAAATTCATAATTTACTGATTATGCCTTTACCAAGCTTTAACTAAGAGGAAGGATTTGATAAAAAGGATAGGTAACATGGTGTGATACGACGCGGAAACTTGGTCATTAAAGCAAAATGATAGGCATAGAATGGTAGCTTTTGAAATGTCGATGTGGAGGTCGGAAAAGGTATAATGGATGGAAATGGAAACAAACGAAGATGTACTAGGTCGGGGCCGAGGGATGATAGTTGGGAGAAATCCAAAGGAGGCCGGGAAGGTAAACACAGAGTATTTTGTTTGACGATTGAATAATGAAGACTGTGACTGAGGAGAGAACATAAGACGGACAGAATTTGGGTATGGAACGGGAGTTGCATGTTGGACAAAATGGAGGCAGAAAGTTTGCGGAATTAAGGAACAGTTTCATACAGCCCAGGGTGTCACTTTGTGTCTTGCTAGGCGAAACTAAGAAATGTAGCCGTGTTTAGTTGGTGCCAATTCAAATATTACGTCAAATGGTAGATTGTCAAATAATATCCTAACTTCCCTTTTACCACAATTTCAAACTTAGAAGTTCGTGAAATATTGAAACCTCATTCACTGAATTCTTATTTTCATTTGAGAAAACATTTTGTGCAACCATTCGAATATCTCGAGAAAATAACAAACTAAGTTGGAACTAGTGATGAAAAACAGAAAAATACATTATCAGTAGGTCCTGGAATATTTGTAACGTACCATCGATCGTTTCGATAATATAAAGTCAGTCCGGAAAATATCCAGTCATGCTATATTTTGAGAAAAATAGTCTACTTAGAACAATGAGGTCTTATTAGATCAACCGAATGTTGGGAGGACTGGCATTTAGTTTCAGGGTCATAGCCGTAGACCTATGACTCATCTCCAAGATTGATCATTTTTAGAAAACCTGGGTCATCGTTTGCGATTGGAGCAAGTCTCCGGAAACTGCAGCACTAAATTCTTTGCGTTGATGAGATAAAGGAGAATGCGAGGATACAGCTGATGACCATTCCGAAAAAGGACTATGCCGGTTGTTTTCAAAGTGGAAGAGACCCTGGGATAAGTGTGTGAGGTCCTAAACGGGTGTAATTCTAAAGGGACTAATGCCTCATTATTCTAGGTGGGCTATTTTTCTTAAAATATTGCTGGATACCTTCTGGACGGACCTCTTAATTAAAACAAAGCATGGCAAGCAACAAACGTATAGCCAACTTCAATTATGAAGTTTCGGCTCGATAATTAATATTTAAGCCTAGTTTACTTTCCAGTAGCAAGGGAGATCTACACATTTTGCCTTAACCGGGAAACGATTCTACAATAACGGTACGCTTCTTTTTCCGTTTCCCTTCACATGTTATTTTAAAGTAACTAATTCCTCTGTAGATCTTGAAAGAAAGGTATTGCATCTCCTAAATATGTACATTAAACGTACATAGAGCTGATTTTTACCTTATAAATTGGAAGCCAAAAAATAGTGCTCCAAATAGAACCTAACTTCATTCATCTACATTTTTAATTTCAAATTATGACTTACAATGGAAAATTTTGTGGAAAACATGGTAAAATTTTACGTTCATTTTTAATAAAAAAACATTAAAGACTATGGAATCCTTTGAAGTTCTAAAAATGTTTGCTGAAATGGTCTCAACATTACATTGTTTGCGGAAAAGGATAAATATTCGCACTATCAGCATAAGGCTTTACAATCACAGAAATTTTAAGATTCTAGCAAAAGGAATGAGCATCGAAAATGTTTAAAAATGTTTTACATTAACCATATAGGAAACCTTTCGTGTTTGATAAACTACCTGTTGGTAGAGATACTTACAAAAGCCAAAAGGAAGAATACTCTGTTGATAAACAATAAATACGCATAAAATATAAATGAGTGAACGATAACCATCCCCTAGAGGCATATATATTGTTTAGAATTTGAACATAAATATGGAAACGGAATCGTTTTTGAGATAATATTAAGTTGTATATTTCAGTCTTAAGGAAAACAAATGAGGAAGTACTGGAAATGGTGGGTGAGGAGAGGGGTTTGTTGAGAGAAATCCTATGGAGGCAGGAAAAATGGATGAAAGGCGTATTGAGCGGTAGTGGAATGTTGAAGAAGGTAATAGAGGGGAGAATGTTGGGCAAGCGAGGAAAGGGCAGGAACAGGATAGGGATGTTGGAAGGGATGAAGGGAGGAAAGAAGTACACAGAGATGAAGCGGGACCTGATGTAGAGTAGGTTGCCGGATTGGGTTTTGTTTGGAGTTACAAAATGTTTATTTGATAGTTGTGTCCATCCAAAAAAAACCTACCTTAACCGGTAGATTACCTAATAATAATACTTTCAGTCTTCAATATCACAAAATTTCATGCTGTCTAAATTTTAAAGTACCTGCACCAAACTTCCGTTGGAAAATGATTAATAATATCTTATTCTGATTAAAATTTTGATCTTTATTCTGATTAAAAATATCTTTATTCTGATTAAAAATATCTTTATTCTGATGTGCATTCACCCCCTGCCACACACCCTGGTGGTGGCTTGCAGGGTATATATTAAAAATAAACAAGCCCATACAATAATTCCACTGGACAATAAACAACTCGAAGACCAACCAGAACAACAATTTTATTAATTAGGATCCCACTTTAGACGTGTGTCATAGCTGCTTAATCGGGTGATGAAATTTCATATTTTAAGAATCCGGATAAATACGTCTTTAGCTTTCGGGTATACGTAACGACAAAGACGATCCACTACTTGTCCCAATTGTGTCTACTTTGGGCCTATATTGCGTATGTTACAATTCCAATCGAATAACCTCTAATACGAGGATCGCTGGCGCACACCGGCAGAGATTGACGAATATCCCGTCACTGACCAATAGGGGATTCGCAAAAGGAACACTGCATGGGACGTCAGGATATTCACCGATCAATAATACTGCGTGACATAATAGTGACTGGCATTACCTTGACGCGATCCCCCGTGGCGATTCTACCCTGCTTGACCTTTACCTATGAATGGAATGGCTTCCATTGACCTCCGGGCCATTGCGTGACGGCTCCGTTGTCCTTCGGATTAAAAATTAACGCCAGAATAAAACAATAGAAGGCCGACGCCGGTGAAAGCATTGTTTGTCTGCGAAGGAAACAAAAAATACCAAAAGGAATGAAAGCTCCAGCGTGCTTTCCATAATTACATAAAAAATGCAAGAGAACAAGTGGTTAGAACATATAGGATAATCTAATCAGTAAGATTTTCTGACACTGCAATGGCGTACTTTCTCGGTTTACCTCCCCCATCCATCTCAATTTCGTCACTGGTAAGTAATCAGTGAGCAAGAAGCAGGTCGAAGAATGTCAAGATTAAACGGACTGGACACGATAATTCAATCGTTGCCATGAAACTTACTTGAAAATGTGACACCCCTTTCTTTTATCTATAGTGTGTTAATGACATCATTTACTCCTTGAAGATGTGCAATTCAGCATTATTTAAATATCCCTGAGGCAAAAAATAAAAGTTTAAGATGTCCTCTTTGAGAATTTGGATTAAAAGAATGATTTCGCATTTTATTTATTTCACCCACTGACTTTTCAAGAACATTCAATGGATCTCATATACTTACTGGACCTTATTTATTCTTAAAATGATAGTTTCAACGATGAAAATGTTCTTAAAAAATCGTAAGTAACGATAGATAAAAATAAGCATTCACAATAACTCATAATCACGCTGACTTATCCCTAGCTTAGCACTAGTTTTTTATGCGCCGATGTTAAACTCTGACTCATAAAAATTTTAAGGAATGAGTCTGGAAAAAAATATGATAAATAGCTCTCATATACACCTCATCAACTATAACTCAATATAATTTCATAACACGGGAGCCGAAATGTGAAAAGAAAACGGAATTTTTTTCTCATAGCGAATATCATTCCCTCACAAAATTATTCCAGATTAATGCTTACGCTGTATTCATCAGACCCTGATTCTTGGACCATACATTATCGTAAAAAAATAACTAAAAGAATTATAATTTTGGTTCAGGATAATTTTTCTGGTTACAGCGAAAGAAGAAAGGTTGAGAAGTACGGCGCGTGCGTGCCCCTTCGAGGCGGTAAGGGGTCTTCGCCCTTTCCTGATAGCATTAGCATGGAAAAATTATTACTCCCCCCACCCGTTGTCTAGATATACGCTTCTCTTCCCATGAGGCAAAAAGTCGATATATACCTATTTCAACGAAAGTTCATAAGCTTCTTGGACATAAATTACAACCACTTTCCATGTTCATCGAATATTTCACCTCTCTTCCCTTTATATGCCGGAGATTATCGGCATTCTCTATAAGAAAAGATCACCGTGATAATGCGAAACTTGCAAACGGGAAGCATACGTTTTTGAAAAATCGAACCAATGTGTGCGTTTGTTTTGATTCTAATCGTGGAACGGTGATTTTCCTAGTAAATTCTTTTCTATTTTGGTTTCTTCACGCCATATGGTCAATTTAGCCAGTAGTGATCGCTTAAAATTATGATAACTTTTTGTGTCACTATTTTATTAAAAAATTCGAAACCATTCGAGAAAATGGTTCTTTAAATATTATTTTTTAAATATGTTCATGATCACCTTTAGTAAGAAATCACATACGATTGTGATTGAATGGCACATTGGAAGAAAAAGATTAACAAACTTTCATGCTCTGCCCAATGATTCACTTCGTGGAATAAACGATTAAAACCCACTGGAGGGTTCTACGTGTATTCAAAAGGGACAGGTACCGTGAAAAACTTGCCATGAATAAGCTATGATTGTAAAAAAAATTTTAAAAAGGCTATCCGTACCAGAGCAGATCTCCCACCAGATTTATCCTTACTTAATAAGTCTGTCAGCCCATTGCACGTCACCCGTCAGCGAAGGATACCAGCGAGACAGATAGCACGGGGCTTGATCTGAGAGTCCAAATCTCATGTCGTACTTACGTTTTGAAATCCGATTGCATGCATTTCGGTACTCGACCATTTGTCTGAACGGTTATCAATTTCAAGAGGAAATTATTAACCAAGTTAATTACGCCATGCTTGTTCAAGAACAAATCTGTTGTACGAACAAGTGAATAAAAATTTGTGTATGGTTTACGTATTCCTTAGAAACATAGCAACATACTTTCCGTCTTTACTGTGAATTATAAACTAAAAAATATGAGAAACATCGATCGAAGGAAGGGTTAAAGAACATTCTAGGGACTAATTGGTATAGTAATATAATATGATTATCCATTTTATGGCAAGGAAAATATATAAAATTTCTTAATAAAAATGTAAGGGAGGGAGAGATACCATAATCTAATCACACTCATTGAAAAAAGCGGGATTTTGCAAAGACAATGCAGAGATAGTATAATCGAAAATAGGAAAGGGTTAAGAGATCGGAATCTGTGACGTTCATTCTAACGTAATTCCTGTAATGTTTCCTGGTTTCTTTTCACGCAACGCGGGTTGAAAAGATGTTGCTTCATGCATTTTTCAATTCAACCATTTAGTCAATTTGGTATAATTTTTTCTCTTTCAGGGTGTAAAAAACGTAATTACTATCCACGACGTCAATAAAAATAGGTTTGTGTTGCTCGAAAGGAAATACGAGTACATAGGTCATAAACACGGCAAGCCACACTACATTTAGACGGAATATCTGCAGATATTTCATGTAAGTCTGAAATATCTAAAGTTTTGATCTGCCACACTTGTAACTAGACATATCGGATCTTAGAGATTTAGGTAACTAACACTCAGTTTCTTCTCTCGAAAGGACTGACCAGTCGGATCAGATATCTCAGCTTTGTTGTTGAAATATTTCTCCCTTCATTCCAGATATGTGGGGATGGACTGACGGGATTGGTCTGCCATTCCAGCTCTGACGGAAAATTCTTTCGTGTACGGTTATTGAACGTCTTACGCCCACAAAAAATGCGTAGATTATTACATGGCTTACAAGGGAGAGAGGCCATATATAGACGTACGAATGATAGGTAGGGCAAAACTGGAAACACAATCATATTGTAGGAGAGAAATCACAGTGATTGTTAAATTTTTGTTAAAATTAAATTATTAATTATATTTTTTAAGAAATATGATCATTGAAGCGAGATGATAGGCAGAGATTGAAGGCTTTTGAAACGTGAGTTTGGAGAAGGTACGGTGGGCAGAGAGGAAAACAAATGAGGAATTTTGGGATGGTGGGGGAGAGGAGAAGATTGTAACGAGAAATCATAAGGAGCAGGAAAAATTGATGAAAAGCATATTTATTGTCAGCGGGATGTTGAAGACTGTGCCAGAGGGTAGAATGTTACGCAAACGAGGAAAGGGCAGGAACAGGGTTGGGATGTTGGACAGGATGAAGGGAGGAAGGAGATGAAGGCAGGAAGGTACATAGAGATGAAGAGGGACTTGCTGCAGAGTAGGATGTGGAGTTGTGTTTTGTTAGGAGATATTTATTTGGTTGTTGCATTAATCCAAAAACTACCTTAAACGGTAGATTACCTCACAATAATAATTCATTAAGAATTACTGAATGCAATTAAAAATTTTAAAAAATATAATTTGTGCATGGGAAGGACTCTATTATCATCTCGTCCCAACTTTTAGTCATATTTATTAGATTTGATTAAAAGCACTCGATGAAGTATCCCTCTATGAAGTACGATAAAAGACCATTCAACCTGTTTATATATCGTCGTTTTCTTATGGTGCGCGGAGATCATAAAAGATGGGATAAGAGAAGGATGGAGAGAGAACGAGGGATAGAGGGAGAAGTAGAGAAATAGACAGGGAAGATAAGGCGGAGAAACAAAGAAGCCGTGGGATCTTCTCGAGTTGTGAACGTGGGGAGTTCACTCGGAAGGCGGGTACGACAGAGGAACCGTGTAGTTCGCCTGCGCGTTTTCCGTGCGTGTACGAGAGAGTGTTTTCCATAGGTCCCGAGCGCGTAGGTGTGTTTTCCGTGCATGTATATAAACGACTGCGGTGGGTTGGAGGCTCGCGGGGACAAACACGACTTGTTGCGGAATTACGGTCCAGTGCATATGCACACGTGCAGAAGGAACACGCACACAACTTTCTCTCTCCCTCCCACTCACCACGGGAGAGAGAGAGGAAGAGAAGAACGGTATCCGTGTTCCGGGAGACAATCCATTACAGTACGGTTATTATTATTAGCAATGGTCTTAATAGTCAAGAAAGGTTTTTGAGGAAGCCAGAAACTAAATAGGAACTCACTTCTACGTCCCATATAACAGGAAACTAAAATGTTATTGTCTCATTTTCCGTCTATTTCACTGTTTCCATCCTTCTCCACATTCACATGTCAAAAGTCTCCAAATCTACGCCCATCATCTTGCTTCAACGATCATGTTTCCACTCCGTACAAAAACACATTCCTGGTCAAGGTTTTGGCGAGACTTTTCTCAACTTCCTTACTCAACGACGTTCCTGCCACCAATTTCCTAATCTTTGTGAAAGTTTTGTATGCCTAAACCAATTATTTTTCTTATATCCCTGCCACTATGTCCATCTTGGCCCGAAATACTACCAAGATACCTCTGCATACATACCCCGAGATCCACCAAAAAGGTGCGTGGTAGGACAGGTGAGAAGGATAAAGGATAAGGGTGGATATGGGAGGAAAAAGGAAATAGGAAAACTATTTACTAAAATCCTCAAATAACGTGCAAATTTATTAGATTCTGGAGAAACTTAATTTGAAACAAATGTTAATTTCACCCAATAAAATATGCAGCTCTTTATTATACTAAAAAGAAGGGTAGAAAAATTAACCACAACCATTTTACAACCGACCTTCACCATACCAACACAATTCATGCAGAGCTGGAAAGTAAGAAGGAGAAATTCTATCAATTCATGGGCATGCAACTCATGGCGCCCGCTAGACAAGTAATATCACCTGGTCTAGTTTCTCCTCCCCTTTTAAAAATTTTACTTCGGTTTCCTCTTTCGCGTCTGTTATATTCATTTAAAGGTTTTCAATCACAAGGACATTTTTATAGGGAAGGGCGGAACCTACTTGATACTAAGAATTAATGCATCCAGGGTAGGAAATGATGCAACAGATTGTTTCGTAAAACAAAATCTGTTACCAAGGAAATCACACAGCTTGGGTTCAGCTAACGTGTTTAAAATAACCCGATTTCAAACCGGATCTCTCGTGCCTGTATTTGATAACCTACTCTACCCAAAAGGCTACCCTACCACCCACCCTCTTCCAAGATAAAAATGTAGCTCTTTAATGGTCAGCCGTAAAGTGCATGCATTGCATTAGAATAGTACGTGCAGCCTGACGCAGACTTGAGTTTTGCTTCCCTTCAGCCTATTTTTAGCTTCGTGCTTACACAGTGTATTTCGCCCTGATGCGTCAAAAAATGATTCTCATGCAAATTATTAAATATCGTTTATATAACCATGACGGATGCATGAAGAGTGCCCCGCCATGTCCCACGCGCAGTCTGCGACGGAGACACTGAGGAGGAAAAATGGGCAGGGAGGAAATGAAAGTCAAACGCTGATGGAAGTTCTACAGGAACGGAAATAAACAAGCATATTTTGAATGCTTTCTCGACTAGAGAAAAATGAAATTACCTGATAAATGGTCGTGCATTTTAATCATCAGGAAAATGGATATCATAAGAAAGCTAACGATAGATTCCCGTACTGCGCAAACCTATTCAACGACAAACACTGTTACTGGCATCCAATTGTTGAAGTAGTTACTGCTAATTCAATATTTCAGTTGAATGTCAAAACAAAATTATTTCCAAATATGTAAATGCCTATTTTTTCTCGTTATGGAGAGGGCAAGAGGTGAAAGAGGCTGCAGAATTGTTCAATACTTAGATAATACCAATGTGTGTACATCAACTACATCTTTATATGTAATTAAAACCTCCCAGGCCGTCGCAAGGGCGTGTGTCATGTGGTATCACATCACCATCTATCATTATACTCCACTACTTCCACACACACGCATGGCAACCAGCGATCTACTGAAAGGGCGACTGGATGGGGGTTATCGGACAACATTCATGAAACATCCGTTATCAACTATTTATTAGTTATATATTATTAGTATATATTTATTAGTTATATATATAGTATATATTTATTAGTTATATAACTAGTTATATATTAACATTATGAAATATATAGCGTTAGTGACTACTACGCAAAGAAGACAAATAAGGAAACCCATAATAGAGGGCGGACTCGCATTCAACGCAGTCGCTGTATGTACGAGGTAGCATTCTACTAATAGAGGGATGGCAATGAACAATAGCGCCACATTTAAAACTTAACTTCGACACCTGCCCAAGGGCGCGTGGCCGGGGGAGTTAGGTCGCCAGCCATGAAGTGAGTTAAGGGAATGGCAACTTGTACACACGTTCGTTATGTATTATTATATTTATATAACTATTTTCGGCAGTGTCTACCCATTTTCGCCTTAGTGTTTCTCCCTTGATTAGTTGTGGCGAATAGTGCGCCGGAAAAAAAACGAATGCTTTGATTTATCCCTTCGACAGTCTCTCTTATTTTGTGACAATTATATGTCCTGCTTATGTAACAGGAGGACTGAGTTATATTTTCTAAGTCCGATACAAAAACCACATGATTGCTATCTTTGCTAGAGCTATAATCTTGCTCTCAGTCTCCACATATCTAAATGCTCCTATCTCAGGTCTTGTAACAAAAAATGTGTCATGCTTTGTGTTATTTCGCACAAATTTTTCACGAAGTAGTCAGTTTGAAATAACTGTAATGTTTTTACTGTCATCACTTCCTTTGACATATTTCGTCACAGAGAACGTTCGTCACTATGGCTGCAGTTAGATTTCTATTTAAAAATATTCTTTTGATTTCTCTTAATTCATTTGCAGCCACGGAAACGGAAAAGAGTATTCATGACATGAAATTTCGTTCAAATTATATACACCTATATATATATGGGCTACCTCTTCGTCTTTCCCGTTGAGTTCCGTGCGTATTTCTGCTCTACTGTGCTTATTTAATTTAATTTTCGTTTGAAAGGTGTTAGGAATTGAATTTCGTTCAGTAGATTACACAAACTTTTCCATTTAAATCATTGACAGTCCTATGCATTTATTACCAAATCAAGCACACTGTCTTCCCATTTAATTAAAAGAACGTCAATTAAATAAGAGGCACATAAAATCCGCTAGGTTGGTTAGAAATTACTATGATAAGCGAGTAAGCGCCACAAGTATGCTGCAGGATTTAGACTGGGAGATCCTTGATTCTCGATGAGAGCAGGCAATCCTAAAGATTTTTAAAAATGCAGAGGACACCTGAGTTATATTGCAATTGCAATCAAGCAAAAATTGGGGCAAAGAGGGAATTATCGTGGCACAAAATCACATAGGTAGGTTAGACCACCTGGATAAAATTAGAGAGATAGATACCGTCACACACTAGCACGAGCTTCAAGATTCAAGTATTCTACCTCCCTGAAAATAATATGTTGACTTAAACAATATAATTTAAATATTTAATCAGACATAACAAGTGCCCATATGCGCCCACGTGTGCCTGTGTATTAGCTTAACTGTATTTGAGTAAATGTATAAACCTATAGCTCCGTTGCAGAAAATGTAAATCATCACATTTTATTAAATACTGTCTGCACTCTTTAGAGGGTTTATCAACAATTCACTATTGCCATTTTTTAAATTTCCCTTCGGCCTACGTATAAATACGCTCTATTCCATGTCTTAGAAATCTTTCTGTTGAAAAGGGAATGCAATAAAGTCGAACCTAAACCGATAACAACAAGTCATACAGATTTTCTTCTATTTCCAAGGTCTCTGTCGCAATTCTGCTTAACTGGAATACCCCAGTCCTGTTACGCTGGATAACCCCAATCCTGCATGGCCATGTTTTGATATTTTCATTTATTACCCTGTAGAGGAAGAGTGGTAAAGGTGACGAGTGACTGACGTAGTAAAAATTAAAGTATGTGAGGGGTAAGGTGATGTGTAGTAAGAAGGCGGTGACTGTCAAGGAGAAGAGTCCCAGAGAGAGAGAGAGAGTCAGATACAAGAAACCTCTCGTCCGCTAACAATGGCATTTCCTGAAATGGTCCGCGGCCTCTGTATAACCATTAAGGGAATCCCGCCCCGCCACCTAACCCTTTCCATTAAACCGACCAGCGGCAATACTACCTTTCCCTCCGCCATAACAACCAACGCCCGTCGACGCGGAATGAAACAATTGAATCACGCAGGAAACGTGGGGGAGGAAAGAAAGAAATAGCTTATATTACCTCCGCCTCGTCCCCACCTTTTCTTCCGAGGGTAAACAATAGGAGAATGACCACCATTCCTTACCCACCAATGTCCACGCGCTCGGCTGTACCTGTTCAAAATGTCTCGTTTAGTTTGGAACATGGACCCCAGTGAAATGCTGGGGCGGAAATTTCGTTTTAAAAAGGGTTGTTGAAAGAAAAAGGTCTCCGAGGTCCCATCAATATTCTTGTGGATTTAGTCACGGAGTATAGCATACATTAAAACGTTTTTATCACCTTATTTATTCCAAGATCGCATCCTACGTCAACGACTCGTGCAATAGCACATACTAAAGTCTATTTGCACTCGTATAAAAAGGAATCGTTGCTGAAAAAAAATCCTTAGTTGAAATCGCCACTTCTTTCTTTGATTTTCATTCATATCACCTTTCGTGTGCGGTTTCTCACCCCCAAAAATTGTTAAATCCCAATTCAATTCGGCACCAGACCATATAATTTCATGCCCCATTATTCTGTCAAATCTGAATCGATATTACCGACTCAAAGAGTTGACTATGGGTTCTTCCAGAATTTGATTAACATTGTAATTGTACCCCGATGATAATTTCAATGTCATAACAATAGCTATATCTATAATTAAAAGGGGATTTCGTCGCCACCTTCAAAGCTGAGGGACCACACAGTATTTGTCTTGAGATATCGGACCACTAATAAAGGCTCGGAATGTCTATCGTCGCCGTATAATTGACGCGTGCAAAAAGGTAAGATACACCGAGATAGATCTCTGATTTCAATATAGGTCCTCGTGAAAAGTACGCGAATGGGATGAATATCGGCAGTATTAACGCGCACACGTCAAACGGAGGCCGACTATTCTGCATTTTTGGGTTCATGCATATTTCCTTTGTGACCATGCGATTTTCCAAGAGCTTTTGTTTTCCAGCGCATGTCACGTATTTTTTTCCCATTATTATACGTTTTTTCTTTTTTATTCTCTCTACCGACCCGGATTACGAACCGCGAAATGCCTCCTCCGGTAAAAAGAACTTGTGCGTGCTCTTTATGGCCGTGCGCCGAACAAGTGGTTTCTCTGTCGGGCCCCCATTGTGGTCACGCCGCCCCATTGTTGTCCGGGGCGGGCAAGTAGCTCGGGTCCGGGCTTCGGAGCATTACAGGGGGGGGGAGGGAGAGAGAGAGAGAATGGGGGGGGGGAGGTTCTCCCCGTCGAAGCGGCTGGATGGAAAAAATGAACATCGCCCAGCGACTGGGAGGGAGCCACCACCTTCACTGTCGTTACACGACGACGGATGGCCGATAGTATGAGGTCATGTTAGTAAGGAAAATGACGAAGCCGAGTTTGGATGACATTCCGACGCGATGCATCGAGGCTGAAAAGATAGTCAACCTCAATCCAAAGTTTGCGACCAAGGAAGGTGTTGGAAAAAATAAGGCGATGTGTATTCCTAACTAGTCCGAAAAACCAATCAAAATACTTACGCACTTCGAGTTATTGCGTGTTGGAGAGTGGGAGGAAGAGAGGCAATATATTTTTACGAAATCCGTGACATTGTTTATTTCTCGCCACTTGGGTTAATAATAAAGAATATTTACTCTTTCGAGAACTAATGAACGCACGTGGAACATGGAAAACAATATATTCAGTACACTTTTGTCAAAATCGAATGAAAGAAAAACATTAGGTGAGATATTTATTATTATATTTATCTCATGTTGATATCATATTTTTATTAGTACGTTATATATATATATATATATATATATGTATATATATGTATATATATATATATATATATATATATAAGGAAAGGGGTTAGGAAAACACATAAAAGACCAACACAGGAAAGGTGGGGAAGGCGGTTTTGAGCAGATCACAAATATATATAGTGTTCTCGTGCTGTGTGTTACTGTCTAAGTTATATATATATATATATATATATATATATATATATATATATATATATATATATATATATATATATATATATATATACATACATACATACATACATTCGCAAGAATCAAGTCCTTTTAAACGCAATAACCACTTATTATCAAGGGGGATTGCCCTTGCGAGGACATAAATATACGAAATACAGCCATACCATCATTCACTCTGTCTTCATAATTCATCGTCCTCCAAAGAAGAAATAATAAGACTTTTTTAACTTTCCGAGACGAGAGGAGGAAAACAAGCTCCCACATTCGAAAAAGCATCTTACAGGAGGGCATAGAATGAAACCGCATTCAACTTGCCAAACTTTTACTTACTATACTATAGCCAAACAAATTCTTCCTCTTCGTACTCAACTTCACTTTCAGGAACCTATAGGAATTGCCAAATTATATCCATTAAGAAATAACCACATACATTGAAGGTCGAAGAGGATTTTTTAACCTTTTCAGACAAAAAAGTCCTTAAATCACTCTTTTATTTTCTTGTACTGGAAAATTTGGCTGCTATACCGAAAATATTTCAAATCTCGGGTTGCGTTTCTTTTTATTGTATGCTTTTGACGTCTGTGCCACATATATTATTTAGATTTCCTTCCGCGAATCCGCTACATGAGCCTGCATTCATAAGATATATGCGAAATTTACACCTAACTCAAGTTATTTTTTCCCAATCCAACGTAATTATTTCTTTCTGCGACGAAAGTGAGTGAAGAAAGAATAATATATTGGAGTGTAACCACGTATCAATCAATTCTTCCGCCTCTTGAGCTGACTTGTGGGGCAGGTACCAATTCACTGAGTCACCGAGAACAATGTGCAATGTGTTTAGTGCCGCGTTTGCAGTCGCTTTTAAACGCAGCGAATGCGAGGAGACAGACAGATGAGAACATCAATTACGCATTGGTTTCGATCGCAAAATTCCGACGGAAGCGCTCCGAAGTCACTGTGCAGCGGAAAACCTGACTGATTCAGCGATGCTCGCCGCGGAAATTGAAAACGCGTCTTCCGGTGCCAATGGTGGCTTGACCTCGAATACGTCGAGGCTCTCTGGGAAAAATACATGTTTTCATCGACTTTTGTTTATGAATATTTTTAAATTGGATTATATGCATTGCATTAAAATGAAATAATCATTGATAAAAGCTTAAAAAGTGTATTTTACAATATTACTGGTTTGTTACTGGTTACACGAGAGTATAAGGCGTACTCTTAAAAATTGTTCGCACATATCCAAATGAAATGGGAATACGCGAGGCTATAGATAATTGGAAATCCATTTATCAGGGACCATATAACCAGAATATCTCCTTAAGAAGGGTTAACAAGATTAAGTTGTTATTCGATTTAAAAAATCTCAAATAATTTTTCACAATACACAGATAATTCCATTTCCATTCAAAATTTTCAAGATTTAAGGCAGTTAAGGGAACGTTTAGAGCTGCTACGACATAATGCTCAACGAAAAAATTAATCTTATCTTTTAGGAATCCATTATCCAAATTTGCAATTTCATATCCACCACTCATCCAATTTTCACGCATTAACTGCCATCGTTCGATAAAACCGGAGAGTGCGCCAAAAGGAAAAAAATATATAAATGTACTCGTCCTCTAAAATTCCAATTATTTGGAGTATTCCTAGGAAACAATGATTTCTTATGAATCATAATTTTCATATGGGTGTCTCCTGATCTCTCTTTCGCTCTTCATAAGACATGGACGATGCTTATGATCATTATTTCTTTCGGGAAGGGTCCCTGTGTCACTGCCTCCGTGTTCATCATTTCTTTATGTCGTCAGGAGGTGTGGAGAAAAATCTTAATCTGCGAGCGGGAGGAAGGCAGAGAAGTGAAGTGAAGCGACAAAGCTTTCAGCATTTAATTTTCGCGAAGGGATAATATCACCCGCACCAGTTCACCGTGCGCCTGGCTCTCAATTCACCGAAAAATCCAGTGGCTTCGGAGTTCCCCTTGGAAGCATTCCAGGAATGCGCGCTTTCGAAATACATACATACTAGTCCCTTATCATGGGAGAGATTCGCGGAAACCGTGAACGAAGTTTAATCCCCTTAATACGCCACGGAAATAAAATTAGCGATGAGCGAAAATATTCCTGCATCGGGATCCCCTCGATTGTTTCTTCGTCTTTTTCCCCGTCATACCCTTGGTTCCCTAGTGTGTCGTGTCTTGGATTATTCAAATTCACATCATAGGGTAAACCTTCCAATTAATAAAGCGGCATTCGCAAAGGGAACTTAAAATAAAAACTAGCACATCAAGGCTTACTTCTGGAAGGCAGAAAATATACCACACACGTACTTATTGCGAGAATTTATCCGAAACCCCGTATCGACGAAGACATAAATGAATACCCACAGCTATTAAAAAAATGAAAATATGGATATAGAATTTTGGTGTGAACGGAGCATGTACCCAAGTCTAAAGCCGAGTACCGATATGGTAATTTATAACAAGGCACAACACTATGGAAACGATAAAAGGATAAATTATATCATCATACGAATGAAATTTCTAAAAAATAATCAAAATAACGAAATTTGTCGTCTATTGGTGGAATTGCTTCACGTTAAATGACTAAAGCATCTATTCCTGTTAAATACAGAACTATCTTAGTTTTCCAAAGTTGATAATTTTATTTTTGTACGACCCGGGTTTCCTTGAGAGACATCATCACCATGATGATATTGCGTCACAACCGAAACTCCGTAAAACAAAATCGAGACTACTGCGGAAAATCAAGACAGTTCATGCCTCATGAACAAGGATTTAGTTCTAGTTTTAGAACCACTCATATATAAGGTTTAGTGACTATCATCACATCTACGAATAGATATATAATACATATACATAATGTAAATGGAGTAGTCGACACAAACACAAACACAGAAACATAAAAGAGGGACTTCCTCTTTTATGGCCCGGCCCGGAAGCCCGGAAGCACCGGGCTTCCGGGTCCTCCTCTACCTCGGTTCTGTTCCTAACTCCTCTTGAGAAAGGTGGTTGCACCACCGAAGATTCGAGACCCGGTGAGTCCCTCTTTTATGTGTTTCTGTGTTTGTGTCGACTAGTCCATTTACATTATTGTGCACGTCCGTGGGATTTTAACTAAAGTGACGAAAGTGTTAAATAATATATATATATATATTCATTCATATATATATATTCATTCATATATTTATTTTGTATACAATAGATGATATCGTCGAAGTAACACGGAAGTGTTGAATAAAAAACTTTGGCAGCGACAAACAATGTAAGGACACCTAAAAGGAACTCACACGTTATTTCTTGATAAATTCGACGGAATTGAGCTCCGTCTTCATCAGAAGATTCGCTAGGACTGACTGTTGAACTGGGGGAGGTGAGATATTATATTATTACTATTAGGTAATCAACCTTTTAAGGTAGGTTTTTGGATGGACACAACTACCAAATAAACATTTTGTGACTCCCCACCTATCAAACTAATCTATATCAGGTCCCTCTTCATCTTGGTGCACTTCTTTCCTCCCTTCATCCCGTCCAACATCCCTGTTCCTGCCCTTACCTCGCTTGCCCAACATTCTCCCCTCAATTACCTTCTTCAACATTCCACTACCACTCAATACGCCTTTCATCCACTTTTCCTGCCTCCATACGATTTCTCTCAACAAACCCCTCTCCTCACCCACCATTTCCAGTACTTCCTCATTTGTTTTCCTTTCGGTCCATTTCACCTTCTCCATTCTTCTCCACACCCACATTTCAAAAGCCTCCAATCTACGTCTATCCTCCTGCTTCAGCGACCACGTTTCCGCGCCGTACATAGCTACGCTCCATATCAGAGTTTTTACGAGTCTTGTCTTAACATCCCTACTCAACATCCCCGTCATCAACTCCCTCCTCCTTGAGAAAGCCTCCTTGCCTAGCGCAATTCTTCTCCTTACGTCTATACCACTTTGACCGTATTGGTCCAAAACACTTCCGAGATATGTAAACTGCTCTACCTGCTCTATTCTTTCCCCGCCTATTTTAATATTTAGCTTAGCCTTTTTCTTTCTGGAAAATCGCATAATCTTTGTTTTATTAATATTGATTTCCATCCCATATTTATCGCACTGAACCTCCAATTCACTCAGCAATGCTTGATATTATATATATAATCCTATGGAGGCAGGAAAAATGGATGAAAGGCGTATTGAGCGGTAGTGGAATGTTGAAGAGGGTAGTAGAGGGGAGAATGTTGGGCAAGCGAGGTAATGGTAGGAACAGGATAGGGTTGTTGGACGGGATGAAGGGAGGAAAGAAGTACACTGAGATGAAGAGGGACCTGATATAGATTAGTTTGCTAGGTGGGGAGTCACAAAATGTTTATTTGATAGTTGTGTCCATCCAAAAGCCTACCTTAACCGGTAGATTACCTAATATATATATATATATATATATATATATATATATATATATAGTGTATAGTATATTTCGCTATATAATATAAATAGTTAGTTCAATGAATAAAAATGAGTAGTTATTTCAAAAATGAGAAATATAGTAGGAAACTAATCGGATATGATTTTTAGATTATTGGATCCAAAGGTCACCCTAAGAACCGGTAGATTTATTCTGGTTAACATTTTAAGAGGTGAAGACTTTAAGATATGTTAGTACTCGTACCTAAGCGCACTCGCTACAGGTGCTTATATCTTTAGGAATATGCTTGTGTGGTATGGGGAAAAAAACTAAAAGCATGCAAATTTCTGGCAATTAATTTTCCAAAATATTACTAACGGAAATTAGATAGAAATAAGTGTAACTGTGTGGGAGCCATAGAGTAGGTGTACACATTTATTTTAATTGCCCGTTTGACAAGTTTAATCCTTCACATACACGGTAGCTTTATGGTCTCCTAAAAATTCCCTGGTGATGGAAAAATATATTCGTGGACGTTAATCTTATCCCAGAGAAGAAAATAACACTTCCTGCCACCTCGGAACGCCTCTATGTATCCCCGACGATTCTGAACGAACATTATTCCTGCCCAAACAAGTAGATTATTTCGCCATACGGAACAAATACGAAAGTCATGGCGGAAAAACTTAATGGAGATTATGTTGCTCGTATATGGAATCCTTCCAACGATTTCAGGGGAACCATTCGACCAATAGAATTCCTTTTTGTGATTAACAACTAGTCAGCTCCGGTTGGGTAAGCATATCAGGACACTCGTCGAAATTCTCTTTACAGACGATACATGTGTACTTGCTATATTGAAAACGCAATTCACGATGTTCACTCGATTTCAGGTTTTGATGTTATAAGCTTGCAACAGTTTAATCGAGATTCAGGGTCACTGATGTTTTTCACTGAGATGCAGATATGAGCAATAAGTAGTTATGAAGAAATGAAAAACCTAGCAGAAGGAAAAACATTGTGGGAATTCGCTGAAAACTATTTTTCGGATTGATAAATCTTAATGATTTTAATATTTCCAAATTTCCAACATCGAGCATTGATAAGAAAAGATGAGAACGTGAAGCAGGTATAACGAAAAATTTTGTGCAGTAGCTATTTCGGAAGTACCTCAGTTCCGTCCGGGTAGCGGAGGGAGATTATGAAAGGAGAATATTAAATTTTATTCCAGCATTGTCATATTCCAGCTACAGGCATGCCTTTATATTAGGGTCGCTTCCTTCACCTTTTTGGAGAACCTCCACCAAATAGAGAGCCAAAATATTTTCATCCATTTACCTACTCATTCTGATTCACGAGCGTTAACGAGAACTAACTAAGAAGTTTCATGATAGGGAAACATAATTCGGCATCCAAAAGCTATTTAATATTATTAGTAATCTACCCATTTAGGATAGGTTTTTGATACACCCAGGCCCTACGCACTGCTGTAATCCAAAGGTCTAACTAACAAGACACCAATTATCCTTAACGAAATATTACACCATTTCATTCTTTAGTTCCGCATACCTTATGACTCCCTTAAATTTTACCCAAAATACGTATTATTTTTCTCCTCCCTTTGTCTCGCTTTCCCAGCACTCACCCCTCTATTACCGTCTTGAGCATCCAATTCCCCCCCCCCCAGTATTATGTGCACCCGCTTGTCCTGCCCTCTTCGAGTTTCTTCCAACAGCCATCTCTCTTCTCTTACCCTTCCTGAAACTTCATCGTTTGTTTTCTTTCCCGACCGTTTTATCTTCTCCATTCTTTTCCACACATACATATTGAAATCCTTCAATATACGCTGCTTATCCTCTTGCTTCGACGACCAAGTTCCCGAACCATACAAAACTACGATCCATATTAAACTTTTCATTTATCCTTTCTTTCTAGCTTTACTTAGGGTGCCCGTCATCAACTCCCGCCTCTTTGTATAAACTCTTTTACGTAACCACTCCTTACTATTACTCTGCTCCTTTTCCTTCGGAGGCTAAGACAATCATTATCTTTGTTTCCCAATCATTCACGTCCCATATCTATCGCACTGTCTTTAATGTGTTAAGTAATTATTTAATACTTTGGCTGACTACTGACTTTACTGACTGGCAAACTAACGCTTGATCAACTAAATTATAACTGATTTGAATAGTTCGCCACCTATTTTCCCTCGAGCCCTTCCTGTGCCTTTCTTACCATATCCTCCGTATATGTCCTGAAAAGAAAGACTGATCATCGACAACCGTACTCCCCTGCTTATTATACATGCTTACTCTCCTGCATTATATCCTAGTCTCACTCTCATGACTATCTCACGACCTCTCTTGGGTGAAAAACATAGGGGGAATATGCTTACAAGCTAACAAAAAATTTTATTTTAAGAGAAGGACTTACTAGAAGAGCACTGGGTAAATGTGATGAAAAGGTCAAAGAGAAATATCACCTTTCACTGGTTAGGCCTCATTTAGAATATGCTGATAGTGTATGGGAATCCACAAAGTTGGATTGATTGCCGGATTAGATCGCGTGCAGTGGTAAGGAGCTAGATTTGTAAAACGTTGTTATGATATACTTAGTAGCGTGTCCAAAATATTAGAGCAGCTAGGCTGGTAATCACTCACGGAGAGAATGTTAAATCACATATTAAATCTCTTGCATTAATTGGAAGGACATCTCTTTAGAAGGGATGTTGAAAATATGTCATTAACCCCATCGTTCTACGGTAGGAATAATCATGTCAATGAAACTATTGCTATTAAATGTAGAACAGATAGATTTAAGATGTCATTTTTTTCCTCCAACTATAAGGGATCAGAATAACCGCGACCGCAGTAGGGGTTATATTCAGTTCACAATAATTCTGGTGTGTCTTCACACCCTACCACACAACCTAGTGGTGGCTTGCAGGCTACTAAAATATCTATTTATCTTTCATCGTTAATTCAAACTCTCCATTCGCTAGTTGCACCTGTGCAGCCTGGAACTTGTACTGGTTCGGTGGTTTATGGGTTTAAATATCGATTGATCCTTTTGGAAAAACTCAATTCCTTTAAATTGAAGAAGTGCAATTTTATCATCACTCAGAACTGCGTGGGAAACCGAATGTTGGCATACGAAATGGAACCAGCCTCGAGTTTATCGCCGACTCAATTCGTTAATGGGGTGGACTCCAACTTCGCCTATGGAGAACCTTCGGTTTGATTATTGTGGGATATAGGGTGAATTACTTGACGAACCCTGAGCCGTTATCATTCCACCGACTTACCACTTGATCCCTTTTTGCGGTCCTGAGGTTCTCTCTGAATTTTCCTTGTCCATTCGTTCATTTCGGCCGAAAATCAGGAGGTCCCCCCCCGCCCGACGCGCGCACTCTCTCCACTCCGATTCCTTCAAATGCATTCATTCACACGGCGATAATTTCGTCCGCACGCACGCGACATTCAATCCCATTGATCGAAAAAAAAACCTACCCCCGAGGGGCATATCGAACGATTCCCCGGCGTGTGTGACGTCGGGGGAAAACTATTTTCGGAGGTGGCTGACGTCGCGACGTACTCCATCATATCGGATATAAATGGGTAGACGAAAATAAAAAGCGAATCGATTAAAGGTGACAAGGGAGTTTTTTTCCACACCCACCCCCCCTCAAGTTACTCTGCCCTCCCACTCACCATGGGGGGGAGGGGGGAAAGAAGAAGCTGTCTGTTGCAAGCGACTCGAGACGCATTCGTCTAGCCACATTAGTCACGGTCTCATGCGTAAATATAAATAGATAAGATGTCGGGGAGGGAGGAAGAGAAAGGGCGTATTTGAATTAACACGGACACTCATATAAATAGCGCGTCTTATTTATTTGTATTTCTCCCCGCTGGTATGCGTGCGTAGACGGCTCCGGAAATACAGACGAGGCGTCAAAGAGAAATGTGAAAAGCTGATTGCTTTTGGAGGGGGAGAGGAAGGGGGAATTCAGAGATATGGCGTATGATTGTGAATGTTTCAGGATGAAAAATCGGAATATTCTCTGCCTCCGATGTTTAAATGGTAATCCTTAATTCCATCTTTTGGGTGTACCAGAGAAGTCTTGAATACGGGCGGCCAATTAAAAGAAAGGTTGGATTGATAAAGAGAGAGTATGAGTGAGGGATAGCGATGAAATAATTAAGTTGGAACAGCAATACGTGGGGAAATTATACGCTTATTAAATATATAATATATACCCTGCCTAATTTTATACCGAACTTTTTCTGTGTATTGTCTAAAAACGTTTTAGGACAATATTTTACTTATTACAATTACACATTTAGTAGTAGTTTTAGGGAATGGGGATCGACAGCTGGGGAGGTCAATTGAGCCATTAGGGATCAACAAGAAAGGATGGAGGGTGGAGAGAAACCCGGCGTCGGCATTAGCCTATTCTTAACGGAAGGCGCCAAGGGGTCCGCAGCTTAAAGTCCCATCCGACGGACGGCGTACTCACTCAAAGTGCCCTCCACAAAGCACCTCAAGTAAGGATCGGTATTCACCTGAAAAATATCTTCCGCCGCAGGGATTCGATCTAGAGGAAGTCAGTACGTTACCCACCGCACCTTCCCGATCCCCTCACAAATTGAAAAAATAAATACAATACACATAGTAGTCGAAGGCTATGACTACTAAAACTATTCTCATATTCTATAAAGAATTTGTTTCACGATGGCAAGGTGTATTCACCAAAAATCACAAACCTTATGTTATGTTATCGATATTGAAACTGTGGGGGCAGGTTGAGGGAGGAAGTTTCCAGGAGAATGAATATGGAGGAATGTTTGAGAGACAGACACAAGTCGGGGGAGTTTATATCATCCCCTTCTCAAAGGAGGACAGTTATCCATTTTGGGCCTAGAAGACGAGGATGAACATCGAATAGGAGACGACCATAAAGGAACGTCGGGGGTCACGGACCATGTAAAAGGCGCCGCGTCGGAACCAAAAGAGCCGAACAAATATACGACGAAAAAAAAATACGCTACACAGTGGTCGCTTAAGACTTCAAATTATATATATATATATATATATATATATATATATATATATATATATATATATATATATATATATATATATATATATATATATATATATATAAGGAGGAAACGTGAATAATCCATCGGGTAAAGAGGCTTATGGGTTAAAAACGGGCGTAAGGGGGGTTAATTAAGTGATGGGGGGGGGCGCGAGGGTGGTTAGGAAGGGAACCCATGTATAACGCACGCGATCATATTTTATTCGTATGAAGATAGTCTCGCATGCATATCCGGTGATATCCCCGTCTATTCTCCACGGCGGATGACAAATTCTGGAACATTACGAAGTCGTCGAGATCGCATACGTGTCTCAAAATAATCGGAAAATTAAGTTGTTGTCGGACGACCGAATCTTTACGGAGACGGGACGTATTAAATATGGAGCGTTTTATTGAACACATCGCTGTCTCTCGAAGACGCATTTAAGCGACTAGGTTCCCATAATAAAGGCCATCAATCCACCCACATTGCAAAGGAGTTCATCTCCACTTAATCCCAACGAGAGATAAGACTTGATTAAATTCGCCGGATAGAAAAAAAATGCAAAATGTTTTCCACGATCGTTTGCTATAAATGAACAAAATAAAATGTGAGGGCGGCCGTAGAATTGAGTTTTACAAATGAATGAGTACGTTTAACCATAAATTGAAGCTAGAGGTAATCTACAGGTTGAGGAAATGGAAAAGATCGCAACTGAAAAAAGGAATCTTAAATCAAAGATAATAAACAATATGACTATTCTATTCCTTTACCAGAATTTCTTGTTTGTTATCCCTTCTGTCCATTTAAAAAAAATTCTATCCTGGTCTAGTTAATAGGCAAAAACGATAAATCTACAGTCAGCTAGAGAGAGATATTGAAATTATTCCTTATCTACATCGTACCTTGCACACCACCAAGGAGGCATGTTGTAGAGGTTGTTTGGACACCACCCTAAAGAAACCAAATGGATAAATGCTCGAGGTAAATGGTTTGTTTATGCTCTTAGTTGGCTAACCAAACGATGCTTGCCTAAGTTTACTTAAAATCATTATAAATATTGAATAGCTATTAATTTTAAAGCATATGCATCCAAAGCATTTCTGTGTGCCAACAGCGTAAAACAACATTTACTTATATCTTTATTAGAATCTTAATGAGATACACAACAAGGAAAGGATACTGTTTTCGTTAAAGCTAGAAAACAAGTCCATACACAAAGTAGCAATTGACTTTTGAAGGATTCAGATGACAGGTACTTATTTTAAATGATCCCGTTAACTTAGATGAGGAGAAATAGGTTCCTGAGCTTAGATACAGCCATCGCATTTCCCTCGCGCAATAAAAGTCAATATACATGTACAACGCAATCATTCTAGTGCACATGGTTTTCAACTGGAATGCATTACGAACAATTTAGACTTAAATTAATTCACTATTCTGCAAATTAACTGAATACCAATGTCCTCAAAATCTCTGCAATATTTCTAAGTGGATGATAATAGAGTTTGACAGGATACTTCCCATTTCTTCGTAAAACGAGTACCGTTCCATGAACCAACCCTGTTATTACTCCTCAAATATCTAACTACACAGTGAAAGCCCATGAACACATTCATGTTTTACACCAAAGCTTTAAACAAATGAAATAAAAATATTACAAATTATCTCCTCTTGTAAATAAATTTTGCGCCTGTGTTTAATACGCCCTGTAGATTAATTACGTTGATCAGTAGACCGTTGCGTAGATCAGAAATATTCTGAGCCTCATTTTGAAACTTTAAAATGGTACTTAACTATTTCAAAAATGGTAATTGTATTGAAACTTCCAGCTGCTAAATTGTTCTTGGAACAATTTAGCAGCTGGAAGCAGACGGTTACGAGAAATACCGTCCATAGCCGACTGCATCGCGGGAAGGGAGCTATGTAGTATTCTGCTCGTCACGTGACGACGAGAAAATCGCAAACGATTGTTGCTACAATAATTATAATAGATTTGGACGATGTATGGCAAGTGTAAACCGCCTTTTATTTGGAGAAACATGAATAGTCAGAGTGGGGTTGTCGGTGTCAAAGCGTCAATCAGCTCTGGCGCAACGCTTTCTGTGAACCAGACGAACAGAGAGAGAGAGAGAGATAAGATTAAGTCAGACTCTCTGATAGAATCTTTATTTATTCCCGTATTCACTCAAGGACGGCGACGGTCGCCTCACACAGATGCAGTAATCGAAGGGGAGGGCGGGGCGTGCCCTGTGGGTGATCATGCTCGCGCGTGCGTGTGAATACATATATGTGCGTATCTGTTTGTGTGGGGAGAGGGGTTGCCACTCCGTACCTCCGGTACGGCGCAAACGAAAAGCAAATGATGTGCGAAATCGCGAATGAAATGGCGAGGGAGCCGTTGACAGACATGCACTAATACGTCCCTACAGCCGAAAGCAACGGATCCTGCCGTCAAAAGAAAGGTACTCGTCGTTCGCCCCCTCGTAGTTCGTGGAAAATATAATCAGGCCCACGCATAATTAACTGGATTGTATTAATGAACCCTCACACGTACTTCTTCTTGAAAAAGGTAACCTCCAAATGATGCAAAATCTTTTCTCTCTACCACTATCTCGCTTCTCCATTTATATTCATTTTTATATCCGTGAGAATTTCTTTCAAGATATAGTCTTGTCTTAACATCCCTACTCAACGTCCCCGTCATCAACTCCCTCCTCCTTGAAAAATCCTCCTTGCCTAGCGCAATTCTATATATATATATATATATACATAATAGTATACATATAGTATATACATAAATAAAAAATACATATATTTATATGTGGTTCGCGGTAGTCCAGGGGGTAGAGCGTTGGACTACTGACCGGAGGGTCACGGGCAAGGCACACTGGGCACCTGCAGCTCCACCCAAGCTATGTGATTTTTCGGGTACGAGATCTTCCTGGGAAACCATAACCGGCACAGGGAAAGGAACTAGCCCCCCTACCCTGATGTGTGAATATTCATACGCCGTCGGGCTTGGTACATGGGTGAGCTCTATCATCTTACCAAACCAACCATCGGGTTGATTACTGTGTTTATGGTTTATGATAAATATGAACACGCAGCCATACACATATACACATGAACCGGCAAAACATTTTTTATCGATACGGGAATATCTACTCCTAGGTGTCATGAAATTAACTTTTCATCTTTCAAATGAGAGCGGTTCTTTACGTCTGATTTTTTAAAAGGTTTATTGAATTTTTTTAAATCCTTCACCACCAATAAAAGCTTCGACTATTACCGGTGCCATCTGAGCGTTGTTGTTTTACAACAACAGAATCCATGTTTGCGTCAGAAAAGATGAAATAACAAGACGAAATACACTGGTAACCCTCGAGTTATCCACAAGATCTACTAAATTTACCGTTAAACATAATGCATATTCATATAATTTGTATTAATAGTACCCATATTGATGAATGATGCATTTGAGTTGGCATCGAGCAACGATAACTTTTCGACTCCAGGATGTTTTATGCATTTTTTGCTCTTCAGTTCTTCCTTTGCCCTACTCTTCATGCCATTTTACAATTAATACCACCATGAGCTTTAAATCCCATTAATGAATTACGGGTGCAAGATTTAATTTACATAGATTTGCGTTCATCGTAATACCAAAACTCTTAACATTTCTGGTTTTTTACTCGATCACACTTTCTTCAGATTATCCAAAATGATTTAAACGTGTTAAGGTTGTTCTAGTGCACCGGCCATATCAGTCAAAGTATACGATTATGGTGGATTACCCGATAACATCATTAAGCCCAAGCTATGGAGTGGAATGCAATACGCATTGAAGTGGGGAATGAGGTGAAATATATAATTGACTTCATGTATCTCGACTCCGCGGGGAGGCGTCGAATAACTGGAAAAGGAAAATGAAGAGACCCAAGAAGTTCTAATTATTTCTTCTTCTTTTATCGTGTTATTGCGATTCCCACGACAATTTTCTAGATTCTTTGGCACTCCATGAGTTCTGGAGTGATTTCATAAAAAATGAATAATTTCAAAGGTTTATTTTCACAATTCTTCGTCCCTTAAACGGTTAGCTACGTGCTTTTCTACTACAGCACTTTGGGGAGGGATGTGATTTTTTTTAAGTTTACAGGAAGCGTCAATTAAATATATTTAGGACCCCAGAGCGTGCACAGAGGTTAACACGTTCTATAAAATTGCCCCTAGGGGACGACGCTTCATCCCACGTGCGAAATACGAATTTTAAAATGTATTCTCAACGCAGAAAGCGACAGAAAACACAACACATATCCAGGGCGAATAGTAAATAAAAATAATCCTTTTCAACTCCTCAGCTAACAATCTTACTATTTTTTTCCTTTTGTCTTTTCCAGACAGAAGTCGAGACAAATTTCTTATATTGTATCATCCTAATGACCAAGTTACACCAATGTTCAAGTTTACAACTTTTCCATCCTTCCCTCTTTTTCTTCTACTCTATGGTTATTCCTACATTAAATTAGCAAGAGGTCTGCATTACATCCTAAGGCGAATATTTAATGAGGTTGCGTTTACATGCATGGCATTAGATGAAATACTACCGTGATTTTTTCCTCTATATTCAACAATTTCGAACCAAATTAAACCGGTTGCCGCCGTATGCTTTAAATGCGCAAATTTGACAGTTGAACCTCTTTGAAAAATATCTGCACACATAACGTTTCATAATGAATAATTTACATTTCAAACAAGGGAAGTCTTGTTTATTCCACGAAGCCCCTATAGTGTCATGTCAACTCCAGAGCAGATCCTTTACAACATAAGCGTAGTAATTTTTCCTTAGTTCCGATTCGTCCAACTGGATCCAATTCTTCTCTTATTAGAGCAGATCGGCAGGTGGGATATGGTCATTCAAAATACGGGCTGGCTAAAATGGCAAAGTTCACTGCGTAATATATTTCACTGCATGCGATTCCACCGCTTTAGGGCGTTCACGAAGATAATGAAATCCCTTTTTCAATGCGAATGAGCTTACCTCACCAAACTGAGTGTGCGTTTATATTCCCATTGGTTTTGCCTCGCCATAATCCGGAATTCGACCTCCCAGAACGCGTTTTAAATTCTGAACTTGTGGAATTCATCATCAAACCTACATCGAATCGATGAGCTTAGGAGTAGGCTCCCACCATTTCAATGCTAAATCCATCAACATCAGACCAACTCGTATAAGATCAGCTGCCAATCAATTTCGAAGGAGCCAGCATTTCTTTATAGATTCCAATCTTGGTGCCTAACTGTGGAGACGCATATCGATCACGATTTACCCTACCAATTCCAAAGATGGACGCCATAGGAGTTTTTCACTATGCCGCCAACTCAGTCTCGACTAATCCTTGATTTCTTTTTTTTCATATTAAAGCTTTTAATGTAAAAATAAGATTTGTGATTTTCGCAAGAATTGCCTATTATTGAAGTGGTTATTCTACCGAGAGACACCGAAAGCTTGTCAATTAGAATTGAAGAATGCTTATATCTGCAATAGTTTCCGGAAGTCTGAAGTGCTTAAGTCTTTGGAACCTAATTATTTTTACTAAAATACCTCTGGTAATAATACTATATATATAAATATATAAATATATAAATATATAAATATATAAATATATAAATATATATATACATATATATATATATATATATATATATATATATATATTATTCCTAATTCCTCTTGAGAAAGGTGGATGTACCACCGAAAATTCGAGAACTAGTGAGTCTCTCTTTTATGTTTTAGTTTCTGTGTTTGCTATGACTATTTAGTGAATTTTATATAACAAAAAAAGAGAAGAAACACACGTTTCCGAATTTTCAGTGGTCAAGCCAAGCCACCTTTCTCAAGGGAGAGAAATAAGTTCATTCTCTACCCTGAGAAAGGTAGCTTGACTTGACCACTGAAAATTCGGATATATATATATATATATATATATATAATGTAATATAATATATATATGCACACACACATAGAGTGTTTATATTATTTTCCATCTCTTTAAAGAGCCAACCTTTAAAACTTTACTCATGTACAGAAATATTATCCCGAAACAATTGATATCATTCGAATGATAAATGATTTCTTCTTAATGATCTAAGATGTAAGTCTCTTACATTATAATTAAACCCCATGAACAAGTTACAGGTATTTTTCAGCGATCTCCGCGGATATTTAGTTCCGCGTCATAATTATACTATTTCATCAATCAGAAAAATATCTGATTAATAAAATGACGAGTTTAAACATGGCTAAGAAATGTTTTGACTCGCATCCAACGCTGAAAACTTCGTCTAACAGATTATTCAATTTTATTTCATGCAATAAAGTGAGAGAAAATAAAATTTTCAAAATATTTAAGCGTGACTTAGCACAGAAGTATAAATGGCCCATTAGCACGGATTTAATTTTTTTTACTACAATTAGAATTACTTTACTTAATGTCATAGTTATTCTATAAATTATGAATAAAGATAGTAATTTAAACGATTACGAATAAAAATAGTAAAAACAAAACACCTCAATTCTAACTTATATGAGAAAAAAATAACTTATGCAAATGTCATTAACACTCATTTCGAACATTATTATTTTTAATTTCTTAATTATTTAGCACCTTAATTGTGTTATGTCAAATGTAAAGCGGTAGTCAACGAAGGATCTATCCCATGTTGATAGTCTTTAGCTATTATGTACCTAAACAGTAACTTTAAAACATTTCTTTCCCAAACAGTTTACATTTTAAATTCAACCTATTGGCCCAATGAAGAGAATGGCTGCAAATAAATTCAGTCATATGCCGTCGACCAATAACAATTCGTTCTGGTTTCACATGACGAAAATCTAACTTTGAGACGATAACTTCTTCATAAGTATTTTGTACGAAGTTTGAAATGGTTAGAAATGACATTTTCTGATAATTAGGTAGCGTCTATTAATCCTAAAACCATCAACTGATACCTTATATGAATTGATATTGATTTTAATTAGAATATGGACAAAAATGTTTCACCAGATAAAATTCATTATTACGATCTATGTTCAATGTGTTGCGTCATCCTCGCTTGATGATGATGTTCGAGTATGAATCGATATCAAAGTCTGGATTAAAAAAAAACCCCGTGAAAAATTTAAAATTTTATGGTAGCTCATTGTAATTGTTGTTTCAAAGCATCATACCTAAACAGTCAAAACTTTAGCGTCAATTTAAAATTCATTAATGAAATCAAATGTTTTATTTTTATGTTAATAGTTTTGCTTTACATATTTTCGGATAGGCTTTATTTGGGCATTTGAAGTTACATTATCTTTCTTTTGTTGGCATTCATCGATTATATTCCCCCTTTCCGTGTCACTTTATGCTAAATCTTGGCGAACCTCGCCGTGTGACATGGTTCACCGGTCGTTGGTATGAAGCAGTTTCGTGGACAATTCATGGTCCCCCATTCATTAAAGTGGATACGGACGTCATTCATTGGTGTTTTGACGTCAGGGGATTCCACGCGAAGAGCCGGTCCCTTTCTTTTTTTTATTCACGTGAAATTCGTTTATTACACCCTCAGGGAATACTTCACCAAGCTTTGACCTTCCAACTTCCAGAGCAATTAATCTAAAATTAACAACTGACAAACATCACGCGCTCCCAACAGATGAGAGGTAGGAAAAAAAGGGTTAAGAAAAAAAATAACTACAGACTAGGCACACATGACGGGATGAAAACGTATCGTGGACGTACGAAACTTAGCATTTCAGTGATATGAATTTCTTTATTTCCCCAGAGAATGTTTACCTACACTTAAAACACTCCACACCACGTGAGCCATAAATTGAAACAGAATCACATCAATTTTCATCGGACGAATTTATATAGTAAAAGAGCACGGAATGCAATCGCTAGTTACACGAAAAATGATTCAACCATTCATCCATTTATATTTTACTCTACGTTTTCTTCATATCGCGAATGAATCCATGTTACGGAGAGGCTTTAATATCCGTAGGCCGGTAGGAGTGGCTTCTCGTTACGTAAACGACACGACCGCAACATTCACGTAGCAACAGGCAGTAAAATACTGGACTGACTATTCACACTTTTTCTATCCATCTTTTATTCGTCTCACTATTTCACACGAACTAATGAAACAACGTGCACCAGTTTTGAATATGTTCAAAAATAATTTAAAGTCGCATTTATGGAAAGTATAAGTACTTGGGAAGTAATGTCAATATTTACCCATGTGGTCATTAGATAGTGCATTCTTACAGTCCTATTATAATTGAGATTACTCTATGTATCCATCGAACCGAAATAATACGGTGTGCTAATGTAGACTGTATCTCAATGTTGTAATAAACACTCAATTTCAGTTTAGAAGTCTTAAATTTTTTCTTTATTCAGTCATAAGTGCTTTGAAACCCATTTGAGTAATAACACAGGCCTACAAAAAAAATTTTTTTTTGGTGCCGGGAATCTTTGTGATGATTTTAACTATATTTGTAGAGCTGAATCCAAATATGAAATCCGTTTTTATTTAACAGCTCTACTTTTTTAGATATGGCACATCTTACGATTAGTTGTTTTAATATTTGATATATTCCGGAAAATAATTTTCAAAGTTAAATAAATCTATAAGTATACTAATTTATAACCACTCTGCGGTGTTCCTTTTATTTTCAATAAACTGTCAATAAGTTTTATGTATATTTCTATATTGTAGGCCAATGAGATAATTATTAATATAATATTCCCATATCATCATGTAGAAGATTTTTTTACGTAAGTAACAACATATCTATATCTTGAAAACTATAGCTGATAGGAAAAAACTAGTGTCATAATTGGATTCAGCACCCCAATTGTTCTTTAAATCAGAATTAAAAGCTCCGGCACCAAAACCACTGTTGGACTGTGTTATTAATATAATATTCCCATATCATCATGTAGAAGATTTTTTTACGTAAGTAACATCATATCTATATCTTGAAAACTATAGCTGATAGGAAAAAACTAGTGTCATAATTGGATTCAGCACCCCAATTGTTCTTTAAATCAGCATTAAAAGCTCCGGCACCAAAACCACTGTTGGACTGTGTTATTAATATAATATTCCCATATCATCATGTAGAAGATTTTTTTACGTAAGTAACAACATATCTATATCTTGAAAACTATAGCTGATAGGAAAAAACTAGTGTCATAATTGGATTCAGCACCCCAATTGTTATTTAAATCAGCATTAAAAGCTCCTGCACCAAAACCACTGTTGGCCTGTGTAATAATCATGATGGTGTTGGTGAATAATATAAATTATCATATGATGAATAATAATTATATTGTTAATGAATATTATTGTATTTCAACACAGTGAAAATGATTGCTGGATACTGATGGTTGCAAAATATATCGTGGATATTAAAATATGTATCTGACCAAAAAAGCAAAATTCTCAATAGGCTTTAAATACAATTTCAATCTTTTATTGTTCCATTCTAACTTAAGTAATCAGTCATGTACCAACTTGATTGTTTCTCTACTCGTATTCTAAAGGTACTGAGCAACGCTGTGATATCCTAAGGCCCATAAATAGCATATGAAGCCCCTCTCGGAAGCCATATGGAAACGTATACAGTTTTGACTGTACAAAATGTGGTTTCTATACAACATTCATTTAAAAATTAATTCATTCGTATATTTTATCAAATTTTAATTACGAAAATTAAAATTTAACCATCAATCGGACCGATTAAACAAATGGTAACGCGTCAGTTTGCTAGTAGAGTCCCACACCAGTTATACATCCTACTCCAAGCCGGCACAAAGGAAAATTACAGGGAATGTTGAGCATACCTGTACATAGGGAGGATTTTACCCTCGGGTAGCTCAAATTATCGTGCGAGATGTGCGTAGCCGTTGCATAAACGTGGGTGTTACGTAAAACTTGTGAAGTATTCTCGTGGGGGTTGGAAAGAGATACCTAAAAAAATGGATGGTGCCTAAATCCTGGCACACCGTCCCCCAAGCGCTCTTTTTCCACCCCTTTACACCTTATTGAAAGCAAAAATCAGTCCTTTGAGCTCAAGAAAGTCTTTGTGATCCTGGAATAAAGAAACCATCAGGGGAGAGTCTTAGCGCGTTTCTCGTTGAGTCTGCGAACTCGCAAGACTTGTCCACCCAGAGTCATACCTTGTCTTTGCCCTCACTCACGGAGCGAAGGTTAAATTACAGAATAAATCTCTTGCATAAATAGGAAGGATGTCGCTTTAGTAGTGATGTTGAAAATGTATTATTACCCCCATCCCACCACGGTAGAAGATTAGATGTATTAGATGTTAACAAAATTAGAGAGATTAAGTGTAGTAAAAATGGATTTAAGACGTCATTTTTTCCACAAACGGTAAGGGATTAGAATAACATTGTTCAATAGCGTTAGAAGTCAATTTCTGGTCTAAATTAGTCTGATGTGTATTCTCCCCCTGCCACACACTATAGCGGTGGCTTGTAGGCCACTAAAATATCTATTTAATAAAGAAACTTACATTAAACCCGACTTTCGTTATGATTCTCTATTAATGCCACAACGATAATGTTACATGGGATGGGCAGGTCACTAAGAAGAGCACGACAGATAATTTTAATACAATTTTAACTATCACTTAATAAAATAAAGTTTCAACACCAATCCTAACGCAATTTTCGTCGAAATGCTTTCCCGAATGTATTACAGCTTTGATCTCAAAATTTCAAGTAAACATTCTGCCGTTCTAAGCCCTACAGCGTTTGAAGTTTACACAAACAGGTCAGGAGAACCCCTGTGGACACTTTTCATGGACATGCTTTTCCCTGTTGCAGCTTATAATGAGATGAGCGGTTGATAGAGTACCTGGGATTGGAGTCCCTCCAAGAACAAAGGGAAAAGGCGAGATGAGTCACAAAGGTATACAATGACACTCGACTTTAACTTAAGACACCGAATACATCATTAAGGCTCCTCATATAATGGCAGATTGGACTAATAGGATCAGAAAGGGGAAATAGACTCCAGTAAAAATAGATTCAGCGACTCTTTCTATTCTTTTCTCGTACGATTGGCGAACGTAACAAGAAAAAGGCTAAACAATGAAAAAAATTACGGCCGATAAACTTAGCTGCGAACCACTAAAACTAATAAAGGGTGATGTTCTAACATTCTTTTATAAATTGGAAGCAGGTTTATTTGGCAATGTGATTTGAAATACATAGTTAGTCGGATCATACTGTAAGAAAGATCATCACTATTAGATTAGTGAGGTCAAATGCAGAACCGACAGATTTAAGATGCCATTTTTTCTCACGAACGATAAGAGATCAACTTAACTGTAAGCGACCGAGGTAAGGTGGGAAAAGTATTTTCCTTTTTTTCATTCTAAGTAGTTTACTTTGTTGCCATTATCTCATCTAGCTTTATTTATTGTTCTCGTAGTTACTAATAGCTCCTCTCGTGTGCGTAAAGAAGTATTTCAACCTTAGATACCACAGTGCATGTATCTACAGTTGTCATTGTCTAAATAATTTGAATTATTTTGCAGAAAAACCTAATTTTTGAGTTTCCATGCCTGTTGTTTAATACTCCTCTGCCATACATCTAAACGGTAGCCCGTAGGCTACGATGGTAATGTAGATCCTACCCACTCCTATAGGTCTCCTGAAAAGCTTTCAGGGTACGCCTTGGTCAAAGATAGCTTTAATAAGGTTTTTATGATCACTATTCATAATGATTTTTACTCTTCTCACGCTTTAAATTCACAGTTTCTATCTAAGATCTCAATAAGTGAGAATACAGTTCACTCACTACTCAAGTTTAAGTCCAACAGCACGTGTGAGAAACACACACATTCAGGATAAGGAGGCTGATCCCATTCCCTTTGCAAACTTTGGCTGCGGCTTCCCACGAAGTTCTGGTAACGGAAAACCACAGGCACAGTTAATGTTTAGCTGAGGATTCCCAGAGGCATAAGGCGACTTTGAACCACGTGCCTTTCCGGCAGTGGGAAAACGATATTCACCCCAAAAGCACGTCACCCAATATTGCAATATTGTACACGTATATGCCAGGAAAACAACCCTAAAAGAAAAAGGCTTTTACCTAAAAGATCGTGTATATTATTTATTCTAGTAAGGGTAACCGTATGTTCTCGATTATAATGGCTCAAAATATGTACCTACAATTCAAATACACGTAATAAGTGCATAGATATCCTGGAGAATGCAATATTACTGCTAGGAAATGAACTAAAACCAAATGTTGGCAATCAACTCACGGAAAATCTCAAAAAATCTCTCACAGTAGAATATTTATGATTAGGCCAATTTCCTGAAAGGGATAAATCCTGTATTAAGCCATGATTCAGGCGATCAATTCACCAGAACCACGCAATCCTGACCAGATTATGCTTCAAATTTTATATGTACTCATAAAGTTTATACATTCGTACAACATCTACATCGAAATACCATTTTGAACATATTCGGAAGGCCAATTACCACACGCCGATGTGAATGCTTTCTTTGCAGAGGTAAGACATTGAGAATCCTTTTCTCTATTCCCTAAAAACTCTCCAAATGGAAAACGTCACACAATTGAATGCTTCTTTATTGCAGTGAGCCTATCGTGGGTTGTACATCCTCATTTCACCTGAAAGCCATTACACATGTCCTGGATTTAACGGTTTTTTCTCAAATATAATAAAAAATTTTATAAACATTTATCTTACATCTATCTTACTATTATGATTAAAATACTATTTTCCCTATTTCTCGCTAAAATAACATTCCCGTCTGGTTTTAATTTATTAGCAAATATGAAAATACTGGCTTTCTTCTTCTACAACCGTGTTCCTGAACTAAGCACACTATGATCCATCCATATCCACACAATTCCCCTCAAAAATGGCAAAGCTGTGAGGCGGGTGGCGTAAGGACACCAGCCATACATGCAGAAACATTAGTTCATATATGAATTTGTATATATGTTAGCTAATACTCATAAACAGTCTTGAATCATTGAATGACGACTCAATGCTAGGTTAAACTTACTAAATAAATTCAGATCCGCATGTTTCAGCACCGAGGTCTCGAAAATTATTCGCGCTCCAACATATAGTACATTGGTCGCTTGGATCATGGGTACAAAATTCGGGAAATAGATGCCAGGACTAGCAGACTCAAGGACTCGTTCTTCCCACGGACAATACGGGATAACAACTGTAGGGTCACACTCGGAGATAACAAAAATGCCACTTGCCACCCTCGGCGTCTAGGTAACAATTAGTTAAACTCAACTGCATGCACTTTCACTAACCTCCTGTGCGTTGTGTCAAAACCCTTCCCGCATGCCATTAAGTAATGTATTGCTGTTTACAGTAATGCGGTATTTCTTTTTTCCTTTTTTGGGTGGTGACCTAACACCCCCCGCCACACGCCCTTGCGGCGGCTTGCGGGGTATTATGTAGATGTAGATGAATCATGCATTAATTGTTTTTTCGACTTAATCATTAAATTGTAGTCTTAAAGTTAACATATTCATGCACTTGAATGCGATTTGGTCATGATTGCATATCGCTCGAGGGAGGAACGAGTATTCTAATTTGTCAGTGAGCGCGTTTATCTCCATTGTTTCATCCCTTTGGTCGAATCAATCAATATAATATGGGTCCATAACAATTCCCTAAGGGTCGCAAAAAACTCATCAATATGAATCTTCAACTATTCTTTATTTATATTTCAACTCAGATTCCCGGTGCCTGAGTCACTCCTTTCCGTTGGCATATATTCCTTTTGCTAATACAGTACTCTTTATATACTAATTACTACGCCCATTTCTGTCAAAAATTGCTCAACACCTGAATTGTTCAACGCGCTCTCAATATATTCCCCTCCATACGTTAATGAATAAAAAATCTACGATCATGATGCCTCAGTCGTGTAGAAATATTTTTAGAAAAACTTTTTACTCCGTATATTCCGACGATATTCTCTTTTTTTACATTTTCAGGCTGGAAGCTCACTTTCAACGAGAGAGCTATGTTCGCAACCAATCCCTCAGTCCCCACTGTTAGCAGTTGGTTGGGGGGGGGGGAGTGCGTGGTTGGAAGGGTTAAGAGGGAAGGAGGAGCTCGAAGCGGGAACTACATGGGACGCATAGCGATGGGATTGGGAACTGCTTGGGGAGAGTATCTGGGGAAGGGGTTAAGTGGGAGGCAGCGAGAGTGATGAGCGTACGATATGAGAAAGTGGTTAAGGAGAATAAAAGGGAAGAGGGAAGGGTTTAAGGACAGGGAGGAGTCTGGGAGCGAAGGGCAGGGAGAATATGGGGAGGTTTGTGGGAAGGTTCCTTTAAGAGAGGGAATGCGATATTGCTAAGCCTCGATTGTCATTTGCACATTATTCACCCGCGACGCTGTATGGCTAACGCGATGCACAATGCACCGTAGGTGCAGATGCGACGAGAATGCCATGGTGTGGCGTAATGGGATGTAAATGCGACGCTGCGAGCTCACGTAGAAGGCTACGCGCGATGTAGTAAATGTGACTTGAGCTGGAAATTGCGAATCGAATTCGATGTTTGAGATGTCAGCCCGACGTTGCATTGCAAACTCTGTTTAGAGGCGTAAATGCAATTCTCGTTGGAAATGCACAAAGGGAATGCCACAGTGTAAACTCGATGAGGAATGTACAAAAGTGGTATAGTGCGTTAAACCGAGGTTTTCCCGCAATTTTTTTTTTCGATATTGAATCGAAATCGAGTCGCTCGGATTGAAAACGCATCGGGTGGTAAAGATCCTTCCCACGGAGTGGAGAGGGGAAGAGGAGTAGGAGAAAGTGAGGAAGGGGGCCTGATCCAGTTAAGGAAGTCGGATAGGGAGGCTGCTCCCTCTCCCGGGGGTATTCGAACGAGTGGATGGTAGGCGGAATGATGGAGGAAGAGAAAGAGGAGCAGGGGGGTTGGGGCGGAAGAGGGAGTAAACGCAAGAAAAAGGGTCTCGCACTCGAGCAAGGTCAGCCGCGGACCTGCAAGGGATGTGGGTAGACGGAAAGGCGGATGAGAAGATGGAAGTGGTGGGGGCGGGAGATGGAGAAGGTAGTGAGGGGGGCAAACGTCTTCGGGTTGGGAAAGGAGGGGGCAGAGTAGGGGAGGTCTTGCCGATGGGACATAATTCACAGCCGGGGCCGATCGGCTCAAGATACTCTCTCACGGAGCGGTTATTGGAGATTACTCTCCTATTTTCGCACCCTCTTCTTACGATATGGGCTATTTGCCAAAGAGATGAAGAAACTGATAAAAACCACGTGGATGATTCTCCATATCAGCGTAAACAAATATGCATAAACTAACGTATGTGATGCACGGTTGGTACGCTTACACCTTCCGCTCCCACACACTTCTGATGACGGTATTATGTAAATATAATACTGTTTAAATATATTTTGAAGAGTTCTTCCTCCAGGAATTCTAACGGAGCGGAGCTTATATAGACCGGACACTCAATAAAACATTATCGGGGTGATGCTGAGAGCTGATGAAACTAGACTTAGTAGAACAAAGAAAGTAATGCGTGGAGAGAATCGGTCACATAGCACGCTCAGCTTATTTTATGCGCAGGTAGATCTGTTTAACTATTACGGCACCTTCTGATCGGAATCTTTATTTTTTTAGTAATTATATCGTTATGACACTGTTCCACTATATATATAATGACTAAAAATATTAGTTTTTTTTAAGATGACGTTGACAAGTGATAGTTTCATTGTTTCCGATGATGATTCGTCGGGTCAAAAAGTATCATACACCGCTTGGTTCTGGCAGGAATCGATTAATCGAATTTGCGTGGTAACTCTTCAATAACCCGTGATATATAGACAATTGTTCATAACGAAAAGTAAATTTATGAGTTTCAGCAATTGGAACAATGCAATAAGAGAAACCGCTTCGATGAATTGAGTGTTTAATGACCGAATTCCACCCCTTGATGGCCAATGCTATTTGCATATACCTTATAGGCGATGCCTATATACGAATATATATATATATATATATACATATATGTATAAATGATATACATACACACATGTGTGTGTGCATAATTTGTGTTAAAATTTGGCTATGGAAGTAGAAGATACTTGTAATTGTAATCGATTTACGGGAACAACATTTCTAAATGTCAGTGTTTTCCACGACAGTTCCACTTTTTGTGATATGTTATCCACCAATTGCATGGTATATCAACTGGTTTAAAGTTTTAGACGAATTTTTCTTTCATGCACAGATTTCTATTTGGTCCAGGGATTGGTTGCCCGAATGAATGGGCGCAAAAATGTACTAGTAACTGAAATCAATTGATTGATTTTTATATTCATATGCGATGCATAAGCAGTTAGTTCTAATCTATATATATATATATATATATATATATATATATGTGTGTGTGTGTGTGTGTGTGTGTCGATGATGTGGAAGCACTCACGAGAGCAACATTTGGACGGTACAATAGGACACAATAAAATAGATAACACGTAACAAGGGCACTCACATTGTAAATTGTTTAAGCTTTCGGCCTATTCCTAGGTCTTCTTCAGGTCCTACTTCTTCAGCAGTCTGACCTGAAGAGGTCTGTATGTTAATTGTATTATGGACTAAATTAGACGATGATCATTAGTGGATATACATTCCTATCTAAAACGATACTCAAATGCTATTATTTGGGATCCTGTTGACCATAATCAGTGAGATTATTTTCAATTGTACATCATAGTATTAATTCTGAAAATATACGTGCATTGGCAAGCAAGCTTCGACATTAATTCAAAGACATTTATGCACAGGCATCGTTATATAACTTCTTTTATCTAACTTGTCAACTCTCTTTGGAGAGAGAGATGCATTGAGTTCTCTTCTATTTTAATTATAATCAGCCAATAGCTCTTCTTCATTCCTGTTATACATTTTACCACAAAAGTTTCGGCTTCAAGGTAAGTGTAGATAGTACAATGTGAATTATAAACCGATCTAATGAAGAATCAATATGTAGCTTCTGTATTCTATTATCTAAGGTTGACTGGATAAACACTTAGCGACTCTTCCACACCGAATCATGGGCATTGAGCATTGAACTTCTACAAATGCCCTTTAATAATGGCGTAAAAAGTTCAAAATCGGTCATATATTACAATAAATTGAGTGTGGAAAGTTACCAAGTGTCTTTCAATCAACTTATCTATTAGTAATAATATCAAATATAATATGTCTTGAGAATGATGGTAGTAATCCACATCTACTTAATACCGTAATACTCAATAAGTAATGCGTCATGCGGGTGAGGAATTTTCATCAGGCATGTCGTGACGCGACGTATTATGGAGGGAAGTGAAGGGCAGGGAGTGAGTGACTGAAGTATTGGAGGAGTTGGGAAGGAATCGTGGGGGAGGTAGAGGATGGTGAGCTTAGCGGAGGAAGGGGAGAGGGACGGCGGACGGACAGGTGAGTCTGGGAGAGCTAAGTCGGATAAGAGGGAAGGGAGAGAGGAAGGGGGAGGGGGTGAAAGGGGAGGAGGGTGAAAGTGGAGGGAGGAGTGTGGAGAGGAGGATGAGGGAGGGAGTTGGATGAAGAAGGGAATTCCAGACTTTCGTCCGGCCATTAAAGAATTCCATCCTGGGGACTGCAAGACGCTTATTTGACCTTGAACTCCTTCGGGATCCTTCACTGCCTCTGAGCTCGCCTTTCAAGGGACTATCCGGTGCCTATACTTTTTGACGTAACGGGCGAATCGATCCATGCGTAAAAAGAGCAGACGAGCAGACCTACATTTGTAGGTCTGCTCATATGCCCTCAAAATGAGCATTTCTGACCACGTAAAATACTTATGATTCACCGACATATCAATCATAGTGTTAAGAATACGGATGCATTGCTGGCGTCATAAAATGAAAGAATCATTAAATGAATGGCAATGAGAATTCAACGCCCTTATTACTTTATTTAAGTGAAATATCTTCAGATTTGAACGGTAAAGGGAAGGAACATCAACCATCAAACTCAATTTCCCAGTTCGTCGAAATGTGATTCACCAAACCGCCTGGATGAAACTAGTTTTCAAAGGAGTTGAATACAGTAAAAGAATTTGAGATGAAGTTAGATAAGGAACGACAGGCATCCCACAAGCCGACGTCGCAAGAGCGTGTGGAGAGGGGATTTAAATTGTTGCACTAGCCTGTAGTGATCAAGATAATTTAATATATTTTGATATTATCTGGAAAAACTTGAAACTCTGCCCTAACAACCGCGACACTTTCGCACCGGTTTCGCCGAAGAGCAAAAGGAATAGGGATACAATATTAAACAGGAGACTCTCTAGAATACGAATAACTCACGAAGTAATGGCACCAAGGTGCCCGGACTATATTGATGAGGCAATGCGGGTTGGTACACAAACAAGACTATTTCGTCAGCCATTTATCTTAATAACGGTATATAAGATAGAAAATCAAATTTTACCTACGAGGAAATAAGGAATCTCGGCTATCAAATACGTGTATAATACACGTGGCGAAAATAGCTAGAAACATACAGGTTACATTTCCCCTCAATTTACATAATGGTTGGCATTCTAATGCCCCTCCATCTGGTGCCCTTGGACTGGATAGAGGGGTGTCGTGTAGATAAAGGTATAGAGCTAATTTATTTTGGAATGTCCGTCAGGTATGAGTAGAATACTGTCTGGTAATTAGTGACCGCGTTTCATGTGGGCCCGCCCTAGTTCATAGGTTACCTTATTTTTCTACTTAGTGTAGTCAGCATAGTAACTACCATTCGTATAATTTTCGAAATGTGTACAACAGATGTTGCATGATTGGTGTCCGGTCGCCTCTCTTTCACGAGTCCTTTCGGTAGGCCTGTGCAAGTAGTGGAGTAGATGGGGATTGGCTGGTGACCTAACACCTCCTGCCACACGTCCTTTTGACAGCTTGCGGGATGATGTATAGATATAGAAACACCAATTGGGAAATTTATTCAATCCTCCGATGTGATTTAGCTCAAGTATCGCATTTCCAAAGGGCGGCTCAAATTTCCCTCTTTATCCAGCTATTCGATTTATTAATGTTCGCAAAACTATGTTCACGGTCACAAGGTCACTTGTACTTGGATATTTCTTTTACTTGGTGGTACAATCACTCTCTTAAGCGCTAGGGTTAGACTAAAACAAGAAAATTTATCCCCTTCCTCACAGTTTTTCCCCAACATCACGCCTTACATTCTCATATTTCTGAACATTTTTACGATAAAACATGCTGATAAGTATATATGTGCATCAGAAACTTCAAGTTTAAAATGAAATTTGTCTTCCCTGCCTTCCCCCGACTGGTGCTAATACATGGGAGCACCCATGGAAAGGCGAGTTGAAGTTAAAACGTCTTTGAGCGGCTCGTTTGCACGAAGTGCCAGACCCAAGCGCCGTTAAAACATCCGAGGGTGTATTTGTATTCCGGGGGCAAGTCTGGAAGACCCAGAGCGAGATAGATAGAGCTAGAGATCCTAGATTGGGCGAGAATGGCATTCTTGCCCTTTGGGGATGCTCCTTTGCTCGGTGAAGGGATCTCATCTTCTCAATCGCACTCTCCGGAAAAAAACAACCCATGGGTACGTTTTCAATTAAAACTCCGTGAATAACATACAAACTAAGAAATAAATTTAGCCTAAGTTTCATTGAAACAATTTCAGAGCGTAAAAATCATTCGCCTTGACCGGGTTTTACGTGTGGTTATGTATTACCGTCTTTATAGGATCACAATCGAAAATGAATGAACTCTATTTCCCACATCATTCCGCTGCTAAAATAATTCACAATCACCATTCACAGATGCCTTGCAGTTTCTGGAAATAATATTGTGAAAACATTCTCATTCTATTCCGTTGATTCATTTCTATAATGTGACATCAGTTTCGTCATGCCTTGTTGTTTCCATCACTCGAAACATTCGTGAACGAGGCGTGAGTCACACACTATTTTTTCCTTGAGATAATTCTATCTTGCCCATTCAGAGTATGATAACACGCCTACGTAAAGCCGTCGCGCGACGAGTATTCCCTCCACTTATGATCAATGATATGACTCCACTAAATCGCCAGACTTTTTACCAGCTTTCCATTTCAAATATTTAACTTTGGAATTCTAACACGTGCAGGAAATTGTTCCACCCATCAGGACGACTCCCGGGTTCATCTTGAGGTGTAGTCCACCCGAACCTATCAAGATAACGTTTTGAATGATGACTAGGAGATTTATTTTCATGGTTGCACTTGGGTACTTTACGGGACAATCGAAAGTGTTCAGTGAAAGGGGCTCACCTACGAGTATTTAAATACTCCAAAAGTTATCGTCATTATTCAAATTACTGAGTGCGGCAGCGCAACTGGTAGACTATTCTTTTTCTGACAGGTGGACATGGGAAATACTTCGGATGACACCTCTGGGCACCATCAGCTTCAATCAGACTGTGAGAATTTCTATCCCCACGCACTGATTCGTGAATTTCACACTCTGTTAGGTTTGGCATAATGCAAGCCCTAATATCACCTGCACGAGTAACCTTCGGATTGATTAAGGCCGTTTCTTACAAGTGTGTCTGCGATTATCAATAAAAAAAATTAAGTTCTGATTAATTCAACGATGAAAATTTCAATGTCAATGATGATATATTCTTCACAGCAATGGGTAAGTGGTCTTAAAAATCATCCTCCCCTTACCCCCCTTGCCATCGGGATATCTTGGGGAAATTTCTAGACCCATCCCTGTGTTTTTACAGGACATGCTGAAACGAGACATGAACAATTTTGGGCGAAACGGTGGAGCCCCGAAGACAAACATGTAATGCCTGGTCCCGCTCCTATCTGGGGCTCCCTCTGTCTCTCTTATCTAAGGCTCGCCTCCCTTGGCTACAGTGTTTTCGGTTGGGACAGGAGTGGGTGGGTGAATGGGTAAGGGGAACCGCCTGCCTTGAGGGTGGTAAGAGGATGAGGGAGGGAGGGAAGGAGGGGGAGCGGAGTGACAACGGGGATGATGTAGTGGGTCGGAAATGCCGCAGGCTCGAGAGTGGGAGAGGGGGATGGAAGGACGTAGAAGGAGGGGAACAAGCGAGACAGTGTTGTCGGCGGAATCCGGAGTGGCCTGTGATTGTTGTCATGGCTACTAAATATCTTCCTCCCTGCAATGGCATCACACTGCTTTTCTCTAAACTCCCGCTCCGACCCCTTCCCTGTGGACGATAAACGCCCCATTCTGAAAGCTCCTTCAATCTCCTCTTTCCACATTGCACTCTTCTCAAACTCGATCAACTATTTTTTACGATTTTTCCAGTTTCCTCCACACCACTCCCTCCCCCCTCTCCCTACGTCCACCCGTTCCCACGTGACAATTCGTCCTCTCTCGGTCGCATCCTGTCGCCACTGGAACGGGAACGAGGCATTTCAGATATCTGAATTGGACCGAAAATGTTAAGAGAGGAGATAATATCTGTGAAAAGATGTCACGGTATAAACCGACTTGTTAGAACAAATATTCTTATAGACGATCAAGTGTGGGAATCAGAGACGGACGGACCGGAGGATAAATGCGTATATTGCCTAAAGTACAGGTTGAATCTCATACGGTTGATGCTTGGTGTGGAATCATTCCCTGCCCCACACACTAGTGGTGGTAAGCAAGGTATTACGCAGATGTAGATTCGTCGTAGATGTTTTATAACTATGCTAAAAATACATGACTAGCCTAATATTACTACGGAAGGTTTGTTGGTAAGGTGGGGACCGGGTTAGTCAAGTGAGTAACGCGCCCTTAGGCTAAACCAAAGGTTTTACTCGAGTACCGCCTCCGCGTTGGAGTTAAGTTAGCTCTGGTGTCACGGTCCTTGGGAAACTCGATGAAAGTCAAGAGTGGATCAACCAGAACATCTCTCTACATTTAATCAACACCGCATTTGCAGTAGAACAAGCTTCTAGTACATAGGATCCTCATCAAGTAGGATTGATTGGGGAATTAGATCGAGTGTAGCGTAAAGGAGTTAGATTTGTGAAACTTGTGACGATAAACTTAGTGGTGTATCAAGATTATTATTAGAGGAACTATGTTGAGAATGATCCACAGAGGGTAGTTTACACTACAGCTGAAATCTCTTGAATAAATTGGAAGCAGGTCTCTTTAGCGATGATATTGTAAATGCCTCATTAGCCTCATCATACTATGGTAGGAGATATCATATAATTCATATGGATATAAATAGATCATATATACGATAAGCTTGGGTTCCATTTTATTATGAGATGTTATAACAGATGGGTCACCATACGTGCTCGGAGAGCTAATGTCGCCAAAAAATAATGTATACTAAAATTATCACGTCAATGATAACTTCTCTACATCCTAAATGTGCTACTGATGTTTTCAGGATGAATATTTGGAAAATAGTCTTAGCTGTTGGATCTCCAAGTAAACTAGTACGTATTTTGATCCAAATTCACTTTATCCAAGAAATATATGTATTTTCCATCAATTAGCTGACACGCAAGATATATATATATATATATATAGTTATATAAGTATAGCAGTCTGACCTGAAGGAGGCCTCGGAGTAGGCCGAAAGCTTAAATCATCTACAGTGTGAGTGTCCTTTTACGTGTTATCCGTTTTATTCTGTGTTCTATTGTGCCGTCCAAAAGTTATATATATATATATATGTATATACAGTACTGAGTTCTGTTCCTAATTCCTCTTGAGAAAGGTGGTTGGACCACCGAAAATTCGAGAACCAGTAAGTCCCTCTTTTGTGTGTTTTGGTTTCTGTGTTTGTTATGACTATCAGCGAATTTACATTACACGTTTGTGGGTTTTCCAAAAAAGTATATATATATATATATATATATATATATATATATATATATATATATATATATAATCATTTTGCACCACAGGGTACCATAACGCACCAGTTTCATTGGTAATACTTATATTTTGAAAAAATACCGTTAATTCAAGATCCTAAAACGGACCTGTTCCTGAAGATAACTCAATGAGTCGAAAAGCACATCATTAAAACTTTTAAATTTGAGGAAAAGTGCTAAAATATTTTTTAAATATTTTAAATATAGATCCATATAATAACCCGCAAGCTGCCCCAAGGTCTTGCCTGCAGGGGGTATGAGGGCACCAGCCATACATGGAGAATTATTAGATGATATATTTACTTAATTATATGCTGGCTCATATACATAAACAATCGTACATATACATATCTATATTTATGATAAGTTTTTTCTTTAATTAAATACATTGGGGTGCTTGTGATCGAATGTATTATGATTGCGAATCGTGAGAGTGAAGAATGAGTACTTGAATCTTTTTATGACATTTTCTAACTTTATTATTTAATTTTTTGGTGCTATATTAATTCTCTTGGCGTTGCAAAGAATAGATTGTGTCCTGTTCCTTTATTAAAGAAGTTTTTCCTTCTATCTTCGTGATACAAAGGGGTTCCCCAACCTAATTCCTCTAACATACCTGTCAAACTTACTCTCTCCTCGTAGCAGTTTTTAAAAACCTTGGATTAACCTGAACCTTATCCAATTCCTTAATTAACGTCTTCTCCCATGTATTTTTCAATATTATTTTTTTCCACCACATCAAGCTGAAAAGTGTGACTTTTAATGAACTATTCTTCTTTATCTGCTTTAAAATAAAGCCTGCGCCCAGGGTTAAAGATAATACGGGACTCAATCGCCTTAACTAGCGATGATTTAGGATATCAGATCGTAAGCTAGACAAAACTTGTATTGACATCATGCTTCTGCTCAGAGCTTCCTTGTGCAAGTTGGATCGCTACAAAAAGACTCGGAAAATTAATGTTATGCCTGAAATAAAGTTATTGGCCGCTGAAATTTGGTTTGGTTTTTTAATTCCCGGGATTGCTACACCGATTGCAATACAAAATCCTCCCTTTCCTCTTAAAAAGTAAATAACTAATTATTATAAAATAAAAATTTTCGAATTCCCACTGAATATTTCCTGCATAACTCTCAATTTTCCCATCGAGAGGGCCCGGGTTCAAACCCTGGAGACAACAATAATATTTTTCAGTGGTATCCCGATACCTACTTGAGGTGCTTTGCGGAGAGCACTTTGAGTGAGTATGCCGTCCGTCGGATGGCACGTTAAACTGCGGACCCCTTGGTGCCTTTCGACAAGAGTAGGCTAATGCCGACGCCGGGTTTTTCTCCACCCTTCGTTTCTCTTCCATCCCTGATGGCGCAAATGACCTTAGCTGCCGGTCGCCTCCCATAAAAAAAAACTACAAAATTCTTAATTTGACGTCGAAAGAGACTTGAAAATGATTTGACAGAACGAAACCGGTCGGGTGTAACATTTTCCATAATAATATTCCGAATATACGTATTATTTCAATGTGCATCTTATGCAAAAAAATCACGAGAAACTGTCTTATATAAATCCATAATGCTTATCCAAAATTTCGATTTAAAGGTTGGGTGTGATGTGCAATACATCGTGATAACGAAACAAAAAAACACAAACAATCCTTTTCTACCGCGTATCTATGCTTACGTGCATGAAGTCATCAACCTTAAATTAATTCATTTCATTTAGTCTATCCGCTTTGTTGATGACACAAAGTTTATCACCACACGGGAACTGTTTTGGATTAGGGAGGATGGCATCTGAGATAAAAACTTCGGCTTATGTAGGAAAATGTGGAGACAAAGTTCTAAAAGCAAAGCACCACGGACAAGAATTAAGTGATTTAGGATAACCCCACTCTCTATCAAAGATTAGCCTACTGCCACACAACAGTGTGGTAGCTAACACAATTTGGCGCGGCTCTAAGGAGATAACATAATTACAGCGGTCTGACGGTCTCAAAAGTTCCCGACAAGATTGGACGCGTGCTGGAGGGATCTGATGTCCACCGATATGTGCGGCGTAAATGAAATGCAGCACGTTATCGATATAGTGGCACTGGATTTACACTTGGCGAATCGAATTTAAATCAGCACAGTCTATGAATTCAGTAAACTTACTAAAAATATCACATCTTCGGGTTGGTAAGCACTTGCTGTGAATGAACAGAAAGAATCATTTGATAATTAATTGTAAAAGGAAACAACGTTAATTCAGAAATTGGAAATCATTAAAAGAAAATCCGCCAGATTTAGAATAAAATTGTTACGAGAGGAGAGGAAGCGTGATAGAAGAACAGAGCAAGTACATTCAAAAGATTCAGGCGAGAAGTAGTGGAAGTTTGCCATTATGAGAAAAAACAAATGTGCACGTTGACATGTATGAAAATGATTCATTCACTATTTGAACCTTGTGTTGTACTTGAGGATAGCAATAGTTAATCCACATCACCTTTATTCCCACATTGTCCCTTCGTTTCATTTAAACGCCCGTCAAACTTGCGAGACTTTTTCATGTCAAAAAACCACCTACGAGCACCCCTGTCTCTTCCCCGACCCTGTCCGCACCATGCAACCGCTCACGCTGTAAATTCTGCTATCTCCTAAGACCCTCCACGTTCATTATTACCAACTCCCAACCCATAGCCACCTGCACCTCTAAAAACATTATACATCGCCTCTCCTGTAACTTCTGCCCTACCTTCTACGTGGATGAATGCACGACCACCCTTTCCCTCCGAATGAATTGCAGAACAAAAGAGACATCCCTGAGTGACAATCAAAACACCGACTAGAAAGTGGAAGGATTATTTATTTTTAAACATGGAGAAGTTCCACATTTTCTTCTATCATTATGCTGCTGATATTTGGTTCCAAATCAAAGTGAAAATAGTATGGATGAGAGAAATTAATCTGCTAATTTCATTTACGACTCGTAATACAATAATTTCGATCTTTTTCGTTCACGTTGCTCTCTGCCCGCTATTTCGAACAGTTTGATAATTTCGTGCAACACCGACATGCTTTTAAAATGGAGTCGAATTACTTTTCCTCGCCCTCCTGAGAAATTTATGATCGAGTGCATTAATCAAAACCTAACCAATTACACGGTCCATTAGTTACTGAGTACTCATGCCCTAGGAGGAGAAGCCGATGGGAAAGAATTGGGAAAGAGAAGCTGAAATTCCACAATCCTCCCCCTCATACGTGGGTGTGTAACACAGGTGGTAAGAAATATCGTTTTCACCCCTGAACAAAATACTTCTGAGAGTCCTGCTGAGCGAGAATATTTCTCCCCTTGTCACGCGTTATAAATGAAAGGAATTAAACGTTTGGATACACTCTTTTGCAATCAGCACAAAAGACTTAATGAAGCCCGCTATTTTTTGCTCAACGGCCGAGAGTGAATACTGAAGCACAGCCCGATACTAGATGCAGTGAGATAGATAGATAGAGAGAGAGATTGAGAGACACATCTGTGTCTATTTTTGTCGCCTAGTAGACCAAAATATTCATTTTTTGACAATCGTTAAATAAGCCGAGCACGTATGTATGCGGAAAATTCCACGGAGATCCTAAACCAAATGCCAGGTGGACTGCGAGAGAATGCTAATTTACAACTTGGATGAAGGCAAAGAAAAACACACGGAACTCACCATGTGACCCGTAACGACCTTCGGTTATATAGTTACCTATGCATGAAAGAATACTGTTTGCGTGAAAGTGCAGAAAATTTAAAAGGGGTCGACGATGTTTTTTTTTAAAAATTACTCATCGAAAATGAGCATTTTCGACCACGACGACAAAACTGCAGGAATTCCTGGAACCCTTTAGTACGCGAACAAATATTTTTTCAATGAGATGGACCGGAACAGAAATATGTTTTTGTTTCGTGGACGATGATTTTGAAGGATGATGAAAACGTCAACTTTAAACGCGATCCCTACCGATTATGATAGGGAAGTTATTTTGGGAAGGCGACCCAGAGGTGATATCATTTGCGTCATTACGGATAGGTGGGTAATTTGATAGGCGTTGTTGAATGCTTAGGAATTGTGGAATGGAGATTGGATGGAGTCCTAGAGGTCCGCAGTTCAACGTCTCATCCGACGGACTACATGCGCAACTTTGGAGTGCTCCCCAAATGAAAAACTGAATAGGAATTGTAGTGGTCCTGAAAAAAAATCCTTCCACCACTAAGATTGGAACACATGCCTTCGGGGGAAGTAAGTTAATCGATCTTTACTACAAAACCTTCTGCAAAAAGAGACATTTCAATGAGTTTGAAAATTATTTGAAAAATACGTAACCATAATGAAGGCCCTTTTCTGCTTTGACTTCTTGATGTTTGTTCTTTGACCTCCGTCCGTGCCAGTTTTATTCAATTTTAAAATGCCCTAAATACTTTTTTCTAGGTTAATTTTTCCTCTGTCAGGTCGGGGGAAAATGACGTGTTACTTGAGTGGTGTCAAAATTCTACCTTGGCAAACTCTAAAAAACCTCCATGAATTCGACAGACACCTGTTGATCTGCCAGGTAATACGTAGATCCATGCTACGGAATGCAGCGACGGTAAATGCTGTTGTGGAGAGCCGCCTCCCGAAATCAAGCCAACTAGATGATTCACGCGAGAATAACTGGTTATTCCACCTCAATCCCATAATACTTCCTAAAATTTAAATCGAGGTTTCGAATTCAAGCTACAATGCAATTTATTAACTTGAAAAGGTCACTGGTTACGTAACAAGAACAATTAATAAGAGCAGGTTAAAAAGCAATCGTTTCCTAGACGCTTTGACAAACCTCTAAAGCTAATTGACCGTGCTGGTGCGGTGGGAGTAAACATAGTGAACGCAAATTGAAAACTTTTGCGACTTTGATAAATGTCAAAAAAATGAATAGTTTATTTATTAAAAAGACAAACATTATTACACCACTGTGATGCGGATTTTTTATCGCACTGAACGAGAGAATTAAAACAATCTTTATTTTCTTACGTCATATCGAATGAGGCGCCGAAAGTAGTAAGTTGATTGATGAAGGCGTTAATTATTTCGGAGGAATTTAGAACACATCAAACATTATTGCGGATTAATGTTTCTTTCTCCAAGTGGATTAGATTTTTGAAAGGTGGAAGTGAAAATAAAGCGTGCGCTCATTTTCTTTTCCATTCTTGAACTTAACCAAAACCGAGAGACAGAGAACATTATACCGGTTATGAACGCCATATTACAGAAAAATATGACTGTAGAAAACGCCATAGCGATGTTTCAAAGAGAATTATCTTTTGAAAAAAGGGGAACACTAGAGTGCATGACCCATGAACACTTCTAAAGACTTCCTGAATCGTACTTAAGCAGCTCATTCTCGAGCATGGCAACATATTTAAATCATTCCCCATAACCCTTTGATCCGGTCCAATTTTTAGCCATTTGTGTCCACTCCAATCTCAATATTGGTTTGCCAACAAGAAATGAGATAAGAAAACTACAATTTCATCCAATGACTACAGTAAGGAATTCATAAATCGTTTCTTCCTAAGGTAAAGTAGAACTGAGTTGTTGGTATGGTTGATTGAAGGAACAATAAAACAAAACAGCATGAAACATTAAAAAACAAAAGTGTCTAGTTATCATTGAATTGTTGCACACAAAGGTAGTATTATCTAGATGAGATGGCTACTAATGACCACACGATTGGCTGGATATTTTTACTGAAAATGAATACCGCTTTACCATCTAGTGACAGGTTAAGAAGAAATTATTCGATTTAAACACCTACTTGGTTGCGTATTTTCGGCACTGATTTCTGCGTATATCTGTGCGTCGAAAGTGAACCCATTCTAGGTGCCACATAGTAGAAAGATAAAATTGTAGGTCAATAGAAGTACTTACATCAGTTCTAAAGACTAGAAGGTCGCTGTTGACAACGCCAATCATATGTACAGAAAGGGCGAGAAGGTATTTACCTGCAAGAAAAGGCAAAACGATTAATCATCTGCAGCATTGACGAATGAAGCATTCTGAAATGGAAATTCAGGATTTAAGTGTATCACAAATCAAGCGAGGGAAGCTTTCCGGCCTCACTTTCATGCTCAGACAGATATCTCGATGGCGAACTCTCCCGCCGAAGACATTTTCGTGCGGTAGCAATTCGCGCTGGCTTGAAGAATGAGAAATTCTCGTGTTGTTCGGTCACTCAGACGAGTTCATTATATCTCCCGGCGACAGGAAGATCTTCGAAAAATTACCGGCGAGTTTAGAGGGAATTAAAATAATTATGCACAAATCAGCAAAATATATGTCCAGAAATACAGTTAAATCTCAACACTAAAACGGCTTAATCACACTGGTTCATCGGGTAATACCTGTACGCTTCTTACGTAATACCATTTAAAAACGAGACTGTTAAAGCGATAAATGTGGTTCGCAGTTGCGATTATGGGAAGCGATTCACTCATACTGGGAAGTCAACTGAGAAATAGTGCTTTCCAATTGTATAATACGAACGTACTCGTAAGTGACTTAATTAACGATCACTCAGGAGTTGGACACTAAGATAGTTTCGTCCTTGTTGTAACCCTGTCAGTTCTATTCGTAGGATTAAATAATCCTCAAATCGAGCAGCTGTAGAATGTAAGCAGTGCAACTTTTAAATTATTTACACCGATCGCCGTGGAAATCATTGCGTCATTCAATATATAATATTTCATCTTGTGCTCGAAGATCTTTGAGCTAATTTCAACGCCGCTAATTCTGCAATTATATCGACGATACTTTTGAGTTTACGGGTATGGTTGAAATCGTAATTTGGGTCGATTTGGTTCTCTCCATTCGATAAAAATCGATGATGGTTTTGCGTCGCAAAAAAACCCGGGTCTTACAAAATCAAGAATATTAAGAAAATCAAGAAAATTAAGCGAGTGTCGTATTTATTTAGCATGAAACAATTCCACCATATCACTCCCATTAGAGTTAATTCAATTTATAATATAATAACACAGGCCATTTATTTTCACCTCCACATAATTTATTTTTCGCTCCAAACGCCGCTGCATGCTCGTCATGCATTGTAAAATCACTGACGCACCTCATCAAATGACAACCACTCAGATTAATTTTCAATTCATCTCATCCATGGACAGAAAACGGGGTCTCTTCAACGTACTTTTCCCTTTTAGGGAAAAGCTAGAAGTCCTGGCGTGTTGAATTAGGTGATTATGGAAGATGATTGAACGCTGGAATTAGTTTATCAACTGAGCTTTGACAGAGGGAAAACGGAGTGTGAGCAGACGTGCTGCCTCGATGCAGTGGTCACACATTGTAACTTCGCCCAAAACGATCTTTTCTTTTTCATCCTTTCTTGCAATTGGTTTTGCATTAAATTTTACCCACTCTTCTTTCTTAACCAGTCATCTGACCCACAAAAATCCATCACGTCCCCTGGCATCGAAGAAAACAGTCAACGTAAACTTCCCAAGCTCTCTCGTCCTTAATATAATAATAATTATAATTGGCCGACCCTTCCGGTGTAATAGTTAAATCTTCACATAAAGATCGTACGATAAAACCAATACGTTTCGTAGCATTGGAAGACTTTTAAAAACAATTCTGAATTTCTAGAAAAGTTTGGTGAAGCATCAGTGCTATGATTTCCACATATAAATGAATTAATTACCACCATGAGTTCGTAGCAAAGCAATTTATTCAGCTGATGATAAGAAAACTTTGCTTTGCGACTTTAAAACTTGCTTTGTTTTACAAAATGTTTTTAGCACGATCGATTAACAGAGTTACAAGAAGTTAGCTAAGAATTCTAAAATCCTGAATTTATTTTACATGCTGCAAGGGCGAATATCTTTCTGGGTGTCATAATGTACCTGAGTGAGACCTACATCTGTTACGAGGAAACTAAACGGTATTCGGGCTTCTTATAGATACGACATGAGACATGCAAATATTTTTCATACCACCTAATCCCGGCCGCTACATACGTCTATCCCGCATGGAAATCTCGCGGTCTCCTTTTCAAGTACTCACACTCTCTTATCGGTCACTCTCGTGAGTCAATATCATTCTATTCTAAGGTCACAATAGTTAATCGACTCCGTAGGAATATTGTGGTGGACTATTAATTCCCCCGCACGAGTGTCTACTCGTGTAAGTTAATATTCGTGATATAGTATTCTATTAGTCTAAAATATTCACTAAATTACTCAACCTCATCTTAATGAGAAAGTCACGTATCATATAGTAGTTATTTTGAAAGCTGACCGGCAGCTCATGTCATTTGCACCGTCTTAGGATAGGGTTTCACCAAATGAATGAAGAGTGGAGAGAAATCCGGAGTCGACATTAGCTTAGTCTCAATGAAAGAAGTCGAAGGGCCAAACATTCAACGTCCTATTCGACGGATAGTTTAAGAATTTGTAGTGCTCTCCATTTTGCACCCAAGGATGGATAGCTGGTAGATGCCTCTGAAACATTTTACGACCCCCGGATATGCACCCGGACCCTCGGGGGGGGGGGGGGAGCTAGTACACTAACCATCGCACCAACCGGATTACCATATGAAGTAGGACATTGGCTGCGTAGATTTTCGCGGCGGTGGCTTGAAGAATTCTGCATCTTCGGGTTTTCACCGCGTTGTTGTTTGAAGCCGACAACAGTTTCGCCGAAGTTGCATCCGGCGTCTTCAGGTCGAAGACAGTAGACTTCATCTTCGACCTGAAGACGCCGGATGAAACTTCGGTGAACCTGTTGTCGGCTTCAAACAACAACGCGGTGAAAACCCGAATATGCAGAATTCTTGAAGTAGGACATTGTTATCCTCTCCAGAAGATTATGCACCTTAATTATGTGATATTTAACTTAACTTATAGTTCTGTCGTATAAAATGGTTGTTTTTCATTTTTATTCCCTTATTTCGTATAACAGAGAATTAATTTACTAGATGAAGTTAAAACTTATTTTGAATTAACTCTTCTTCTAGCATGTTTATAAACTTGCACGTTATTTGAGTCTATTTAATGAATATTTTTCCCTTCCTTCCCTTTTCCATTCCTTTCTCCCTTATCATTTACTCGTCCCACCTAATCCTTCCATCCCATGCCACACACCTTTTTGGTGGATCGCGGGGTATTTATGTAGGTGACGAAAGTCACCGTACCCGCAGTTTGATCAGTCGTTTGTTGCACGTCAGTGTACAGGTGGCCTCTACTGTTAGCCGAAAGATATGACTGTTAAGGAAATCGAATGAGCTTCCATTTCAATCGTATGAAGTGGTAGAATATAGTGTAATTCTAAGTAGTGATCTAGTGAAAAAAATTGATTTTATTCATCAAAATAATACATTTAAGCTCACTTCCTGTTTCAAATGTATTGCACGATAAAGCCAATCAAATAATCCCCCAGCAGTGGAGTGACTGAAAGTCTTCTCGGGCATTAATGATAATTCGAATCACATTTGACCTATACCGTTCACTTAAATGAGTTAGATTGATCAATTTTTACCGGACAGCAAATTCAAAAAGCCAATTGCAGTACGAGGAGATCGGACCAGGATGTTTATGCTAACACTCTTTCCCTTTCCCTAGCTCGGATACGAGATGCAATTATAAATCAGTGCATCGGGAAGGCTGAAGCCTTTCACCTTTTCTCTCGGAGACCCAGCCTCCTCATTCCCTTTCCACGAGCAGCCTCAAAACCGGAATTTCAATAGTCCGATGAAAAGACTAATCACCAACCGGAATGTGCTCTCCAACACGACCTTCAGATCGACCGCATTTCATTCCTTTGATCTGTTTGACATTCTAACTTTTCTCCATTGATACGTGCTATAAAGGAAAAAAACGAGGTCACGAGCTTAGAAATCAATTCGCTCATATTGAAATCGTATCCTCTGTGTTAGACACCTTCCTTGATCTTTTGTGCATACCAGAAGGTTTTTCTACGCTTTAATTTATTTCAATTTGCTGCTTTCCAGCTTGGTCGTTGAATATGTCACTCCGAAAATTGGACAGGATTTCAAGCTATAATTCTTAAAGGATCAAGTAGTCATTTAGAAAACCCAATTACAGAAGTAATTCGTTGGTTTTCAGTCAGTTGAATACATTTCCTCACCATTAATGTTATCATCATTAAATACCCATTAAAGGTATCCATATTCATTGACTCATGGCACATTGAAAATTTTTTGGGCAATAAACCTAATAACTGATTACTGTCGATGTCATGTGGAATACAAATTATCATTGTACTAGCAAATTAACAGTGATCAACTATGATCTTTGTTAATATAAACATATATTATTCAGCATTAAGTCTGTAAATATTTATTTACGATTCAGATATATTTTATGAAAATAAAAATAACCATACTTGATGACCTTATCCCGGACGAGCACATACTCGTAATTTTCCCATTCTCTGAGTGTTCCTTAAAACACGTCCAAAAATATATGAAATTGAAGATTAAGCCTTAAAAGTAAAACGGACGAAATTGACAGCTGAAGAGAGCATAAGTTCCTTTAAACCCAGCATTACGAATATTAATTAATCTCCATTACTATGCCTACTGCACGCCAACCGGTTCCTCCATCATGCCAATAAAATTACAATATTATTCCTCTTTATGATATCCCGACACTTTCGGCATCATTTTCCTCCAACACTTTCCAACTTTGTTCATTGTCCTAACTTTCATTCATATACATGTACATAACACCCCGTAAGCCCCCATAAGGGCGTGTGGCGGGGGGTGTTAGGTCACCACCCGTTATGGAGAACAAAACCACATGCAAAATCAGCATTTATACAAACCCACATCCATGGTGGCGTATGCATTCATGCAAAATCCCTTTCAACTTACACTCATGCAAATATATATTCACTCAACTAACAAACAATTGCACCACTGAATGTAGAATTCCTTGTAATAACATTCACCAGGGAAACACATAGCTAAAGAAAGAATGAAAAACGAGACGAAGTGACAGCAAAATAAGTCGTTGTGTGACAAATGAAGCAGAACTCTAACATACCAACATTAATAGCAGGGTAAGGGTAATCCCCTACACATTATGCAACTCACGATCTTGTTTTGAAATAAATTGTTACGTCGCTGAAGTGTTTCAACGACTGTTGTTTCAAGTAAGTGATAATTTACTATTATTAAAAGGGTAATTAATATATCAATTGAGATCTGGAAACATTTAGAAGGCTAAGAGATCGGTGACGAAAGTTGGAATTTGATATCGCCGCGAGCTATTTTATAAAAAAGTACTTTCTACTATACTTAGTTGGATCTTTTTCACTTTTAAATCAATGAACCCATCCGTACTTTAGTTGAAACATACTACCAGTTTATTACCGTAAGCAAGATTAAGCCAAAGACCCAAACATTCGATACAGTACGCCTTCAAAGTCGAATCGAGGGAAATTTTCTCGATTAAATAATTTTCTTTCTCGCACGTTTCCAACTCTTTCAAGGAGCATTTCAGAATTTCTGACTACTTTCCTCTTTCCTTGAATGTTTAAGTGCCGTGTTATAAATATATCCAAAGGTCGACACTTGCGCTTGGGTTCTAAGGAGAATGTTTGCGTACTAATGACGAAATTGATGCCGGTACCGAAAAATACGAACCATGTCAATGTCTCTGAGAGAACTATGTACAGGTGAGTGAGAGGGAAAGGAAGTTTGCTTTCGCTTAACGTGATTGGCAGCTCGTTTTGAGAGTTGGGACCGTAGTTTCAACGTCAATCAAAAAAGATGACGACGTTTAAAAAAAAACTCAAACGAGCCAGTTTTCCCGTCGCCCGTCTCTTGTTAAAATTATGCAAATGAAAATCCCTCGATATCAACCTTCACATAAATGTGCAAAACCATGACAGATCCATGGGGGGGCATGACGCCTTTCTCCTTGATCGGAATCCAGCCTAGATGTCACCGGGGGAAAAAATCATTTCAAAGCAAACGAGCTGAAATATTGGGTAACTAAGTCCCCCTTTCTCATACACCAAATTACCGCGTTGAGTATTCGCTAATGCGTCATGCATGACAGGTCGTTTCGGCAGGTGAGGACAAGAGGTCACCACACGCCGAGCTCCAAGGCATATGACAACATTCACACGTTCCTAATAGGAGATATTCCCAGTTTTGCCCAAAGTTTCACTGAAAAATTTGGTTACACAGCAAAGCTATTTGGTAATCACACGAACTTGAACCCTCGCCGACATGGTGCGGATTATTCACCCACCTCGCTTACACGAACCTGCCACTGATGTCGCGTGAATCGATGGCAATCGACTTGAGAAACACTTTAGTTGGAATATTAAAGGTCAGTGCCCAAAATTATATTAAAATTAAATATTTCCATTAAGAATTTGAGAGGATATTTAGAATGCACACGAAAGGGAATAAGTGACTATTTTGCATGAATAAAGGAGGAAACATCATTTGATTATTATTTATATTCTACCGTGAAGAATTTTTATTCCAAAGACGAATAAGCCGTTCTTGCATGTAATGTAAAGACTCGACTTAGTTTAAAAATACACCTAATAAATTGTAATAAATTTAGGTAAATAAAATGGTATCAGTTGAAGAGATTTTTAATATTTTTAAACGACTATTTAGCACAAAAGAAAAGACAGTGCTGCCCTTGATATAGGAATATCATCCAAAGGATCCTGAAAATAAATCCAAGTATTTTACTACTCGCGAAGAAAATGCAATTAAATCAAGCAAACTTTACACTTTCCTCTTCGATAGAGTGAATAATCAAATAATCTATATTTAAATTACTCGTGTTTACCTTTCTGTTTCCCATTTCATCTTCTATTTGATTCCCAATGCCAATATTTCTATAATTTTTTGTTTACTTCCGCTCCCGGAGTCCCTATGTTCAGCTCCATCCTATTTGCAAAGGTTTCCTTGCTGACGTAATTTTCTCACAGTTTCATGTTCGCATTTTCGTGTCAAAATATTCTCAAAGTATGTACCTATGTGAATTTCCGGCGCGTGACGAGCTGCTAAGAACTTAACCGTTTATCTTATCTGAAATGGCTTCATGTATGGGGAAATACTTTTTGGTCGTAAAAACGTTTACGCTCTAAAAGTCTTCCCTCTCTGTAACATAATAACCTTACTAAAGTTACCCGACTTGCTCCAATTTATTCCCTCCAACCATTATGTTTGACTTATTATAGAAGATAAATGAAAACGGCAATTTTTTCTGTTTCTTTTTTTTAAATCACATATACTGTATAGCTTAATCCCACTGAGGAAGGCGGGAGACAATGAAGTTCTGATACTGACTGTAGGAAGTTATATGTGTCACCATATCTTTCTGCAATAGTTTACGCTATTGAGTTCAAAACGACAATATTTTTTCAAATCAAGGTTCGAGTAACCTTCCCGACTGAGCATTTGAATAAACAAATAAAACTGTCACCATTCGAGGAGCCACATGAAAATCTCCGGCATATATAAAAAGCTCCGATTTCGAAATTATCGCGCCTCGGGTGAAGTCAAGTCTCTGTTCGCAAACTCTCAATATCTCTCGGATGAAACGTCCCGTGCGTGAGATGAAACGAAGTTCCCACACCGACTGCACAAATCTGCAGCCTCGAGAATAAAATTTTGCTTTCTTTTTTTTTGAAACCCTCGCAGTCCACTCAGTGGTGGACGATTGTCTCATAAGGCCTGAATGCTCTCTCTCCCTCCCAGTGTGCGTGCTGCCGTCGATTTCCTACCCGCCCGTCTATCTCACCATTCCAGTTCTTTCCTGTGCGTTATCATATCGCCACATTCTCCGCCGTCGCAGCTGTATTTTTCCATCGCATACACTGCCTTTTATGATCCGGTTGGGGTGAAAGAGAGAGAGAGAGAGAGAGAGAGAGAGAGAGACGACTTTCAGCCGATCCGTACCAAATCTCGCTCATAATCCACGCTGGTGGTCTGCTCGCCTCGTGAAAGATCTCATTGCTCTTTATTGCTCTCGAAAAATGGATGAGGGTAAGAGATGAATCCTTGAAACTCCTTGGTGAAGGGCAAATTGAAGATAGCCCAATAAAATTAGCTCCTTAAGCATAAGATTGTAAGCGAGAGGACACTAACACCCACGTCCATATGCGTTTCCTCACTTATTAGTGTTATTAATTCGACAGTGTGGAAATCGGAACGGTCCCATTGCATTCTAAACACGAGACTAGGTCGAGAGATTACCGCTGGAGGTTAAATTGTCATATTTCAGAAATATACTATTTAAATATCTTTATGGGAATCGTCCATTAAATAAACACATTTTGAAAACGGCAGAAAAATGTTTGCCCTAGTTACAGAATGTTTTACGCGGGTAAGCAATGCATTGTTAAGTGATATATTTCTCATGTCACAAACCTAATAAAAAAGTTCTGACTTTCAGAAAAAATTCGTTACTTTTAAAGAAACAAGGCAGTTAGATTCTCAGATTAATGTTTTTATATACTAGTATATATAGACTAGTATATGAGGCTCCAAATAAACAAAAACATGTGTCGGAAACAAAACCACACTACAGTACATTTTCTTACAAATTTAAAAAATAAATAACTTACAAAAAAGGTGACATAATTTACTTCAGCCTTAATTAAAATGAACCCATACTCATTAAGCAGCGATCCAATTTAACATGGTGATATTTTGGTCTCACGTCCCATTAATTACAACCAAAACGGAAATACTTAATGTAATGGCAAATAATTAAATAGGTGCATGTGTATATATGTTACCACCATAGGCACTAAAAATGGGGGTAGTTGTAATAAAAACCTTCCCAACGACATGAAGGAAGGAGCTTTCCGGTCTTGTAGGAGGTGAATGGTGTAGCTAAAAAAAAATGAACGCTCCTCCAATGGGAAACGCCCCCTTCATTCATTCTTCGCCATGGAGACCACACCGAAGATGCAGCAAAAATCGTACCCAGCCAAACGGGCTATAAAAAGAGTTGAGTGATATGGGCGCGGATTACATCACTCGGCTTCAAATCTCCTGTTTCAAGTTGCACTCACCCTGCAGAGCTCGGCATCAGGAAAGAGAGATAAGAGAATTCAAGTTTGTTCGATGAAAGAGCCGAAAATTTTCGAAATACATGGAAACTCCAGGCGTCCGCAGGAATAGATGCTTTGCTATGATTTTATCCAATTGCAAAGTAGGGCGCTGCGTGCGATCCCACACCATCAGCTTAGGTCTCCCCATTAATGAGGCACCAGCGTCATACCGTCTCACTCGTAAAAAAATTCACTCACAGTCACTCGACACCCGGTGGACGAGAACTAAAGTGGTGAGAATATTTCCTTCTGGAGGAATCGCTGATATTTTATCTGCCGCTGTGCTGATTGTGAATCCGAACAGCTGACAGTGGACGCCCTTCAACTTGAGACAAATTTTTTACTTCTTAGTCTACCGTATCAGGAAGGTTTTGAACTGACATAGACTGAAAAACGATACATTAATATGCCTCTCCTAATAAAACTCAATCTGACACCCCAGACTGCATTAAACTCTGCTTCAATTCCGCATTTTTCCTTCCTTCTTTCATTCCGTTCAAAATGGCTATCCTTTCCTCCAATATCTCTCTTGCCTAATGCTCTTCCCTCTATCACAACCTTCAAAATTCCATCCCAATTAAAATGCTCTGCAGCCACCTTTACTGCCTCTTTTGGATTTCTCCCAACAATTCTTTCTCTTCCTTTACCAAGCTTAATTTAACTTAGCCTTAAGACTTCTCGAAAACCTAATAACCTTTTTTGTTTTTATTGGTCTTCATCACATACCTATCACCCTGATTTTCTAATGCGCTCAGCAATGATTGTAAATCTTTGGCTGACTAGCTAACTAGAGCTCAATTTACAAAAAATGCGGAAGCGAAAAGTAAGTAAGCAACCAAGGGTCGTGTAGCAGGGTACATCATGGCATCGCTCGTAAGGGGCATCATAGAGCAAGCAATTGAAATCTGCAAAATCGAAGATCAGATGTTACATTGATTTTTCGGATTCATCAACTATTTTGTGTCTGTGGAAACACGATACGTGATGTCCTAATTATAATAAATATGGAAATCGATTAATTGGTGTAAAAGGTTCTATTTCATACAGAGCATTAAAGCAGCTTTAGTGATGCTCTCCAATTTTACTCTACATCTCTTTCTCTTTAATACTGTTCCCTTCATCAAGTTGACATTTTTATCGATATTTTCATACATATTCAAAAGGGTATCTATGGCACCAAATTTGAATTTACAAATTTCAGTTTTTTTCCTTACGAATTTATGCGAAAGAGTAAAAGGGAAATCATTATCAATAGCATGATTAAAAATAAGAACTTAATAGAAATTAAACACCCTACCTAATGGGGGTTAACATACAATATTCGCGACAGAGGTCATTTAGATATCATGAGCTCTGTTGGCGCAAATTTTTTTTAGTATGTTCTATTAAAAATGAATTTAAATATTTTAACGCATTCGTATAAGCTGAGAACATGTAAATCTCTAAACAGTCAATTATCTAATTACTTAGTGAATAATTGACTGTATTTTCGTCTTCTTGCATATATAGTACATATGAGGTATTTAGTAGTCATATAAATTTAGGTATCTCTGACTGGCGAATGTCATTTTAAAGCTCGATGTAATTTATATATTTTTTAAAAAAATATTATTATTGGAACAAAATTTTTGACGGCTATCGAGGAAATGGAAGGAATAAAATATTTTACAAATACAAAACAGGATTGAATCAAATAGGAAATGACGTCGGATCAAGATCAAGAAACCCGGAATTAACAGATTACAGAGATTAAGTACTTATGTTACGAAAGCATGGATGACTAGTCGACATCAATTATTTCTTTCAAATGCCTTAGCAATTAATATGCAACCATTTCAGAGATTAAAAATCATTCGCCTTGACCGGGATTCGAACCCGGATCCCTCGATATCCGGCCGAATGCTTTAACCAATTAAGCTACCGAGACGTCCTCTTACACTCTGAAATTTTGGGGGCTTTAAAGGAACAAGATGTTATGACGAAATACCGTACATACAATGTCACAGGCATTCGTAGTCGTGCGCGACGCGCCACAGTCCACGATGTTAATAAAGCCAATTTCAAACACTTAGGCTGTTCATACCTTAGACAAAATAACATCTTGTTCCTTTAAAGCCCCAAAATTTCAGAGTGTAAGAGGACGTCTCGGTAGCTTAATTGGTTAAAGCACTCGGCCGGATATCGAGGGATCCGGGTTCGAATCCCGGTCAAGGCGAATGATTTTTACTCTCTGAAATGGTTGCATTATAATGCACACATAGCGGGTGACTCCGTTAAAGTTACTGTTACAGTTTCTTGAAATTTGCCTTAGCAATTAGAATTTAGTGATGGGTTATGTGCAGTGTGTACGCAGGTATACTTAATAAAATGAAACCCTTAATGGCTCATAAAGTTCCGCAATTGCTGCTGATTAAAAAGTTTCTACAATACAATTAAATTCACGATTTTCTAAAGATTAATATTATACGACTTCAAAATTTTCCTGACAACTGAACAACATTATTCATAAAAAATCGCTTTATTTCCTTCAGGTATATTTTATCGCTTAAAATTTGTACAATACCCAATGCAACAAAATGTTACCATTGGGAAACTAAAAAATGCCATTACTATGGATAGCTCTTGACTCCTAAGGACCGATAATGTGCAGCTGATGGCTAACCCATTGCGTCAGAATAATCAGTATTCAAATTAATAAAACTAGAATCCTCATAGTTTAACAGTTGAGCCAATAATGTAATATTTAATTCGAGATGCTGGACTTAAGCTATTGGCAAGAAACATACCTGTGAAGGTTGCCTAACATATTAATTAAAGTGAACATAGTTACAGAAGAATCAAGACCCCAATCAAAAAAAAAGTAGAGATGTGAATATGGCTAACAACATATGTCGAAAGATGCCCTAAAGATTAAGATAGAAGGGATTCTAAATACAATTGGGTCGTTGAAAAAAGAGAGGAGTCGTGTTCTCTTTTTTTTACGGTGAGCAGTAAGATTTTTTCCAGCCCGACCAACGTTAACACCTGGTCTCACTAACTGTAACGCGTCATCACATGTCCAATTAAGTTTGCAAAAGGTTTTGAAAATAAGTTGTGAACATAATGCCTTTTCATTTAATTGGAAGGGCAAAGCGAAGTCAGCGTCTTGTCCCAATCCATCTTTATGTAGTACACATACAAATAGCAAATACCACGCGAAAGATGACTAGAATCCTCCTTCCATGAGGAATCAAATTGTTCACGCCTAATTCAAGCAAGGAAAACATAGAGTAGACGGACGCATTTATTGATCCATAAAAGCATTAAAAACGCTGAATAGCCCCTCTTTTACGACCGGGAAAAGGGAAACCTCGCACCAGTTAAGGGCTGATTCTTTCCTTAATCATTCTCATCCTTCACGAAGTGATCTTGAGCCGTGAGAAAGGACCCCAATAATAGTTTTTTTTCATAATTAGACCACCTGTTGTCATAATAAAATGTTTCCTCTGACATATATATAACTTCTTCAGTTCCCCAAAACTTGTTACTTGATTACTTGCTGTAAGCAATTACGGTATTCCGATTTGCTAAGTTAATTTTAGTGCAGAAACCATGATAGTTACCTAAAGAGGGAAGGCTTAAAGTTTGCCGTTCAAAAAAGTTAGGACATGGAATTTTGCACCTTGATTCATACATGAGGTCTCTCAAAATTAATTTTCAAATGCCTATGAAGAACCAGAAAGTGAGAGAGAAAGTATAACTCTGACTAAAGACATATTTTACCATAGTCGTTATTCCATTTTTCATGCAAAAATGATCAAAAGGTGTATATTTTAAAAATAGTTCATCAGTAAAATGAGAGTAATATACACGTAGAAGTGAATGTAAACAAATAGAAGACATGTGGAAATTGGAGTGGCAGATATTGTAACTCAAGAGGGTGACGTGTACTATAAATTTGCACTCATTTTTTCAAATCAAAGCAAGTTTTAGAGACTGTTGATTAGCTCTTCCCTTGCTTATTATAATGTTGATAAACCTTACAAAAATACCATTTTAATGAACAAAATTAGTGAACTGCAGCACACGTTAGGTGACGTGAAAACGCCAATCTAAAAAAAGATATGTGTATTGTTCAAAACACACTGCAAATAATTAGTTTGCCGACTAAGTACACAAAGGCTATAAAAAAGATATGATCACAAGTCATTAGTTTTCTGTTCGATAAAACTCAAACGAAAGCTCTTATTCAGTATCAATAAATTAATTACTCCAGCGAGGAGTCATGGGATTTGGTTTTAAAGACAAATATAACTTCAAGAATTACGACTATCCACTTTTAAGCTCATGACCTGTCTTTTTTTGAGTTTCTTTTTCATTTTTTACTTCCTTTGCGTTGCACACTTTGGCAACCAGTGCTATAAAATGACTTTCCAGCCCTAAGTTTTAGAATACCTTGTACCCGTGATTTCTCGAGGATATTCAGATGTGAAGGAGACTTGATCATGACTACACGAGTCAATGTGTCACCTTAGTATTAGTATCGATTACGAGTGATGAAAAAAGTAATGTGGCACCCATTCATGAAGAGTTCATAAACAGATATGATGTGTATGCACAGAGTTTTCAAACACTGTTCTTCTACTGAATTTTTCTAGGGGTTTAATTTGGGAACTTGTTTAAAGGAATACATATTATCATTAATTTTAAAATATACTCTACAACTTCTTTTGAACTAGTTCTGGAGCACCAATTATTAAAAATATGCCAGTTTGGCTAATTTTTTCGCACAAATTCATTGATATCGTTAAAAAAAAGGCGGATAAGTGCTTTTATATTAACACTCTACAACAAAAAGCGAGATATCAATTTTTCATAAGGATATTGCTACATGAACGGCATTTCTGTACCATAAAACCATAATTCTTCTGATGTTGGTAGACTTCAACTGCCAAAGAGCACGAATGAAACCTGAGATTTTCAACATCGATTTATGCAAAAATTAGCATAGCAAAACCCTGTTTTATCATCGTTATTTAACAGTACACTTTAAAACTAGAATTTACCACAATTCTATCAACGTGATATATACCTGAAAACTCGAGACAGCCTCTTTAACATTGGTAAATTCATATTTCCAGTAAGATACTGGTAAAAATGGATTCATTAAAATACGTTTAGAACAATTTCTTTCCACAATATTCAGTTTTTAAATAAAGATTACACTGCAGGGCATTTAAATTTATTTTCCCCCTTGTTTTTCTTTTTAAGAATTATCGAATGATTATACCAACAGCTAAATCCTATAATTTATTTTATTCTTCCACCGAATTAATTGTGAACGTGGATTTAGGAAGCATTTGTAAGAAGTGTGAAATTCTATTGTGATATTCTATGAAACAGGAATTCAGTCGAGTTGCTCTACGGTGTGTGGATGTTTTTAGTTGGGACTCAATGCTGTTTCGTTTATAAATAAAAACTCAGACCTGGTGTTGTTTAGTGGGAGACGAAGAGAATCGGCCGAAGAATAAAAGCAAATTGGAGTTAAAAAAAAACAAATCAACAAGACCTAATGTACACATCTGGATACCAAAACGAAGGTGGCACTGCAAGTTAGAACTACAGAAACTCCCTTTTCAAGCTACTTCCTTTCAGATCTACGCCATGAGAAAAAGAACAGCGCGACTGAGCGTACATGCTCGAGTCGAAATTTGTGTGGGAGTGGGAAAGAATTGTGAGAAAGAACAAAATAGAGGCGTGGCGCGCGGCGGCGTTGTGCTGATCTCCGCGGGGCGAAACTTGCCGGAAACTACGGCGAACGACGACCGTGTGAAAACGGCTGTCACGTGACCGACCGCCACCCCTTATCGACGAGACGCGTGAAGCGCACGAGCACACAGCCGCACGGAAACACGCGCGCGGTTAATCCCCGCTAGACGGACGAAATCTCCCCCCCCCCTCACCCTGTCTAGCCGATGCGACCGACCACATCCCTCTCCGCTCCATGTCCTGCCACACCGACCCTCACACCCACGGTCTCGCCTTCGAAAAATACCGACCAACCGGCGCCGAAACCAGAAGTTGCAATGATTGAAGAGAAAAGTCTCGCTCCTCAGCTCGAGTGGTGATCAGAAGGAGAAATGTCGCTCCTAAATTTGAACGATCGAAAAGAAAAAGTCCTTCCTAAACTCCAACAATCGACTGCAAGTGGCGATGCCGGGGAAGACAAATACTCAAACTGGCATTTCACAGTTCAATTATTTCATCTATCTTTTGTTATGCCGTTCCTGATCCTAGCAGCATCTCTCAAATGAGTGAAAAAATGTTTCCTTGAATGCGAAGCTTAATGTAGCTCCAGTATAAATCGCATTGCATTTAATTATCACGTAACTGTAATACTCCATGCCATTTATATGGTCATCCCCTACCACGCACCCTAGCGGTGGCTTGCAGGGTACTATTTACGTGGGAAAGGAATGTCGTTCCTAAATTTGAAGAATCGAAAATAAATGTAGTTCATAAACTTGAACGATCAAAAAGAAATCCCTTGGCTGACTGGCTGAATAAATTGTCCCAATTGCTTTTATTCCTGCCTTCACCCAATCCCAATCTTCCCTTTCCATTGCCTCCATGGGAACGATGAAAAGAAGGAATGATAATGGACAGACCTGTTACACCCTACGCGTTTGGAAAATTCCATTCGGCGTGGTTCCAAAAAGATATCCTCTCCTGAATTTTCTTTCAGTTTCGTTCCATAGAACTAATTACCGTCGTCATTACACGCCATCAAAGGCTTTGGAGTTGTTTGTAGCATTATCCCTACCCACCCTATACTCTGTCAATCCCTTATTATGTCCTTATTTCCGCTATTCGGCTGATTTTCATTCACCCTTTACCTTCATCTGTAAACCTCAACTTCCATTACGTAATTACCTTCCCAAAACTAAAGCTTATCATGATACGCAGAATTTCCTACCGCATAATTTAACTCGGCGTCTTTCACATGCTTCTCTCTTCACCTACAAGTCATTTACATCACGGCACTGAATCATGACTATTACTGAATGCTATTATCCTAAGAATATTTATCACGCGATATTCAGTTATTTCATCTAAGTGCAATTTTTTTTCCGGGAATAAATTGCAAATTGAAAATTCATTTTAAGTTTATTTTCATTTTTGGGAATAATGCTGAGCTCCCCCGATATTTCATGTAGCAGGGTTTAAATTTAGAAATAAACATATAATTCTGTAATTGGGGAAAATAGATTTCTTTCAATTATTTTTCTCCATATATTTCCCAGGATATTCCCATTTTTTGCCAAAATATTCGTCGATCAGATATCTCTTTCAGTTTTTTCCGTGTCATGTAATAGTTATTTCACCCTTACTCTTTGCGATTGGCACCAATCCCTGGTCCCTAGCTGGTGAGAAAACAAAGTGGAAGCAGACAGGTTGATATCATGGGAAATGCAGCATTTCTCTCCTTCATTCGTTTACTTGATTCCTCCTCGTAAACTTTTGACGCCATCGATCACGATATAATGGTAAATGAATAGTTCAATAATATTGAAAAATTACATGTAGGAAATTTTGCGAATACACTACGTTTACGATTTTGATTTCAAATTATGCAATAGTGGAGATCGGAATTTATTTCAATGAATACAATTTTTTCACTGAATGAGTCGGGAAATATATTCGCGTTTGAATTGAAAGAGAATACGGGTCGGGAAATTACACATTAAATCATATATTTGAATATAAATATTAAGTTCAAAAAACCCCAAATTTCTAAATATAATTATTCTCCATGAAAAATATTTTCATTTCCGATGAATAGATGGCTGACATCAAGAATCAATCTATTTTTAAAATCCGCCCTGAGATGATGAATAGAAAAGTTAGATAAACTAATATCTTAAATTCCTGTTTTAACATTCATTTTCCTAAAGAATTAATGTAAATTAATGATCCTTGATCTAATATCTGGTAGCATCTATCATGGAAAGACTTCAGCCACGTTGTGTAGAAAAATGAAGCCGGAATCAAAGCAATTTCTCTTGCTTCATCTAATGTTCCTCGCTATACAGGTACCTGTATGTAACTTTCTTTAAATATAGGGTGGGATTGTGATGGTGGGTTATCCAATTGGATTCCACCAAAACAAATTATTATTCGCAAACTAAAAAAAAACAAATCAGTAGATAAACATCATCCATATCGAGAGTTCAAACATACGACAATTAATAAGAGATTTTAGAATAATCAAACCCTAAATTAATGTATAAGGAACGATTAGTAGGGTCGTTCGCTAATATTAATGAAAATTTCTCGATTTATATCTTGAAAATTGGACGCTATATTAATGTAATTTGTGTATTTTCAAAACGCAAAATTAAAATAACGAGGTTCGAAAGAAGTAGTATGGCTAATTTGAACATTGAAGTAAAAAGGCATAGACTAGATCAGGAAAATGTAAGCGTTTACATATTTGAGCAGTATTTTTTAGGCTTTAGGAAGTAATTGCGCTGGTGGAGGAAGAATTTGAAGTGAAAAGGGTTATGTAAACGTTAAACAAAAATTTGGCTAGGAATTAACATCATGGAGCGTAACACGATATGGATCCGAAACACGGCCTCTAAAGTAGGGTAATGTATTAGGACCGTTTAAAACAAATAATTAGTAACATAATGTACTAATATTATATATGGTCACTATTTTAAGAGAATATATGAGCTTTACTTAGATCCTAAGTGATATAACGGCACTGTTTTTCTTCTCATGCATGACGCAAGACTTCTCACTATTGACAAATGTGTGGTCATATTTGAACTGTTCACAGAGACGTTTACATACCTTAGTTTGTAGTACAAAATTAGTTATCCCCTCACCTAACCTATTCCCACTATTGCGGTGTGGTTACTTTTTAAACACCTTTTAGTGAATATTTATAAGCGAAAATTGAATTGGAGTTGAAACAGAAGTAATCATACCCGCCAAAAGCTTGCATTGTTAACGTGATTCACTCTTTAAACTCTTTAACTACCCAGGAAAAATGAACAGTACATTTTTACCTTACGCTGAACTATCGAAAGCTTTCAGGAACGTATTTTTTAAATTTGAGCGAAATCATTGAACGCTTTAACATTTAACCGTTCATTTTAAAGGATCCTCTGAAAAACTTCGTGCTGTGATTGGTTGTTTTTCTTCACGCTGCTCGAAAAGAAACTACTTTTTTCGATCACTTCCTTAGGTCGAGCGAATTGAAATTATTCCGTCCTCCGCGCCTGCACAGTAAACGCCATCCAGAAAGCAGGGAAGAAACTGGGAGATGGAGAGACAGATTGGGTAAGTGAAGGAAGGCGAGGGTGACCTACGTGACGCAATACACGACGCGTATTGCCGGAAGTTCCTCTTTCGCGGGGTCACCCTCAAGTCCCCGCCGCAAAATATACCGAGGAATTGATTTTTCATTCCTTACCCCACGCCCTAATTTTTCCGTATTGGACAGGTCACGTTTAGAATGAGCCCAGAATTCCATTTAGATAGACATATTAGTACCCTGTAAGCCACCACTAGGATGTGTGGCATGGGGTGAATACATACCAAACTAATTTTGACCCGGATATGACCTTACCGCAGTCGGACTATGTTATTCTGATCCCGTATCGTTCGTGAAGAAAACGACATAAAAAATATATCTATTCTTCACTTAATCTCTCTAATTTTACTGGCATGATCTCTCTTACCGTAGTACGATGGGGTTAACAATACATTTCAACATCATTGCTAAAGAGACATCTTTTCAATTTATGCAACAGATTTGATGTATAATTTATACTTTGCTTCGTGAGTGATTCCCAGCCTAGTTGCACTAATATTTTGGATACCCTACGAAGGTTATCATAACGTTTTTTAAATCTGGGGTGATTCATCGGAGGAGATGGTAATTTCACGGAATGAATATTTAGCCTCATGGCATATGGTTTTACTTGGCATTGTGCCAACCCTCCGCAGGCCGGTGCACGCGACTGAAGGCAATAAAATAGTGAGAGGGGTGGGGGGATGAAGACCTAATGCACTATTAGGGTGAGAGAAGGATAGTTGAGAAGACTGGTGTATATGAAAAGTGCCTGGGATGGAAAGATTTTGGGGAGGTTTTTCTCTTTCCTCATCTTTTATAAATAATCATTAGCAATATATAACTAGTCCTAATTCGTTATTATAGGCGTGGCAGAAGCTAGACCACCGAATTATTTGAGACTAGAACTTGCTTGGTCACTCTTGTCACAATAATTGTACTAATCCCAATATATCGCCTTTAAGATGAGCCAGGGTAAATTTCAGGATAAGCTGACGCGCGTACTTAGCTAGGTAAAAATACCTAAGTACTTGTTCGTAATACACTTCCTTCGGATTATATTCAACTATATCTGCACAATATCCAGGCATAAGGAAAATCCCTTATGCCCTCTGAATAATGTCGACGCAAAAGAAATCGGTCTGTGTTTATTGGGATATTTCCTATCCTCGCCTTTGTGGAGGGGTTGATGTGGGCTAGCTTTCAGTTCCAACGTGTGCCTAGTTAGGAGTTTTTGTTATAGTAGGAGCAAGTAACGGACGGCAGATTAAATTCCTGACGGTCAAAAATATATTCCTGTTAGGCTTGGTGAAGAGAGTTGAAATTTGTGCATTGAGGATTGATAGAATATATATTGTACATGTAATTAACTGTAATTGTATTTTATAGTTTTAAGTTACACTATTCAAATCCTAGACATTTCATTGATTTTATATTCAGTATGATTTTATTCAAGATTTATATCATACATTCATTTTATACCCATGTATTCCTAACAGTTGTTATCACATTATATAACACGTGGTTCAGAAAAATAAGTAGCTATATTCCGCAATTGTGTCTCGGTTCCGTCCGAAAAATTGCTCTCGGCTGCCTAAAAATATGACCATTCCATTATTTTTAAACCACCTTAACAAAGTTAAAAGCATTGCATGCCGAGATAATAGATTTAAATCAGTGGGTTAAACAAACACACGGAAACATACATTCACTCTATCATTAAACTAGCGCCGTCATACAATAGGGCTCATTATTAAAAAAATTATAGCTCGCGCTGTGTTTTTTATCAACAGCATTTTCATTTAAAACAATTAATGGAGCAAGTATCTAATGGGCGAGTTAGCGTAGTTTTTGGAGCGTTCGTTTTGCAACGAATATTTTGGGTGATGCTCTGGGGAATATTCCTTCTGAATTTGAAACGGCGTGATTATATGATTGCCAAAACTTCATGGGAAACCAAATAGCAGCACGGAGAAAGGAATCTACATCCGCCACACTGGGTGCGGGAATGTGCACGCAACATGGTTTGGTTTGGGATGTTCTACCCTCACCCATCAAAACTTTGCAGATTAGTGAGATACATGATAAGTATCCACTGAAATTTCACATAACTGGCCAAATTTGCCCAATATCGATGGATTTTTATCATTTCAGAGTTATTAGTAGGAATCCCGGGTTTATAGAGGCCGAACTTCGATTTCCAAGGAAAAAGGTTTCACGATTTAGTTTCCACGACTCGTGAGCATTCGAAAAGACGACCGCTCGCCATCCATTTACGGGTAATGTGCCAGTCAGCTCATTTAAGCAGATTCAAGTGCACTGAGAAAACAATGGGAAACAACAACCATTAAAAGAAAACGTTAGAAGTTAATATAAAATTTGTCTTTATAACCAGTGCCGACGTAGAACATGTAACTTACGAGAGATCCTTGAAGCGAGAAAGGAGACATACATCCTAATACTCATATTTCAGAGAGTACCTCTAATGGATTTTATCCGCGTCGCATTATTTTAATGCTTTTTCTTTGTGCCTCGAATATTAAATTATACATTTCCTACTTCAGCCAAAAATATGAACTGAATCCGTCCCAGGCATTTTGAAATGCATCACCTGAAAACCTCTCCTTGGATGAAATTTTAATCCTCCTACGACTGACGCACTTTTGAATCACATTTAAGTTTGAATAATAAACATTTTCAACGTCCTCAAGCATATGCCCTAGGCAATATGATCTCGATGCAAACACTATCTACCTCTGCCTACGTATTCTCAGAATTAGGAAAGAGATCGCGGAGGAGGGTGGGGGGGGGAAATTCAATGCAATATTAGAGGTCGTCTCTTTTCTTTGAAATTATCTCTTTCAGCAATCGATGCTCACAATTGAAATGAATTGCAACGTCACAATACGTCAAATCATCGCCCAAATTAAATCTCCCACTCCCGATAAAATGCTTATCCATTGATATAAGCATTTGGTATCAGGAAATTCATCTAATTTGGAGATAACATTCTTGAAATCTTTCACAGATGTATTTGTTCCCAGTAACTACGGCAAGTGGCACGGTAAGTAGACCTACATTGACGGGATGTGGAAGACTAAAATAATTAGATTCACGCCGCTTCCGCTTCATTTCTCGTAATGTCTTGGAACTTTCAAATTACTAGCTTCACATTACAACACCTCTACTCACTGGATTTTAAAATTATTTACCTTAAAATTATTGACGTTTTTAGGGCTCATTACTGCATGTTAAATACAGTAATAATGAAATGAAATCCATTAGTTGTATCTGCCAAATGATGAATATAGCTTTCTCCTCAAAAACTTAAAAAGTTTCCTCAGCAACGGTGAGACAAGTGAAATAAAACACGATCAGTTAGATAGTAATTTAAAAATAATATTTCATTAATGCAAGTGTTACCTTTGGTCAGTAATATTTAAACACACTTATGTAACCTTTAATAATGAATCAATTTTAATTTGGTAAACCAGACAGTCAACGAAAGGAGAGTTCGTCACACCAGAACCTCAAGTGGTCCGAATTTCGGAACACCTTCAGCAATTATGGCTACTGTTCTATCACTACCTACTAAAACCCTTACTGGTGGAGGCTCTCGCGGGTAAGGAAGATAATTCTCCACTTCCACCTCCTCACATCGTCCTTTCTATCGGCCGAGCCGTCTGGAGGCCGAGGGCACCGTGCAGGCGACGAAGCCGTGATATAACCGCTCTTAGCGAAAAGTGACGTGATTTCCAGCGGAATCCACGCATTTGTGGGTGAGGCCAATATGGGTGGGAGAGGAGGAGCGGATGGGGTTATGGGGATCTCTTGAGGGAGAAGGGGAAGGGGTTCGTCCCCCGCCCTTGGCAATATTCAAATCGGTGGCCGAGCTTCAACACCTGGCCGCCAGGATGAGCCACCCCAAACGTTTTATCCCGTTCAAGGTCGGGCCATAAATAAAAGCCGCAAGATCTGAGATAAGGGATACTCGAACCCTCTCCTCCCCGGCTCCAATAGCCCCCCCTCTCCCCCCTCGCCCAATCCCATACCCACCCACCGCAAAATACACTTCCCGCCTATCCGGCAAATGTTTATTTTCGAAATTACTCACTCGTCGCCGTGGCGCTATTGCAAGCCGAAGAATGAAATATCGTTTGATCGCGGAAAAGGCCTTGGCGATCACGGCGTGACGGCGATATCTTCTTTTTTTTTTGGTCATTATTATTTCTTTCCTTCCGTTTCCCAGGCCACTCCGCTGTGTGCCAAGATGCTCTTTTTTCCGGAGTCAACAATGGGCCTTGCATTCTCATTGTCAGCGGGACGCGAATCCTTGAGGGCCTGCCTTTACACGAGGGTTATCTTCACAATCCGCGGAAACGGACACGCTCTTTTGTTTAACTACCCAAGCACAACGAGGAATAAGTATTGTTTTTTAATTCGTAAGACACACAACCACTGACATTTACAAAAATTGCATTCTACAAGCACTCAGCGAAATGAGCGGTTAAATAATGCGAGACGGAGGTGGGTTCAAAATTTTAGTGACCCCACCGGGATTTGAGAAAGCAGAGTTTTATCACAAATACACATTTATTGGTTTTATATATATATCCCTATGGACTACAACTATTACATGGTGGAAGGGCTTATGCGTTCTGATGACCCCTAGAGGTTAGCTGGCGGGAGCAATGAAATTTCCTCCCGGTAGGGTGGCCTACTTCATTAGAGTAAAGGATAGAAAAATAACAGTCAAACGCATAAAAAACAATAAGGAAACATTATACGAGAAAAAAAGGTACTAAAGATGTGATCAGATGTATTCATTACTCATATATTTTAGTCATTACACAACCTATAAGCTAAAATAATACAGAGGAAGTATTTTTCAAAATTTTTCTAATAATTTTTTTACCTGGCAACTTAAAATTACTTAGAGGGTTTGGAGAGATTTTTCAGCATCCTCCAATGGGATTTGTCTACTTAGATCTTTTAAACCAGAATCGCGATCATTCGAATTCATTTATTCATTTTTTTCTTGGCGTGTTCTCTCTTATATAACCGGCAATAAATCTACCCACCACAGCACCATTAGGTAATTATCTTACACTAAGACATATAGTAATTTATCAGTTACTTGTTACATTTTCTAATTTGAATCATTCATCCGTCAAAGAATAATTACGAAAATATAATGGCATGTGGTTCAGACGTATTATTTCTTATTTTCATCGACATCAGTCGAGTAAATGCGGTCAAATTTTGATAACGCTTGTTCATAGGCGACTCTCAACACTGAAGTGTGGTCATCTCCAGAACTTAATCATGGACATTTCCCGAGTGATCTCAAACTGGAGCACAAAACATTTTCCCTTCAAAACTGTGCTCTACATTTATATTCAGATCATATGCTTATTCATTCGAGTAAATGGAGTCACTATAATCTGTTGTGCATTTCTATGATAACTCGTTCGCTCGCTTCAGCTGTGCAAAACCTTTTTTCATTCAAGGCGGCTGGATTGTTCGAATCAGTTTCGTTGATTGACTGATTTTATCGAATAGGAAAATGTTCTTCACTCTCGTTCGTGCCCTCTTTTCAGTAAAAAAAGTATCAATAAATTGATATGTTCATTCAGAGAAGAGAGATTGTACACATTTTAAACTTTTACACTTCGTAAATGAAATTTCCGCCCTTTGTGAAGTCAATCGGGAGTTAAAAAGAATTCGAATAATTCGTTTCATACCAGTTTTTGCGAAGTTTCAGTTCGGTATCGAATGCTCATTCAAAATAAAATACTTTTTTAAAAAAATACAATGACCGTTTCCAGATCTTTTAGCGCAAATTTAACGGCAAACACTTGAAATCAATTGAAAATATCAAAAGAGCGATGGTACGACTTTTGCGAAGGTATTTGGAAGCTAAGGTTTACTTCAAAACACTATTGGAGGTTTGTATTTTTTTCAACGATGTCTTGGACTTTAATGGACACGCTTATTAAATTCCTGCAAAATATATACATACTAACATGCAAACATCCAAACACACATCTTGGATGCCTACATTAACGGATGACTATTTTAAGTTTAACCTCGAAATTTAACTGTATAATTCAAGAAGGAAAAAGATACGTTACGTGATAGAAGTTGATTAAATTACCTTCGAGTAACGAATGAAGACCTTAATTAGGCAAGCGATTCCCTATCCGAAGGCAATTTTATCACGTTAATGTATCCACGTCAAACGACGACAGCTCTTTGATGGATACGCAGAAACTGTGAAAATACTGTCGCATAAGACAATAGTATGGGGTATACGTATGTATACTAGGCTGATTTCGGAAATTACCTATTACTACAGTATGTGGAGCTAGTGAAGGCTCGTTTGTGGCGGGAAACAAAATATTGGGGGAAACAAAACTGCAGGTCTTGACAGTTGCGAGGATTAAGACATCTGAAACACATCACATGCCGTCCACGTCTGCAACTCATTCCAAGAAGTCGGATGGAACAAAAGAGACTTATCATTATGTGTCAACGAAATGACTGATTACCTACTATCGTCAATGAGATAACTGCAACACACGTTTTGAATTCTGACTGACATGCAACAAAAATTCTACTCTCCCCAGCAAGGCATCCATCCAGATGCGAATCTTTCGAATCAAAATTCAGTGGAATGGTGGATGCGATTTATGCGGGAAATAAAGCAATGCCATGACGGGTTGATTCAGCGGAAAATTTTTTTAATGCAAGGAAAAACTCAACCCAGAGCTGATTTTTTTGCGTGCTGACGAGAGAAACAGCTGCGAATGAAACCTATGGAGGCGCCACATGGTAGGCGATCCAAGAGCTCCATTTTTTTTATTGCTTACGCTACCACTAAAAGTTCATTAAAATATAGAAACAACTAAGGCTGGGAGAATACTTTTATGGTATCTTTGGGATATGGCATCGCTGTTACCTGGCAGAGAACCTGAGAAAGGTCATGCCTACCTACCGCATAAAGACTCGGAAATGCACCTGTGTGAGCGTAGTCAATAAATTACGTATGTAAATTCAAATGATATTTCCCCAACAATGCATTAATCAATTGCCAAATACTTTTACATACCGTTACACAAAGACTATTCAAAGCAAAGATGTCGTAATTAGATCTGGGTGTTTACACCAAATCTTGCGGAATTAACAATACTTGCTCATAATTTTCATGAGTACCTACCTTTAACGAAAACTCATTCACATTCTCCCCAATGATTCGTTTTAATTTTTTAAATGGACATTACCGAGTTAAAAAACTACTGCTTAATAAATTATAAAAATAGTTTTTGGTTAAAAATGAGGTAAAATTAAACAAAAAAAAACAATTTAATAACTAGTGAGTTTTAAATGACTTCTCTCAATCAAATCTCAATAAATACCTCTCAATAGTGAAATTATATCGCTTAAATCCGATTCGCAAAACGTGAGAAGTAGGCTTACAGTACAGACTCTTACCGCTATAGTACCAGAGCAATATTTTTTTTGGTAAAGGTTAGTCATATTTTCCGCCGAGTTTTTTTTCTGAGAATAGAGAGAAAGTATTAACGTAAAATATATGGGCTTCCTAGCAGCCGCTAGCCTTTTTCGCTAACTCGTTCCGGCGGATGATAATTTATTCACTCGTCAAATGAACCAGAAACAATATTTTTGACAACTTCTGATGAAAAAATACCATAAAACCTAAAAAAGAAGTGGAACGCCAGGAACAAAACATAAACACAGAATATGCAGATTACTCCCACCTTAGAATGCATGAAACAATTTGAATTGCGTTGATAAATTTAAAAAAATACTAGCGTAATTCGAAATGTATTTTTTGTAAATATACAATCTTACTTTCTAAACGTAATACTTTTATAGCTAATACTAATTTAATACTTTTAAAATTGAACCGAATTTTTTAGACGGTAAAGAACCCTAAAACCGGAACACACTATCTGATCTACTATTTGGTTTCATTTTTTTTCCTTTCGCCAATCTGCATTCAGCTCATTCATACGAAAAAATTCCTGATAGAAAGATTTCTTGCAACGTCTGTCATGTTATTTCTTTGAAAGAAACTTATTTGAAAATAACAAAGAGCATTAACAATATTTTTAAAATTACTAACTAGTGGAGATTTATAAAAATGGAAACGAGAGGGATTTCCGCCTGATGCAAATTATTTTGCTTTCCACTCCGTTCATATGCACGCGCATAGTTCTCACAGATAACTAATTCGTAAGGCAAAATATTACATTTTCATAAAAAACCTAACCATTTAATATACAGTAATCATAACAGGGATGTTGAGTAAGGGCGTTAAGAAAAGACTCATTAAAACTTTAAATATTGAAGGTGATGGTGCGGAAACTTGGTCATTGAAGCAGGATGATAGGTTTAGATTGGAACCTTTTGAGATATGGAAAGCTGAAAAGGACGGGAATAAAAACGTTTGAAGAGGAACTAGCCTTGGTATGAGAGGAAAGAGGATGATTTAGAGATATCCATAGAAGGCAGGAAAGATGTACTCAGAGCATTGTGATTGGAGATGGGATATTGAGGACTGATACAGGAGAGAACGTTAGGCAAAAGGGTTGTGGGAGGAAAAGATAGGAATGCTGGACGGAAGAAGGGAGATAAAATTTATGCGTCATTGAAGAGGTGTCGGTCGTCACCTTGTGCCGTGTTAGGTGAGACTTACAGTGGGGGTGTTAAATTTGAGTACATCCAAAACCAACCTTGTCCGGTGACTGCCAAATAATAATTCAAATATTTACGTATGCCCACATCTCCCAAACTGAGCCGCTCTTTCAGCTCCCTGTCTGTACTCTGGCTTCCGTCATGCCACAAGAGCTAGACATGTGCAAACAAACTGACATTCGATAAAATTGAGAACACTAATCCACATAACCAGACCGAACGACCTTCCGGTGTATATATATTTAGTGTTGTCGGATTCAGAAGCACAAACTAGATGCATTTTTTCTCCTACCGAAACTCAACTTGCGCAAAAGCAATGAGAACATGATTCCACCGTGACCTCCGGAAGGAGGTAAGCGTGGGGGATCTTACATAACAAGCACATTCGTGAAAGATGAGGGCCATTAGCGAGCAAATGGGTTTGAAACGGCGGACGGTTTACGCAGCCCACATCCCGGTGTGGGGGGGGACTAAAGTTAACAGCGTCTTGATAGCCGCTCAAGGGTGCTTAGCGCGGTTCATTCCGAGCTTTATTCATTATTCGCCAGTGACGCAGCAAAAGCGCGAATCAAGTCGCCGCAAACCTCCTCCTCCTCTTCCTTCCTCCCTCTCACCCTACCTCTTCTCCCCAACCACCCCCCTTCCCCTTCCTCCATCTACGCCAAACGATTCCGCGTAAGATATTACATAAAACGATACGTGCTTGACGATGGGTGATGAAATGCCTTAAACGGGAGTGAGCGAACTTTCCAGCGCCGCTCCTCTCAGGAGGAAAGGAAAAAAATTGTCGAGTCGCACGCATCCTTCGTATCAATTCATTAATGGGGTGAAGGATAAAAAGAAACCGCCTTCCTTGTGGAAAACGTTCGACTCCGGGGTCGCACGAACTCGTCTTGACTGACGTTCGATGCGCATTAAAGTCGGAGGCAAAATACGAGTCGCTTAAGATTGCTAAGAATTTTTTGCGTCATTTTTTTAGGCACAGTCAGCGTTTTAGTTTGACTTCTTCCTGCTACTACTACTGTTGACGTCACTTCAGAGGAAACTGGATAGAAAAAAATTCTGCTAATTGAACGAGCGAAGTTAAATATGGAGACTCCCAACAGATAGAAATCCTTCAACCAGATATCCATGATATTTGGAAATTTATAGTACTCGATAGTTGACCAAAATAAATGTTATTATCCACTTAAGGTGGGATTAAAATAGAGGCCATTATATCCACAAAGGTAGCTAGCAATACTAACACTTTTAGAAAGTACGAAAAAACTGAGTTTACTGGTAAAACCGAGGGAATTATTATTCCTCCGTTATTACATTGGGACAGATAATGGCACCGACAGACACAGGAGGCACTCACACTCCCCTAGCTCGATGCACAAGCAATGCGAAATCAGACGTAACCACACCAAATTCAAAACGAAAAATTTATGACTTAAGTACACTCAACATTCCATGATGTAAATAAGAATTTAAGTGCATGCAGTCATTTATGTATGTGAAATATATATTTATATTAAATTATCATTCAATATTTGAACATAAGGGGTTGGTGTCCTAACCACCCCCGGTACACGGCCTAGTGGAGGCTTGAGGGGTAGTTTGTAAGATGTACACGTACAGAAGAATCATGGAGTCTTTTGACTATTTGTAATTTTGTATCCAACATTATACTATACTATATGTGATAGAATGGTAGGAAAAATCTCGAAAGACGTCTAAGCAATAAGAGTACTGTTTGGCTCACCTCGCTTACGAAAACAGGAACGGTCATATCAATGGGTTGGTGTTTGTACCGCGGGCATACATAACTTTTCTCCACAAATATTTTCATACATCCGAGTGGATTACCTATCTAGCCAAACCAATGAGGCCTACTAGGCCATTTTAATGCAAAATTGCCACATTTATTTGTGATGTCTCATCATATGAATAATTTTTCTTGAAAAGTTTTATCAATTTAAGATTTCCAATACGTTCTTTAGTGTATTTATATGGCTTTAACTAGGTGAACCTCTGTAAAAAATTTTAATAGACTTACAATCTTACTCTTTCTTTTCTCGAACGCTCCGACAGTCAATCATACCTGGGTCTTCAAAATTTGTGGGAAAACCTGTATGGAATAGAATCGAGACATATCTCTACCTTGTACTGCTCTTGAGGCAGTCACTCTTGACAATAATTCTTCAACCAACACCAATGTACTTAATTCCTAACAGGAAAAGGTGGCCCAATAATTAGATCTAATCCTGGAATGCATGACTTTTATTCCAGTTAATGAGAGCAAGATATGACTAAATGAGGGAGATCATTCATAAGATAATACTCTTTGTTATAATTAATAATGAAGAAAACAGAATCTGAAGTCAGCTTAAAGTAAATACTTATGTCAATTAAGGCTTCTTCATTTTCATTCAAGTTTCTATCTTACCTACTTAAAGGTGGGTTTTGGACACTCCCTAATGTTCATCTACTTTAAAGTATCACGATAACTTACAGTTATTTGCCCGAAATTATTCCTTGTTTCATTTTTTCGTAACTTCTGCCGGTCTTCACACTGTGTAAAGACTTCATTCTCTTCCTTTTTCTACCCCGCTAACACTATCACTAATTCTCTCACTTCTATCTTGGTCTTATCATATATAGCTTCATCTTTTTACATATTTCCTCCACCCGCCTTCTCTGTCTTGTTCGGTTTTTCCCCTACAGCAACTTCTTCTCTTTGCGTACTTTATTTTAAAATCTCAGAGTTTTGCCTTCTTTGTCCAACTTATTTCCTTCATTCTCCGCCACACCCACATCTCAAAGACCTCCAGTCTTCATCCTCTTGCCCCAAAGTTGGCCTCCTTACATTAATAATTCAAATTATTCCGTCGAGTTTGGACGACATTCCGGCGTGATGACTCAAAAGAGTTCAGAACCAAAGGGTATAGATACGACAGAAGGGAGACGGTCAGACGGTGACTCGGCAAACCTCACTGGACTCTTCAGGACGTAATACGACACTCGGGGAAGTGCTGCTGTGGATATCTACGTCATTTTCACTCCGCGGAGTAATTTGTTCCGAATAAGAACTGATTGCCGGTTTTCGTACTCTTTTTTGGGCTCAAACACGTGTGGCTCGTTAGCCTCCATATCCCTCCAGGTTATGAAGAACCGCACGTGTGCCTTTATGCTGAAATGAATTTATGGAGTGACTGAGGAACGATTCCAGACGTGCTGGCTCCACCGCAAGACCGTTATCCTCCGTGAGGTGACCTCCTCTTCAAGAGGGCGGCTGCCTTCATTTAAGCGTGAAGCGTTCATTTTGAACGTTTTTATTCCAGCGTGCCCATCCTTGGATAGTGATCCTGCTCCTACATTTCCTCGTAGTTGGACTGCTCCAGCAATACATTCCGTTTACATACCCCTCGCTTGGCATCCTTCGGTAATTCTTAATGAAAGCAATGGACGGTAACCTGTAGAATGCATGTCACTGTTGGCAGTGGAAGGAATGATTGTCGGCTCGCTGCCAGGAGGTAAATATATCAATCAACTGCGCTTATTTTTTCCAAAAAGAAAACTTACGACCACGAGCCACCTCTTAATGAGAGCCGAAGTGAATTCTCCTTGAAAAAAAATTAACCCTTCCCCTCCCCTCACCAAAAGACGCGGCAGCGTGAACTTCAGATTTATTTAAAGCCATGCCGCATTGCCTGATGTCGCGTAACGTTGATTCATGCGTAAATAATTACCAAAATGATGCGTATGAAATGGGTAGACGATCCCGCACAAGCGGATCAACGTTTGGCGAGTTTGATGTTGTCGCCATTGAAATGAATGGCTCAAGAGGTTCACCATTACGGGCCTGAGATATGACTAAACCAACCCAGCGTGACTAATTACCCGCGATTCAAAGGAATACGGGGTGCAGCGGATTAGTAGGACAAGTGAAAAAAAAATGTCACTCCGTGAGTCATGTTCCCGTGCCTAAATAAATGAATGCGACTTTATATTATCTATTCTCACGTGAAACATTCACGCACAATAAGCAGATTATTCTACAATAAGCTATAAACTGTACCGTTTCCACTCATAATCCTTTTCTCTCAGCAGCACGTCTCGATTAGAGTTCGTGATAGTGAAATCATAAACTCTTTATCTTGAGTTAATGTCATTTGAAGGAAAACATCAACATCCATTCATAGAGTGAGTCGTCGGGACTGCATTGTCCTATTAGAATGGGGTAGATATCTTCGTGACACATTTTAAAGGAGGTGCCGACGTAATAGCTGTTTAAACGCTAACCAGAAAAGAAGACACGAACCATTTTCTGATCACGATTATTTATATAATGGTGACGGAACCGAACGCTAGCCAAGTTTACAACAAACTATAGAAGTGGGACTCACCCTTGTTACCCTTTGGCGTACTTGAACATAGTAGATTCCTTCACAAAGTATGAAGATATTATCAAACAACATGACCGATCTCTTTACTTATTTAAAAGAAGTATTACCTTTGTCTAAGAACGGAACTAAAAGCTCAGCCTTTAAGAGCAAGAGACGCCGTAGTCCCACGATAAATATTTTAATTCCTCGTTAAATTCATGGAATCAGTTTTGAAAACATAAAGCCTCGAGAATGTTACGGAAAAAATTCATGAATTTCGCGCCGATTGGCTTCAAATAAAATTTTGTTGTGTCGACATCTACGGCAGGCAATCGTGAAAAAGTTACCATCAATTTTTGTAAGGAATCACCTTGGAATCACAGAGTAAAATTATAATAATTAACTGAAGTAATTCAAAAATTTATTTCCGTCATCTCTTCGATTGGTTATTTAGAAAAATAAAAAAATGGCATGTGTAAGCAGGGCAGTTTGTGATCACACGAAACTATCGTCAGACTAGGTAATCTTAAAAGAATAGCGATAAAAAAAAATTTATGCCGAGAGAAAAATATTCTGATTGTATTCTATTGAAATATTAGCAATTTTTAAATACAAATCTTTAACACTTACTAGAAACGATCACTGAAATGGAGGACCACAAAAAAGTTAGCGGACTTTTGCGACCGGCCAGGTAAGGAAACGACCGACACACATTCACACAGAACAAGCAGCTGTATGCGTTGCTTCGTCAAGAAACTACTAAGATCCCTGAAAAAATAACTTTACGGAACTCGTATTGGAAGGCGCCTTCGATTTAATTTCATAAATTATATGTAAATACATCAAAGAAGAAATTTACTCGAGGACAGCTGCTTTAGGAAGTAATACTAACGAAATAGGAACCATTTTTACGAAAGTGTTTCCGGAGAATATAGGGGTAACTTTAGAACTGGGCCCTTATTTAATCTTTATATATATATATATGTTACTTTTGGTGAATTTAGTGCATGAGGATGTCATAAGTGGGAATATTTGGCATCTTTAATTTGGTATTTACTGTCTATAGTTTTCAAAATACGTATGTTACTTACAAGGTGCTGCGCTAAAATCACATTCACAATTGTATGCACTTTAAATTTGTAGGATTTCATATATTTTTAACTCTCTGCTATTAAGTGGGGTAATGTAGAGGCCATGAGCCAATTTCAAATCTCTCATCAATGCTCTTTTTTTATCATTTCTTCATTTTGTCTCCTTTTCCACTTCGCGAACTACTTAGTGCTTATTTTTCCTTTTTCTCTTCTACACAAGAAATTCCTACAATTAGCACATTTATTCATAAAATGTCTTCTTCTTCTACGAAAGTTGTTTTTTCTAGGTCTTTAATCCCTTCTTTCTGGTTCCTCTACAACTTATTGCCGTCTTATTGTCCCAAAGACATTTCAATATCCGTATGGTTAACCTACCATTTTTATATAAATACCCAAAAAACGTGAAACATCTCCGAAAATAATCTATGTTCTAATATATTTCATCTGCACACTTTTATAGACTTGTCCAAATTTAAGTCGACATAGTATTTTCCTAATGATTTCTGTCTCTTTAGTGTTTATAACTTAACAAAATTAGAGTTAAAAGCTAGGAATTCGCATGAATAGACACTACGGTTTCACTACTGTATTATACTGTCTTATTCCAGTTTTATTAAAATAATTTATTCATTCTTAAGTTAATTAATTGATTGTTTTTATGTGTGTCAGTACATTGCCCTAAATCAGTGCCAAACCTGGATCTATTTGCAATAAGACATTAGGATAGATGATAACACAGCTGAACAGACTAAGAACTTACGTATAAAGATCGTTAGTTTTTTAATTATCCTCTCTGTCCTTCTGGGCCATAGATCTTTTCCTTTTTAGCATACACCTAGAACCAACAGATTAATTTCATGGGCCAGCTTCGACAGGTTTTGGAAATCATGGCTAGAAGCTGAACATTGGAAAAGACGAATTGGGGAAAATAGAAAAATGAACATATTTACGTAAAGAACATCAAGGAATTATTGCTTGATATATGTATACTACCGGATTCAGGTTTGCGGTGTATTTCCCTCCTCTCATATTAAATTACTTATAAAACAGTCAAATCAGACTACATGAAATCCATTGTTACTAAGTCGGAGGTGACGTCCCGTTAAGTTTCAAGGCCCTACGGAGGCATCAGAAGAAAAGTAAAATAATATTCCCCATTAGAGAGGAAAGTGAACAGCAGTCCGGCAGGACTCCGGGAAAGTGTAATATGTTTTTGTAAAGATATCGCCGTCAGATCTTAAGGGAGTTCAAATATCCCACCGCCCAGCTAAGAGAAAATAATTGAGCGGGCTTGGCCATTATTATGTCTCTTTAAAAGGGGGGGTAGAAAGGGGGGCTCTTGGAAAGTGGGACCGTGGGGGAGATAAAGTGAAGGAGGAATGAGTTTTAAAAAAATCGTGTGACGTTATTTATGGGTTTAACCCCCGTAATTCCTCCTCCATCCACTCTTTGGTCGGAACACGAGGCCCCCCCCTCCAAAAGAGTTTCAGGAGAGGCAGAGGGGGTGAGAAAGGGGAGAATTAAAAAAGAAGGCCGTGTCGCGTACCCCGGAAATGCAACCTGGTCCATCACCACACCGCGCATAGCCACCCGCCTACATGGGAGAACGAGGCATGTACGTACCCTACCCCCCCGAAACCCACCCCTCTTTCCACTCGAGAGAGAAACACCTTTCCACCACGCGCGGGCGCTAAAGCAAACCCCGTCGCTGTCCCCTGCCGCCAACAATGCCCCCCGCTCGCTCTCTCTCTCTCTCCCCCCCCCCACCAAGGGTTTATAAATAGACCACCAGTCCCCCTCCTCCATCCCTTAACACGCCGCCGCCTCCCCTCGCGACGACGAGACTGCGAGCCAGCCATTACACATTCATTAAGCAAAATAAAATCAATGAGGCTGAAAGTGGGGGAGGAGAGATGGCGGGAGGGTGAGTGTTGGGAGGGGGGGTAAAAAAGACAGAGAGGTTAAGGGGGACAAGGGTGGAAGGGGGAGGAGTGATATGTTGGGACGGAAAGTACGCGCTGTCGCGGAAGGGGTGGGTACTCGCCTGGTGGACGCAAATCCGGGGTGCGAATGAAAGCGTAAATAGTTGGCAGGTACGAGCAGGCATGAGTTCAGAGAGTGTCCGTGGCCGGGATGGAAGGAAGGAAGACAGAAACGCTGGCAAAGGAGACTGGGTGTGTAGATTACTGCATACTCGTAGCCGGGAGAAAGTCAGACCGTCCATCGGCACCGTGAGGTAGCTTCGTGATGGCTAAAACACACAAGCGTTCGTGTGGGAGCGTAGAGTGAAAGAGAGTAGGGAAATACAGGAAATTAAATGCAATAGGTGTACTTTCAATTACTGCTACAACTAAAAGTAAAAGGGGAATGAGACCGACAGCTGAAATCACTTGCTCCTTTAGATAGAGTACGCGAGTACGTCATTTGGAAGAGGCTTGATTTTCAGGGGAGGGTTGAGGAAAACCTGGCGTGGACATTAGCCAACCCTTAATTAAGAAAAACTCCAAGGGCGTTTCCAACAGAAAGCGTACCTCATTCACCAATGCTTTCCACATGGCACCCCACGAAAGAATCGAAAAACTCTACCGACAATGAGTTCATCCGTCAAGCCCTCGAGGTCACGGAGCCAGTCCAGTAGCCAAACGAAAGCAGGTGTAATAGGATAAGCAGGGAAACTACGATGGAACAAGGAGAAAGTGCAGAAAAGAAAAGAACGAACCAAATTGAGGACTTTTATAAAATCACAGGGTCCCCCAAAGTTTACTTCAGAATTGGAAAAATATCGAAAGTCTAGAATAAGTGGATAAAATAAGACATTTGGTCTCCTGTCTTAATAGTATTGTACCAATATTACGTCTACATATCGCATATGGAAAATGGTTGACAGAAGTCGGACTCTAAGGTCTTCTGAGTATCGATAAGCATCCGACTCCCTTGTCACCGTTGCATCAATGAGAACGACATTGCACCAACGAGAACCAACCACAGCAATCATCCCGAAACATGACGTGATATTTCAGTGCTGAGCTCACTTGATACTATTCCCTCTACATCGTGTGAATTTCGCACATCAAGGTAGGGGGACATTTTCTTACCCTTTGCTTCCAGTTTCTCGAAAATTCACACAGATGGGATGAAGCTGAGGGTGCCTCAAGGATTCACCCGGAACGGAAACAGGGTTCTCCGGTTAGTAGGTCTGTGCTTTATCCATTGGACTAACATGCTCCTTAACATGGGATAAGAATTTGAATTGCAACAATGACGTCGATGGCGCAGCGATGCTTTATTCTTTTATAAATTAAAGGTTGGAATTGAAAGTTGTGAGGCAATAATTCTGCATTTCTACCACAGTATCGAGTTTAGTCCGCCATACGACTCGTTCCTCGTATCGCATGGGGATTACTGGCGCACACCGAAGGCATTGATGAATCGCAATATCGCGCGGACTCATCACCTTCGCGTGGTATCGGAGGAGGGAGATAAGGGTGGAAGTGATGGTAGGGGTTGAAATGAGCGAGTTCTTCTTAAAACAAGGAGAAAGAGAGCGATAGAGACAGGATTACTCACGGAGATGCACAGGCACGTAGCATGAGCGCTCGTCCAATGGCCGAAGGAGAGATGGCGGGCGCTTCAGTCGGTTGGCAACAGGAGGCGGCACAAAAAAACAAGCGCAACAAAGGGGAGCCGACGATCCCCTACTTCGTCTTCGCCTCCTCCGTCCCCCCCCCCATCCTCCATCCCCCCTCCCCCCAATCCTTTCCTCCCCCACCCACCTCCTCCTTTGAGATCGGACATTCTTTCCCCGCTCCCCCCTCCCTCTCCCCTCTATCCCCGCCCACAACCCCACCACACGTCTCCCCTCTCACCTCCTTGTAACGTCTTCCTGCCCGCGGCGGCGCCATATTGTCCGGCCTCCGATTGTACATAATATATCCCGCTCGGATTGTAATAACGGGACGTTTTGTAAAATCCTTCCCTCCCTCCTTGCCACAAATACTCCTCGACCCTTCTCCCTCCCCCATCCCATCCCTATCCCACTCGCCAACCAGAACACCCCGAGGTGTTAACGTCATTAACGTCTGGCGAACCTTTTGTGAAGCGTGTTTCCTTCCATGTTTTTGCTTTATTTTTTTTCCATTCTTCCTCCTCCTCCCGCTCCGAACGAGACGGTAGCCGCGGAGAAGTTCGCGCCAACTTTTTTATCGCTGGCGAAACCTTGCGATAGGGGTGGTTATTGCAGGGAGGACTGCGGATTTCCGCGGATTTTTTTCGCTACCGGAAAGCATGAAGTCATGGAGGACGCGGATAGGGAAAAATGAAGTCAACGTAGTTAAAGTACGCTATTGACATTGATGGAAATGGATTAGGAATCTGCTTATGGATTATCCTCGGCAAAAGGCCTCAGGAGTCACCATGATTGGCGTGCTATCTAACGGACGGTGTTCATGACCTTAAGACTTAAAAAATATCTACATAGTCTGGATGGCATTGAAATTAAGCACGCATGTTCACAAACTTCGAGTTCCAAATAACACTAACTCACTTTCATGAGGTATTTTTATTACTGTCGATACCCTGTTTTGAAGTGAGATTTATAAATATATTTCCATTTGATGTAGCGGTATTGAAGAAAAATATATGAGGGAAATGGATCCTTAATATAAATATTAGTGTGATGAGAGGTTCAAGTTGGCATATTCCTTAAAAAATGGCATTGTTGAGTTTTTTTTTACTACTCAGTCACACGAACACGACATAAATACTCTAAAACGTTTATTGAAATAAATCATTCTTCAACTGCAAATACTTTCGTCCTACTAAAATACCGTCAAACAAGGTAAACCTCCCTCCGTCTTGCAACTAACATTTTCCCCTATGTATCAATCTTCAACGTTCCATCGCCTCTTAAAATGCTGTATATTTATAATTACTCCCTTCTGTAAATTTCTCATAAGATTTTTCTCTCCTTCCCCATCATTCCTGCTGGCCCCGGTGGCAGGAACAGTAACGTTCTCGCCTGCCAACCCAACGGTTCCGGGTTCAATTCCCGCTCAGTTGGGTTTTCCTTCACCGGGGCCTGAGTGTTGGTAATTATCTTCAATGTAATGTGTACAGGTTGGAAGGAAGAAGGGACTGTAAAGTCTCGAAATTTTGCCCCTATAAAGTCGTTAAATAAATAAATAATAAATACACCCATAATATCCCCCTGCCACACACCTTTTTTGGTGGCTCGCAGGGTATTTATGTAGATGTAGTAGATCCTAGATAATACTTCCTCGTCTGTTTTACTTCTCAACCATCTCACATTCCCATCCACCTCCTCATCTACATCTAAAAAGCCTCCAAATCACGATTATCCACTTGCCCCTACGACTACGTTTCCCATGCATACTACACTCTACATTATAGTTTTCACTACACTTTTCATCTTTAATTTCAGTCCCTATTATCAATTCGCGTTAATTTGTGAATTCCTCTTCCCCTGTACTTAATTATGTATGTTTTTCACATTGTTCTTCATCCTCGCTTATACCGACTTTTCCCTCCCTTTTCCGAATTCATATTAAGATTTTCCACCGAATGCTTGTTGAAGAGACCTTCCGTCTTATTTCTCAAATTTCGATCTCGAATTTTGTTTTAATGTCCAAGCCATTTCTCAGCCACGGAATTCCGGGATTCATATTTCGCGTCTGAAGACTGGCAAGAGGGAAAGAGTGGGGAGGGAACCCAGGAGTATCGGGTAGGAAAGGGAGGAGATGAGAAATAAGGGTTGGAACCTTTCGAGTCAATTTCGCGCTTGTCATTCCCCATCGCTATATGATTGGTAATGAAAGGCAGAGAGCGTGGGTTTATCAATTCTTCTTTCCCCGCCCCCCCCTCCTCACTCTCGCGCCCTTGGCTTGTCATTTTAAACCCTAAAAAACGAATTCCGGGCAAAAATTGAACATTCCACCTTGGTTGGTGTGGCCCTTGAGGTGAATGATTAGCTCGTGATGGGAAGAGGAGGGAGATAGGCCGTGCGAATGGGAGCACTCTTTTCGGATGCATTTATTGGAAATTGGCCGTGGTGGGGAGAAAACAACAAACAAACAAAAAGGGCGAGGCTTCGTGATTTGAGAAGCTCCATATAATTCCCCTCCTCGTCCTTTTTCCGCGCTAACTTTGCGGATGATTTTACTCGAAATCAGTTTTTTAAAAATTTGATGGCATAATGCGAGACACGGAACGGCTTCTCCCATTTTTTTTCGAGTCTCACCGAAGACCCTACAGCCATCCCCTAGTAATCATAATTCGGTGCTCTACATTACACACGCAGTTAGCACGGCGATAAAAAGTTTAGAGAGGAGAATATAAAATTCTCCGATTGAATGGATTTTTCCATCAATGGAAGTTTTGGAAATAATTATCACTTCATGGCCCCAGACCAGGCATACATTCACACAAATCGTACCCACCTGCTGGAAAAAGAACACAGAACGTTTCCCTTCGACTACTTATGTCAAGCAATTCTTCAAACTAAAACGAATTTCCCGTAGTAGTGGTAATTATGCTCTAAAAACTCCGATTTCAGACGACGTACAACGCAAATTAAATGAACCCAATGGAGAAAAAATGCCTACACAATGAGAAAACGAACTTATTCAATAAAAATGAAGGGAAGAGGTGAAGATATTTTTTAATTAGGTTGGTAAGTCTAGCAAATTAGACACAAAGTAGTGCAAAACATTCCTTAAATGCGGATATTCATTTTAATGTGGCGATAAGAAACTTAATTAAGTGTAATTTAAGTGAATATTATATAGAAATATAAAACGCAGGTCAACACTTTAATGAAGTACTAGGAATTCCAATGCCTTTAAAATAATTTCCTGGTGATGAATTTGCCTATTTGCGATTTATCGACTGGTTAGGCTATCATCTGAATTAATTATCGATCTTTTCAAAATTTAAAACCATGTAAACACTAATAATTGCTTAGTGTTATTTTCATTCGGGGCATCCATTTCCTAAGTTAGAGAATATATAACAGAAACGCAAAATCCTATATAGCTAGTGAACACCTTGATTGAATGTGGAAGGTTTTATGATTATCCACAGGCCTGTATATGAGCACATAATTGTTTTAAAAACTTCCTTACGGTATTAATATAAGTATATTTAATCGCAAAAACATATATTTATCAATATTAATGTAACTTCCTGTTCCAAGGTTCTGTGCGGAATCGAAAAGTCTCAGCCTTTCAAAATAGAAAGCAAATATATTAAGGATACACGATTTGTTCGTGATCGGAAATTGAATTTTATCATCAAACTATCACCTTTCACTTTACTTTGACTCTGAAAAAATTATGAAAAAAGCCTACACGGCGAATTATTCAGAATTTTCTCTTTAAAAAGTGAATGGCGATTAATAAGTGCTACCAAAAATGTTTCAAGGAACTGCCATTTGAAATTTCATCTGATTCTTTCACAAAAACCTAGAAACTGTCAGATTAAAACGCATTGTACGATTATGCTGTACACAGTTTCGTGTGATCCCGTAAATTCTTCACGGCTATAAGCATTACAAAGAACGAATAAAAAATAAATTCTTTTCTAAATAAAACAATTGTTGATTGGAACAATTTACCTGCAAACATTTTTAAGCCCTTTCCTAACAGAGTCCAAACTTTTAAGAAAAGATGTAAACAACTTCTGTAATCATTTGATTGATGTGTTGTATAAAATTAAATGTAACAGCTTAATTTTATTTTCTTGTTGATTGGAAAACAAATGTTAATGAAATGGGGATTTTCTTTTTTTATGTAATACAGATTGGTGTTTGGAAATTTCCTTAAAGTGTATTTTTTTTCTTTTTTCAGACTTATTTTATTTATTATCTTTTGTGATGTTGATTGTATTTCAGAAACCATGTTATTTTTCCAAGGCAAGTTTTTTTGTAACACTTGGGACTTGTGTGCCACCTGACATTTGTCTATTTGCACATGTACATTTTAATAATAATAATAATTACTTCGTCGGTAAAATTATCAAACCTGGAATTTTATAAAGTGACTTTAATTAGTTATATGGCTTACCGAAGTCACAATTTTGCGAAGAATGGAAAAAAGATATCGGAGAGAAAAGCAATTAATTGTAATGGCGCCGGGTCTTATTAATCTAGCGCTGTAGTCAACTGTTGAGGGATGAGGGGGGGGGGAGAGAGAGGCGGACTGAAAGAAGACGAGTGAGTGGGAAATTGAGATGCAGACATAAGATCTTTCAGAACGCAAAACTTGAAGGACATACTCTCAAATATTATTTTATACGAATGCATACCAGAGAGTAGTGCTGCAATGGTGGAATTATACCAAGGCTCTCTGCACAAAAAACAATGGTGCGTATTGTTCCCGATAAATGGTGTCGGTTTTTGAACATCTGTTCCGACCTCTCGGAAAATTTAATCCGGTAAAGTCCAATATGAGACGTCCTAGGCATTCGTTCTCCTACCATGCGCGCATCTAGATTTATTTCAAATCTCGCTTTGGAATTTTACGTTCGCACATGTGCGCGCCTGGTTTTTGGTCGCGTAAGTCATCCAAATATTCAGATGCTGGGATGCACCTGTTGACAAGTTAACGGTTCAACAGAAACCACATATTGCAAATCCAATAGGAAATTATGGAATATTTATGAAGCATTAATATGATTGCTAATAAAAGGGGGGCTCTTTGTCAAATCACGCACGTTGCAATCAAAATAGGAAACAATCGAATATTTCTGAAACATCAATATGATTCCTAAAAAAAGGGGTAATTTGTCATACTATGCATACTCCATCTCTCCGAACCCTTTTCTGTTTTTTTTGTGAGCCGAAATAGACGAGTTTTTTACCGATATAAAAGCCCAAAAATGTATTATCTTCATAAAAATGGCTCGAATATTTTTCCGATCCTTTCAGGAGTTCCTTAAGGGCCTGACAATGGGATACATCGAAACAGTTTTATATTTCTAAGGGCATATCCTAGTCTTCAAATTTTCTATTACCCATTTTGTTTTTCTTACTAATTCGTTCGGATGAGCCAATACTTGTTGGGAATTGCCTGGTTTAAGCCGAAAGAAAATGAGGTCAATCCATGAATAAGTTACTATGATACCCAAGAGAAGTTACAAATTTCTTTCCCTGACGAAAAGGCTTCCACGTTCCTAAACCTAGTTGAATAAAGGGGTGCGTCCACCCGTAATCGTAGCATGAATGAACGTTCAAGCGGCCGGCTATGATAATGAAAATGACATAAACAGGTTGAGCTGCAGGCGAAGTGAGAGAATTGACGACCGGGTCCTCCATCGCCTTGTAAATGATTCGCGCGCATCAACACCTCGCTGTACTGCTCTATATTTAGACAATGAAATCGACTGTTGGCTCAATGTAACAAATTTTGCGTTAAAATCGGATCGCTGTCAAATTTGGCCCATATCTGCCGTACGATACGTCGGCGAAAGATGTTTATTCACTTCCATAAACCCAATCTATTTACGTATTTTCTCAATAGTATTCTTTATGAGTTAATTCCATTCCATTTTTATAGGGACCCAGATCGACCCATCAGCACCTAAGCCCTGGCGTTCCGCCAGCGGCGCCCTTAGCGCCAGCTCTAGGCGCTTATAGCCCCAGCTGTAGAGAGTCTTTTTAGGTGGAATGCGACATGGTACCCAATTGTGGGGACCACAAAAGCTACATCGCGAACGGTCTCTCTTCTCGATAGTGACTCACAGGATGCTAAACACTTGCTTAAGCATATAGCTTTCATTAGTTGTGCACGAGCAGCTTTGGAGAGACGAGATAAACAGGTCGATAAAACTTAGTAATGGCATTCCATTCTGAAGACGATTGCCAGTTTTTGAACTCCTATTCTTTTAACTGCCCACTATTTGGGATGATTCGTCCCAAAAACACGCCCACGCAATCAGTAAAATAGTTTTGTGACTTTTTTTCCGATAAAAATTAAAAAATTACAGTTTCACAGTAATAGGAAATGTTTTTGTGTACTGTGTGATTGGAAAGTACTTCGATTTCATTTCACTATCACTTCTTTTAAACGTACTAATGCATAGGACGACAAAAACAACGCTCGCATCGTCTCAAAAAAGGCTGTTGAAGCCATGAGTTCCACTTTGGTCAAATCTGAAAGCCTGAAATTTTAGAGTGATTTGTGAAAAATTGATCTGCTAAAAAAGGACGTTTCCGCCATAAAAATATAGTAAAATTTTACAAAACGTTCAATTTTGTTCTCGCCCATAATATCATTGCAAAAGGAGTGGGAAAATGGAAATCATGCGGTTACGATTTTTTTCAACATCCCAGATGAAAAAACTCTCAACATCAGTCTGCCCGTAACTCATTCAGAATAATCGCATCGAGAATTTCTTCAATGTATTTGTGTTCTGGTTGAATAGTTAGTTCCTTGTCGTAAACTTCGAAAACAAGTAATTTCCGCTGGTTTCCATTTCCTTTGGAATTCATTATTAATGATTATTACGTGATCTATTAAGCTAACAAGGGCTTGTACCTACAGCCTAACAATGTTACCAATACGGCAAATTGTGCAAAAAAATAACAGTCGGAGGCCGTTGCAAGCTCTGAACTTGCCTATTAACCTGTGAGTCCCAACTCCAAATCTAGACTTATCCATTTGGGCAACTACGACTACAACTAAGATCAAATATCAAGGACATTAATACTTTGTGGGAAACCTCAAGGTGCCACGAGAATAAGTATAGCTCTGAATATGAGAATTACATACGCTAAAGGAGGGCTCAGTTTGGGAAGAGCTCTATCCTCACCAATCAACGTTCTGATTGCCGCAGAAAATTTTTCCCGCAGGGTTTACGAATTTGGGAGGATTTTCGCAATTTTTCCCCTCCAAGATGTTTCGCAGAATTAACCAACCCTTTTCCCATCAACCACGTCAACCAACTTAACCAAACCTAACGCTCAACACCCCCACGGCTGAGTTCACCGCTCGTCAAGGAGTTTATCCTAAATGTTTTCACTTCCGGTAGGACGGGAAAGCATTGCTGAAGGATGTCGAGCCCACGCCATAACAACGTTCCCCCGGTCTCGTCCCTCTCGCCCTCGCCTCAAATTATCTCCCAAGTCAGTCGAGTACCCAGAGCATCTCCTCTCGCGAAGATAGCGGCCCTCCCGGCAACTCCTCCTCTCCCTTGATCACCTTCCCCGAGGCGGCAGCCTACGTCACGATACGACGATAAATAATATATCCTCTCCCCATATTTAGCTGGAGCTCCGGAAAACTCCGTACCTTTCCCATCCAACTCCATAGACAGACCCCCTACATCCCTTTCCACCTTGCCGGGAGGTGGCCGCGGTGGTGGTGTGGGTAAATATCAGCGGTTTCATGCAAACTAGCATACCATGCACACACTTGATAGCATTTCTGTTGACATGCACGCTACCCTGAATACCACTGGTGGGTAGGTAGAGAACGGTGCCACTGGTGAGTGGGCTTCATGTCAATATGCGTCACTTCGAAGTACTTAGTTTTATGATAGAGAGACATACCAATTTCTGTTTGTTGACCTCCAGAATTAATAATAAGTTGATACAATAAAAATATACTTGTCTCATTTCCTAGTGCAGTAATGCAAGAAAACGACTGACATTACCCAAGAGCCTTTGTCTTTGAGCCACAATTGCCATTCCAATCGGGAGTCATTCCACACAATTTTTTCCACGACGTCCAGAAACATCACCTTCTCATAATCAACGATCAACCTATCATTACGGATGGTTTTCTGATCCGAGAATCTATCTCTCATGAGTGCGGCTTGATTTGAATGACTATCATTCCGCTGTTTCAATCTCTAGATCGCGCTTCGCCACCGATTATCTTTTTGCTAAAGAAAAGTTGCGGGGCGAAAGTTGAACACATTTTGAACTCGCTCCCAAAGGATTCCCGCAGAAGGCAGAACGAATGTCTTTCACTTGATTGGTGGAACCGCCGAGGCACGGAATAGGAGTATGAAAACGCAGGATAACGCAAGTCTAGCAACCCAAGGGCTTCGAATTCGAGTGTATGGTTGCTGTGTTTATCTCTACATAAATTATTTATTTCATGTATTAAAGACAGGATTATTTTTTAAAACACCTACACCAAAATGTACTACTCCCAAGACCAGCATAGCCAGGCTGTCATTTAGATGAAATTTCCTACGCTATCGATCATCTTCGTTTTTTTGTATTTTCATGTGCACATTGGGATAGACTTAGACCGGTGTTTGCGAGTTATTCGGAATACTGATCATTTTCACTAAATCCTTTTTCAAATTCTTAAATTATCACATCCTAATCCTCTTACGAATACGTGGTATTTCTTTTAGCTGCCAATTTCTCTTCAACAGAAAGTCAAAAATATAATTACGAAAATCACATGGTGGCATACGAGGTGTGTTCAAAAATTAACGGGAATTTTTTCATTTCGCGGGCTTGGAGAGTCCGATTGTCAAACTTTTTTTATTATGTTGGTATACATGCCCTTGAAGTATTATAAAACTTTCAGCTGTTTTTATTGTGGACTTTGTCTGTACCAGCCACTAAGGTTGGACGTTTTTTATGAGCTCGGCGATTTTTATTTGTTAAAAGAAATGGATCAAAGAATTTGTATCAAATTTTCCGCAAAAAATGAAATAAAGTCTAACAAAATGTGTGAAATGTTAAAAAAGGCCTATGGTGAGTCTGTTATGAGTAAATCAAGAGTTTACGAGTGGTATAAGCGTTTACAAGAAGGCCTTGAACACCTTGAAGATGACGAACGTCCTGGACGCCCCAGCACATCATCAATCGATGAAAACGTGGAAAAAGTGAAAGAAAGGGTTACGAACGATCGCCGAATCACAGTTAGAAAGGTCACTGATGATGCTTGCATATTGATTGGATCATGTTATGACATTTTTTCCGATTTTTGGGTATGAAACGCGTGGCAGCAGCATTCGTTCCAAAATGGCTTTTGCACCACGATAATGCTGCAGCTTACCATTCATTGCTTGTTCGTGAATTTTTGGCCAAAATCAATACTTTAACGATGCCCCAGCCTCCATATTCGCCAGATATTGCTCCGTGTGACATTTTCTATTTCCAAAAATTAAGAGAACCTTGAAGGGCCATCGTTTTACAGCTATAGATGACATTAAAAGCGGATCGCTGAAAGAACTAAAGGCTATCTCAAAGATCGAATTTGAGAAGTGTTTCGGGGATTGGAAGAAGCGCTGGCACAAGTGCATAATCTCCAATGGGGACTACTTTGAAGGTGACAACATCAATGTATAAGAATAAATAATTAAAATTAAATATTATTGTCCGACAAATTAAAATTCCCGTTAATTTTTGAACACATCTCGTACATATGTAGAGTAAGGAAAAAATTTATTTGAAAGTTTTGTCTTTAATTATTCATAGATGAATAGTTGCGACCTTATATTCTCTTACAATTTTCATAGTTTTACTAACATAGTAGCAAAAACACCAGAAACAAGCTTATATTTATTGAATGTAATTACTAATTTTCGTTACACTAACTGGGATAAATTATCTATACAGCATGAACTCTCGCCTATATATACGAAAACGGTTAATATATTCATGACTGTATGTCACATGAAATATATTACAAAGCCTCTCAAAAATGTTTTTACTTTTTCAATGCTTTATATATTAACTACAGATATTGTGTTTCTTTGATCTTCCACTTGAATATTCCCCGGAGAACCAAAAATAAGCGTACCTATTTCAATCCTGGTACTTAAGTGGAAGCTGTCGGATACAAAATCTAATATCGTGTCCGCCATAAGAAGACCACCAGAAAGTTTTAAAAATCTATGAGTTCTTACTTTTACGAGTATCCAAAAAAAATGCATAAAGTGCTGAATAATTACTACATTTTTTGGACAGGGCATATTTTAATATTTCTGATGGATTAAGCAATCGAATTATTGAATAATAAACTGTTTCCTCACAGCTTTATGGAATTAGTATTCTCGTAAAAAATAATAGCAAATCCCCTGCTTGCGATCATTTCGATTCTTCCCGATTTTTACGATTAAAATACACGAAAATGCATACTTCTTTACAAAAATATATAAATTAAAATACACATAAAAATGAAGCTTCTGTTTTAAAGAAGTTGTCTCGGGTTTCCCACCGATAAAATTTCTTGAATACCATACGCCGGGAAAACCTGAGATCCTTCACGAAGCTTCTGCTGCTATCATTGCCATATTGGTCCGTTAGCAAGTTGACGTCATTGGCGGGTCTGGTAAATAATATTCTTGTTTTTGAGAAACAACTGTAAATGGTGAAGACGTTAGAATCTTATCTCTCCATGGATTTCCTTTTCAACGAACAATATAGTTAGAGTCACAGTGACCTCATTTAATTATCTATCATCAACCCCATGTTGCCAATTCAGGATTCGTTTTACAGTTTCACTTTAGATAGTGTCCAATACCTCAATCCATGCATTTCCGGTTTAGCTGGTTCGAATAATTATAATTGAAAGAAATTTAAGATACTACCTACTTCAAGCCCAACGATGGCGATTGAAAAGTGGAAATTCTCTTGCAAAATTACCTGCCCAGTCCTAGAAATAGAGATAGATAGAGAGTCTCTGTTAGTGGATTGTTATTTTTTTTATTTTCCTGAAACTTGGAGTTACGAATTACGCAACGCCCTATTTAAAGTTTCCCCAAATAAACTCATAGTATCCTAAAAATACGATGTTATTTTGCTCTTCCCGTGAGGATAGAATCACGTTCATGTTTCGTTAACGGCGACCGAAGGAAAACAAAACTTTTGCTCTCAAATGTCCTTATTCGCGCGAAAAAAATACAACAAAATGGAGGCTTAATTGAAAAAAAAATGGTTTGAAAAATCGTCAAAACAGTCGTTTTAATGTAGACCTAGGCTAGTACCTAGGCTTCGACGTGGAGTTTGAAGAGATTCATTTGTTCATGGGTGAACTAGAGAAGGACTCTACCGGATTACCGACACTAATTCCCTGCACATGCGAAAGCTCGAGTTTAAACGCCGTCGTCAAAACGTACATTCACATTCAATGTGGCACACGTGTAATCTCTCGGCGTGTTTTCACGGAAACGACCGTAAACGTACTAGTTAAAGGCCGTGCTTGTATGGGTATAAGAATGTGCTAATAGGTAAACTCAAGAGCAAGAGCAATGCTGGAATGGATGCTATATTAGTGAGAAAATTTGTCATGGTCAAGCAGCCGTTCACATATTTCCTATTATAAACGTAGTAAAGTATTTCGGGTGCCATTACAAGTAACACAATGAGTGCACAGACAATTTTAAGGAGCATATTCATTCTTATCCTATAAATTCAATTAAAGCAGTGAACTCATGTCTCAACGTTTTACCACAATGGCCAATGAAAAGGGAATCTCAATGAGATCCTACCACCTTTGCCAGTACGTGGCCATCCGACTGCCGTTACATGCAGATTCAAACTGTCACGACATCATCATTATCAGGTTTCTCCAAAATTTTGGAGAAGGTCATGTATCTGAGATTGATTTCCTTTTTTGATAAATTCTCTGTCATTGACAATCATCAATTTGACTTCAGAAGGAATAAGTCCATTAATGATGCCCTTTTCTCATTGACAAGGAATATATGGAATGCCTTGGATAGTAATATTCATATTGCAGGGCTTTTTATTGATTTAAAAAAAGCTTTCGATACAGTTAACCATGGAATTCTTTTAAAAAAATTAGAAACATATGGTATAAGAGACAATGCAAAGGACTGGTTTAAATCATATTTAACTGATAGGTCACAATATTGAAATGAATACATCTCTATCAAGTACAACTCTGTTATTTGTGGAGTTCCGCAGGGCTCCATTCTTGGACCACTACTATTTTTAGTCTTCATAAATGATTTACCTGCAAATTTACCACTCTCCAATACAATACTATTTGCTGATGATACTAACTTAATTTTTAATAACCATAATCCCACTCAGTTAATGAACGAGGTAACAGAAACTACACATAATTTGATGAACTGGCTCACTGACAATAAGCTATCTTTAAATGTTAGTAAAACCCATTATTTAAACTTCAATCTCAAGAAGAAGTTAATAAATTTATATCCAATAATTAACAGTTGCCCCATAAAAGAACTAAAGGTAACAAAGTTTTTAGGTATTTGGATTGACTCTAATCTTTCATGGGAGGAACATTAATAATTTATCTCAAAAACTGGCACAAATATGTTATGCATTCCGTGTACTCAAGGAAATCATTTGCATTCAGGTATTAAGGACTATATACTATATTTTGGCTATGTGCAGTCACTTCTCCATTATGGTATTCCCTTTTGGGGCTCCTCTATCTTCCTTCCAAAATTATTTAAAATGCAAAAAAACATTATTCGCATAATAATTAATTCTAATAATAGAGCTTAAACCTATAGTATTATAGTAAACCTATAGTATAGTAACCTTCTAATAATAGAGTAAACCTATTTTTGAAAAACTAGAAATCTTACCTCTTCCTTGTCTATACATTCTTGAAACAGTGTTTCTTATTAACAAAAATCAGAACATGTTTATTAAAAACTGTGACCTTCATAGTCATAATACGAGAAGCCAAAATGCATTCCATGTAAGTCAGCACAGAGTAAATAAAACGATTAAAGGGATAGATCATCAGGGAATACTTATGTACAATAAATTGCCTGCTTATATTAAAAATATCAAAAGTTCCTTTAAATTTAAGTGTGCCGTGAAAAAACTACTTTCATGTAAATTATTTTATAGTGTAGATGATTTTCTAATGCATACCATTTCAAATGTATAACTGAAATGTGTTAATTCCAAAAAGTTGTAAATTGTATGTATTGTACTTGCATATTGTTTTGATTTTGCATAATGTTTTTTTTACTGAAATAAAGTGTAAAACATGTTTTGACAAAGCCATGCATAATTCTATGCTTATGGTGAATGAATAAATTACAATTACAATTATTACACACACACACTCGCGTCTTTAGAGTCCACATTATATCATTGGACAGAGCAAGTGCTCTGTAATAGACAAGGTCGAACCATTTCATGGATAAGAATTATGTACCAATCGCACTTTGCACATGATAATACAAACTGCTACAGGATGGAAAAGAGTAAATCGAAAGACACTTGTATGTATACTTCCCAAGTCAATACACTTAGTTTGTAATTTATTATTATTAGGTAATCCGTACATAGCTACGCTCCAAATCAGAGTTTTTACGAGTCTTGTCTTAACATCCCTACTCAACGTCCCCGTCATCAACTCCCTCCTCTTTGAGAAAGCCTCCTTGCCTAGCGCAATTCTTCTCCTTACGTCCCTACCACTTTGACCGTATTGGTCCAAAACACTTCCGAGATATGTAAACTGTTCTACCTGCTCTATTTTTTCCCCGCCTATTTTAATATTTAGCTTAGCCTTTTTCCTTCTGGAAAATCGCATAACCTTTGTTTTGTTAATATTGATTCTCATCCCATATTTATCGCACTGAACCTCCAATTCACTCAACAATGCTTGCAACCCCTTGGCTGACTGAGCAACTAATGTTTGGTCATCAGCAAACCTAACCGACTTTACGAATTCCCCTCCGACTTTCATTCCCACCTCCAATTCTTCCTATGCCTCTTTAATCATTTCCTCCACATATACGTTGAACAGCACCGGTGACAATGGGCAACCCTGCCTTACCCCTCTTCCCAACACTGCCCATCCGGACTCTCCGTTCCCCACTCGCACCTGAGCAGTCTGAGACATACTATATACAGGTTGCGGATCAGTCTCCTGTCCCTCCAATCCATTCCTATTTTCTGCAATACACGCATAGTTTGTAATGCGTTCATTAAAAACTAGTAACTAGTTCATTTTGCGTATTATTTGGAACATAATGATAATATTTCACGACAACCTATTTTCATTTTTTAGGACGAAACCAAAGGTTTGCTAACATTTACTTCCCCCCTATTGAATATTAATCCTCAATGTCCATCTTCCTCTCCTTCAATGCAACATTTTTGATTGGCAACTGAGCTGGTGACTACATGTATAATGGATGGCAAAATTACAGGTATGTCCGGTAAATAGCTGATATCCACACGAACCCGGCTATCAGAGACGAGTGATTTCAGCGGTTCGTCCGAGAAAGAAGAGATGAAAAGACAGATTGTTTTCTATTTATTTGTACGATAGGGAAGATAGGAGTAAAAAGATTAGAGGAAGGGAGTCAGGCATTGTTTGGAAAGATTTTTGAGCGAGGAGATAATGGTGAAGTAGGTCATTAAAGTTCGGACGTTTGGAAAGAAACGAGGCGGATAAAAAAAATATATAAGTGGATTAGGAATGATAGTCTAAAACGGGACGGCGCTACAACTACGGCGCGGAGGGATTTCCTTCCGAAATGACATCGGTGATGGCAGACGCTTCTCTAGGCGCCAGGATATTTTCAAACTTTTTGGAAAACTTTCACGACCTGAGAATGATTCGGGAAACCGACTGTGCGGTATTTTATTTTTGCACCACTTACTCGTCTTCGTGCGGTTTTTTTTTTAACCTTTAAAGAAAGGTTTTAAGGCCCAGCTTTGCGGATTCATCAACTCGTTTCTTTTCAACCATGGTGCTTCCCATCAACATCACCATAAGTACACCGCACGACACTTAAGAGATCACAAGAAAAATAAAGGGAGCTAACTCTGTGGACAAAGCGCTCTACGGGTGACCAGATAATCACAAGTTTCGACCACGCCGTAGCTAATGACTGATTAATTCCATTATGCTCCCTCACTATTACCTGTACTAAATAAAGTCCAAATAACACCAGTCACAAAACAATAGAAATATAATAATTGAATCAGATAAAATTTAAATGAGATTTGAGCGTTTATCAGGAATTTGAAAGACTGTCAAAAAAGGAAGAGAATCGAATGATAAATGAACAAAAAAACACATTTTCCTCATGATAATTGATTTATCTGGTATCTATTGGCTTTAGCTAAAAGTTATGAGGTAAAAGAAAAAAATCACGAAATGAGAGGGTAACGGATTAGTAGTGTTCAAAACACAAGAGCTGGAAGCACGACTCCCAATTTAAGAAGTTTGCATCGAGATTCCAGGGATGCGCCATTTTTATTAAATTTCCGTTATTTATAGTGATAAGTACAATTTATCAAATGATGATGAAAAAACGGGGATTTATCCTGTCAGTTTTTATTAACATTTACATCAAAAGTCCAAACTTTAAGGTATGCAATGGAGCACTACCACAAGAAGAGTATATTGGATTATTGTTGCAGAAATACATGTCCTCATATAGAAGTGAGATCAACTACGCAATTATATGGACATGGCAACATCATCTACCCTTATTTATTTAAATTATATCAATCAATTTGTGTGAACGACGGTCCAATTGCAGTTTCAAAATTTGGAGTCTCAAACATACTCCGATATAAGTTTTAGAGGATGTTTGAAATACTATATTAATAAGAACCACAAAGGGCTTGAAAAATGCATAATCACATCATATTTGCTTAGAAAATATGTACGAATTGGTGTTACATTACTTTTCACCAAGCTGTGGATACATGATCTATGGTAATACAATGACTTTTAATAACGATGGGATCTCTTTAAGAGGAAAAAACATCCTGCCATCGCAACGCTTCAGAATGAGGATTTTGGAGATGGGGTCGCAAAATTTCCAGACTCCTAAAAAAAAGCATCGAAGAACATAAAGTGCGTACTTACTCATAGGTAAGGTGCATATAGAGAATCCTCTAAAAGCATGAATTGAAAGGCTGTCGCAGTCTTTTCCTCATCTATCGAATGCAGTAGAATTAAAATTCTTAAGGTCTCAATAGTTTTAATTCGACCCAGAATCGATACCGGGACAGTACTTTCCTTAAGAACTCTTCAAGAATGATCATTTATATATGCATGTATACATATCTCTTATATATATATATACATACATATATATATATATATATATTTATCCGGTCGAGGAAAATATTTTTACATTAGTGGTCTGCTTGATTCCGCCTTCCCCACCTCTCCTGTGTTCGTCCTTTATGTATGTTCCTTTCCTCTTTCCTTATATCTATTTCTATGTGAATATATATATATATAATATCATTCACTTGCTGCAGGCTATAGGGAAGTCAAAATAGTTTAAAAAAAGCTACTTACGCAGTCACAACCATCACACAGAACATAAGAGAAAGTGGAGGATCTAAAGAAGTTCTTTGAAAGTAAAGACTTAAAGTGATTTAAGTCTTCAGTAATTCAAGAACTGCTGCTTAAAGTGATTCATGGATGAATTCGTATTTGAATCTCCACTTAGATAAACCATGATGCTACACTTCTAAAATGATCTACCGATCACTGGGAGGAACATCGTTGCTCTGATCGTTTCCAGTTCTTTTATGATATTTTGCCTATTGGCAAAAAAGTGGTCAAATCGGATCATTTTTGTCCCGATTTTTATATTTTTAAATTCTTTTTGTATCAATAATAGCGTAATTGCAAGTTAAATAATGTTTTTTTATTTAATATATTTTAAAAGTTAAGGAACACTTCAAAAAACTTGGTCTTTTTTATAAAAAAAACATTTTTCGTAATACCTCTGATGGGTAATCAACAAAAAAAATACTTAAGAAGAACCGTCAGTAAAGATTAAGAGTCTCATTACACCTAAGCGATCAGCAGGAAAAAAAACCTTCGCTTCCTGCAGGTAAAGAGGAAACAATAGATTGCTTCGGAGGAGAGTGAAAGGGTAAATGTAGCCATTATCGCTAGGAACAGGGCGAATAGGTATTTAACGATGCAGAGCACGCCAACGAGACCATATCCACTTATCGAGAAAACATTTTCCCATGCGTCTGTTCTAAAGATTCCTTTTAGGTGAACGGGTTTTTAAAAGATAATAACCCAAGAAATTATCCATTTCTTCGGAAGACAAAGAGTTCCTACAATGAATACGAAGTTCGAAATTTAATATCACGAACAGATATTGCTGGTGCATCGTCAATTCAAAAAAAATATGTACGTGTACGTAAAAGAAGGGGTTACGGAAACCTTGATGTTCAATGCTGAGATATGCGCATGAAAGCACCGTTCCATTGAGTATATCTCAACAACATTGGACTAATGGAATTCTGATTAATTTTTTTCCGATAATGTTATTAGTTTCAAAGGTTTCTTCCACCGAGAACTGCGCATTTGTTGACAGAAAAGATGAAATAGATTGCAATTGAACTGACGAACAATGAGAATGAAAGCTAATATCAATCCGAAAGGCATAAATTTTCCCTATCAACGAATCTTTTCGTACTTACAGTAATGGATAGCTGGTATGTTGGCCTGCGTATGTATTCAATAACTCCACTAATTTAAGGTGATGACAGTCACTGCTTCTTACCTGAAGGAGGAAAGAGAGAAAAACTGGAATATTAAGTAATAAAATTGCACTAAAGTCCTGATATAGGTTATTTTATTTCCCACAACAACATCCATTAATTCCATAAATGAACTGGAAGGGTTCCGCAACAATAGCAGATAGAATTAAAGTACGCCATATTTGTATATACCTCCCAGCTTGGTGGAAAGATTTATGTTATTGATTTTTAATCAAATCATTAAGTCAACAAATTTAAAAATATATCATGGCAAAAAACAGACACGGTATCCTTCCATACAAATTCATTTCGCCAACCATTGCTTCGGCTCTAGTCTTTCATTACTATGTGACTTAAGGTATTGCTAATAGGCATCATGATGTCAGGGCAATGGAGCGCCGCCGTCGTAAGAGTAATCGATAAAAGAAGTGAATATTACTTGCAAAACTGGCAAATGATTTTACAACCTAGAGAATTATATTTCCTTTTAAAAAAATACAATAATACTTACAAGACAAATATTCAAGCACTCAAAAGAAAAACTAGAATATTTTTAAAATATATACCGAAAAGTAAAATAATTTAATTAATGAAGATTCACTGAGTTATCCTGCTAATGGTTGACGAAGTATTAGTTGGTTACACAAGAAAGTCGCGTGAAGAGATCATTGAAAACTTTTATGAAAAAAATTTATTGATTGACAGCATTAGGTACTTTCCCGTTCGAAATTAGGTAGGGACATCGAAGAATAAATGTAACAATATTTTTGACGAATAAAGCCATTAATTTCCTCTTACCTACTTAGACATTACTTACTAAAGTGTGTACCCCATTATAGTAAAACGCATGAAAAATATATGATATGCAGGGGGAGCATTTTGCAACCTATCCTCACGCTAAGTATACGATGAAGACACACCTCTTTTGATATTCGCACTTCACACGTGTCAAATGCCAGAATCCGATGGTTGAGGTTCGTCGACGTGTTCCGACCTGTCATCTGCAGACGGGCAGCTTTTGAGGCAGTCTACTCACGCAATCCATCCGCGGCCTCAAAAGCTATCATCATGGGACGAAGATGTGGGACGCAAATATTTTTAGGATTTCAGGACAATATTTCTCAGCTCGTCACGCTCGTAGTAACTATCGACTTAAATTGTTTCGAATACCTTATTACCCTTCTGATAAATTCTAAAGAGAGACCAGAGTTCCCAAACTTTACCAGTAGTACGAACGTCTGATCATGTGGAGTAACTTCATTTCCCTTTGCTTAAGGACGTAATAATAAGCATGCAGTGAGGGGACATCCAAAAGAAAAACAATTTTTTTTACATAAATGCCAAATGAAACCAATGATTTGCTGCTGTACCAAGTTGATAATGAATTAAAAAGACCTTAAGAAATCAAACGCATATAATCTCTCTATGAACAAAAATGGAACACACAAGTCATGTCCCCTCCGGGATTTAGATCTTTGGTCGTTTTAGCAACTGTCCCTTTTACTTAACCCCAAACAATCAAGGCCCAAAAGAACAAATATTCTCCTTCCAGGAATGATGGAAACTGACTGATTGAAAAATCTGGCTTCTTATTTTACAAAAAACTATACTCTGCCTATGGATAGAACATTAATTTACTTTTGTTCTCGGGAAAATATCAATTTATTTCAAGAAATCACAGCTAACCCACCCAAATAAGATCGAATTCATTTCGAAATTTCTTCAACGGACGAATTTTCGCATTTGTCACGAAATAAGTGATGCATTAAGACCCAGGGTTATTAACTTGGAGTGATATATCATTCACTCCAAAAATAAATAAATACATTCTAATAATGAAATGTTGGTGTCAATAATATTTTAATCAGTACAAACACATGACCTACCAAATCACAAGACAGATTAGTCAAGTTTCTGCCCAAGAGGCCAACTTTGAAAAATAGAGCCCAGCGTTAAAATGAAAGTTCTTCAGTTATTTAAAAAAATACTGCGCTCGAGTTCAGATATGTATGGAGCATAACTTCTGTGTGCAATAACATTTTTAATGTTCCACTAAGAGATCCTAAGTCTATCGGCGACTATTTACTAGGATTATTACTAACAATTTGATTACCTAAGGATTCTCAAGAGCTCTCCGGCTATTTTCTTCCACCTTGCTTAATACCTGTACATTTCAGATCAACTAAACAAGCTCAAAATCGAGAAAAATGCGAAATCAGGAGTAAAATCATGACAATTTGTTAATAACATAAATTAAAATTTTGGTATTGCCGAAAACTAATTTACGTAGTTCGAAACTCCACAGGTAGTCTTTTAACGAATTTAGACTCTGCGTACAAAGTATGGAAAACCCTTGGCCTGAAGGTCAATCGTAGTGTAGACTCCCGAAAATGTACGCTACCAAAATAAATATACGACTTTTAAGTCTTTTAATTAGTAAGTGTTTTTAATGCATTTTTATGAATCCATGCTTATCAACATCATACCAGTTAAAATGGAAATGTCAAGTCAGAATTCCAAACGCCTCGAGAAAGGAAATTCGGAATACATATTCACTGACCTATCGGATTCAGTTGTAAATAATAGGCACATTTTTCAAATCAAATATCAACAATACCTGCGCCAAATACGCGTAGTGTATTTTTGGCAGATTTTGAAACTCATGTGGGTTAATTTTACTTTGCAATACCATATCATTTTGCTATAAATTTCAACATAACATGAAATTAAAATATTTCTTTCGACGCTGATTATCTATTTGCTATTCTTCACTCAATACTTTAAGTTAAATAATCAGGGTTAGTTGCAAAGGGTCGTTTTGTAACCCGAGATGACAGACAATAAAATCCTACCCAGATATACAGAATTCAAAATATGTCAATTTCAAACATCTATAAGCTAACTTTATCTCCCCTTTAACTAGGGATGAATCCTTACATTTGATCTAGTTTTCATTCGCTTGAAGAACCTTTTTGACGTTATAAATGTTTTCCCACTAGTACCATGAAGTTTCTTCAAATTTAATAGAAACTGTTTACCTCTGTTATTGTTTTATGTAACAATGTAAAACCTATCTGCTCAATCTCCGTGATGAAAATTTTATGTTTTTGTCCCATAGCTGAACTCTGTTTTAATTATAAAATACAAGGATATATTAACATATTTTACTCATCTCTAATACCATAAGTTATCTGCTGAAATAGGGGTGAGCAAATGGTCTAGAGGACTGTTGTATTACCATTCTCATCTTCTCAACACCTTTTAACATCTCACAAACCATCTTAATGGCGTAATTAATAGATATTTGGGTGTAAACCACAGTAATGAATCCAGATTTGGTTTGATTGTTGCGTGATGTAAGATCCTACACGCCCTGATACGTGAAATACATATATCGAGGCATGGAATCCCGACTCCTTTTTCTTTTCCGTCTGCGATTTCCCGAGATCTGTTACCCGAAATGTCACCAATTTTGCGACGAGCTGAGGGTGCCCAATGGCGTCACTTGAAATCGAACCCGGGCCTTCCAGTCATTACCCCGGCACTCTAACGAATAAACTATCATCTAATTACAATTAATATGACCTGTATTATCATAGATAACGATTATCGCAATTCATCGATATATGCAATCTCTATGAGGTTTACGTTCTTATTACCAGGTATTTAAAAATATAACGGATTTTGTCCAACCTCTTTTCAATTCCACAAGCGACGCCTCCAAGGGGTGCCCCATAAGTTGCAAATTGTGAGCATCCTTTGGACATTGGTTTACTGACCTTTCGCCTCCACGCTGTGCACTTGACATCCTGATGAAATAGTTGAGTATGATCAATCCTTCCCACTGGCTAGGATCGATTGACCGCAGGTGGCGTGTGACGCCCCTCCCTGAAGTCCCCACTTGCCGCAAGCTGTCTAAGCGCTAAGTGCTACTCTCTGACCCTCACCGCCGTCCCTCCGCCGTCCATTGCTGCCGCTACAAGCGTACAGACAAGTATAAACACGCACAAGGCTTTCAATAAAGCCTCTCTCTCTACCCGTCCGACAAAACAGACAAAAGGACGGAGCCGATATGGGGGGAATATAAACAGCTGGGTCCCCATTTTATGCGTGCCCGTCGCATGAGCAAGATAAGGGAGACTTCGCTAGAAACTACGATAAATTTTGCAATCCACGGACGCCGGTGGCGGGAGATTACCGAACGCTTTCCCCACACGGCAACAGCATCAGGCTTCTCCCCTTGGGAGCGCACATGAGGGAGCTGTTGGGATTTATATATATATATATATATATATATATCATATTTTTATATAGTATATATATATATAGTATTTACTCACCATACAGGGTTGGAACTTGGCGTTTGTGGGTGTGGAAACATCGATTGTAGCCACTAAACGATTTAGTCTTGCGCCGTGATTGCGACGTGTCGACCATCAACAATCTGAGATTTTCACAAGGTATTCCATCCTCGTTAGATTTATTTCCAATCCCAGTTTTCAGGTGGGAAAATTAAGTTTTAATGCAGGGTCAGAAAAGGACAAGAACGTATTTGTCACGGATTTTGAGAGATCATTTAGAGTTCCTTCGATGCACTTATCCCATGAGTTAAATATTTGGCTTGCACACCAAATCACTCTATTTTAGGATAATCTTGGGAGGCGTAAGCTGAGTGTAGAATTATTAAATAAGGATTTCAGAAGAAAGGAAAAAGTTAACATTTCCCCAAGAATTTTCAACTATTTTGCCAGCATAAATCGAATACTTTTAAGTTTTTTCTGATACATTGGTCTGAACAAAGACTTTTCGGAAAAGGTCATATTATTTTTCGATTTATTTATTTATCGTCTTTTTTTAGGAAAGATTTTAAACCATATAGATCCTTCTTCCACCAAAATCCGAAACGTAACATTGAAGACGGTTACAAACACCCATGCCCTAGATGGAGGAAAACACGCCTAGGCGAGAAACGAATCTTCGACCTCAGGGTTGGCAGGCAAGAATGTTACCCCGTCGACACCAGAGCGGGCACCCTAACATAGATCGGAGGCTGTAGTAGATAGATAGAAGTCTTTATTCGGGCGAAATTGAGGCCTAATGGTCCCTTCTTTCATTTAACCTATCGTCGTATTCATAATGTATTGGGCATGAAATATATAACAAGTTATAGAACGGAACCATAATATTAATCTCATTAAAATTCGCAATCTCAAACGCCCAAATACTTTTGCAATAAGTTCAGTTTGATCTAGCAAATTCACCCTAACTTCTTTGAAGTAGAAGTGATTCCTCTGGTTCAACACCTTCTTTCTCCGTCTCTCAAATAATTTTCGTCTACTTTAAATGCAAATTAAAATTAAATTTAAATTTTAAAACATCATATAACATTAAATTAAAATTGTAAATTAAAAAACTTTTAGCTTTACGAATATATACTACGATTTCAGGCTCCACATCGTGGAAGTATTTATTATCCATACTAAGAATTTGTACTTTTCCACAGACTTTAGACAGACAAAGTCTGTGGAAAAATACAAAGTCTGTGGAAAAATACAAAGTCTTTCAGAATGGATATTAACTTTACGTTTTCACTCGTATCCTTTTGATATTGTTCCTCAAGAAATTTTGGAAGCAAAACTGAGTCATTTATAATAATGGACTCGCCCCAACTTATATGACTCCATCCGTGTAAATTGTATGCAATATCGTGTTTTTCATTTCGATTACACCATAAATATATTGCCTTGAATTTTTCAGATTTGTCAGGTTTTTAGATTTAGACTGATGATTAGACTTTCATTAAAATGGAATTCTAAGCACGGCTAAGCTGAAATCTAAATGTTATCCAACAACTTGAGGGTAGCAATTACATGCAATATGTTATTTCCCTGTATACTATGTTGTCATCTTCTCCTGGCATGAATTGCAGCAATGTCTCAACAAGTTGGGTAATTGTACTTTAAGAACAGAAGCGGTCTACTCACACTTCCTTGGGGCACTCTTTGAAGTCGCCTCATTTGGGACAGTAATTATCGATGCTCTGCAGCGTCGATGGTAGGAGACCGCTTATCTCCTGAATTTACAGAGAGGAATTCTTCAATGTCAACGGTAGATCTAGAGAACGGTAGCATCGATATATCCGGGCACTCTACTACTACTAATACAATTGTCTACTTTTGGGCTTATCTCTCTCGGGGTGCTTCGTCGAGTGAGGGTCGGATGGACAAGAGGCGTGTGGAAAGCTTTTTTGGAAGTTTTAACCAAAAGCAGAAGTTCTTTTTTTTTATCACCCTGGGGCACCAGAATTTGATACCCCTCGACGGGTTTAGGCTGAGTTGTTGCATATTTGTTCGGAGATACTCACATACGCATCGCCCTACTCGGGGTCCATTCCAATATGGCATCTCAAACCCCTTAACAACTCAATTCATTCGTTATTCACGCATGCTAACATTCTTTCAAATTAAGAATTTTCCCAAGCTGCATATTATAGATGGCTGGATCAAATACTACCTTCGTTGACTTTTGTCGTTATTTCAATTGCCCCTTAAGTGCAGATGCCTCAGTATAATGGTTTGATGAGTTTTGATACCGATGAAAGGAAATCTGCGTTCTCCATTTGATCACCACGAATTTGATTAGCAGAGTGGATTACTGTATGTGTACTATTCCACTTAATTTTTTCCACCGTGGTAATTTACTAGATATCGTTTAAAAAAGAATTTTTTAAAAATCTTATAATGTGTTGTTTTACGAACTCTTTAGGGGTTGTGCAGCCTGATGAGTGTATTGAAAGCTGGTTTGAAATGTATTCGTCCCACAGAGAAGGGATTTATGTAAACCACCGTCGTAACAACGCGCTTTCACGGAGTAACGACCATAATTCCTAATTCAATAGTCCACTCGATTTTCATTTTTCCACCAAATGGCAATCGATTAAGTTTCCGAGGTTCCATACCCCGAAAAAAGGATGAATTCTTAACACATGGATACTCACATTACATGAATAGAATTATAGATTGGCTCTCGCCCATCCGCCAACTGAAACTACGACAAATAGCATCCTCCGATGGCATTCCACGCATCGATTCGTTTCATTTCACTTATGACAATGAAACCGGGACGACCCAATCAGCGAAAGGGCATTGCTATTGGGAGAGGGATCCTAAAAAGCAGTTTCGACGGACCTCCTTCGCCTACATCACTAATCATTGAACGGGTAACATCAGCGCGAAAGTGTCATTATAAAGTTTGAGTTAGCTCTCTTGCCCGCGACGCTCTCTTCGGAGATAAGGCCGAAGATGCCCTTGGAGTGCTGAACTTGAACTTGATATCTCGGCGAATTAAAAAGAAAAGGGAAGAGAGTGACGGTGTATCTCATCTCCGGCAAGAATACCAAGCGGGAACTTGCTTTATTTATCCGCATTTTTACCAGCAAAGATGTTGTGGGAGCCAGCTATCTCAACGAGGGCAATTAGCCACGGAAAGGAGGAGGAATAAATCTTTTCTCAAGTGAATGAATTCACGCCCGCACTCCCGGTATTATTAGAACAGTGTCTCTGATACGATAGGTATAAAATAGTTAGCGCCAACTGAGTGACCTGAAGCATGGTTAATTGCATTTAATTGCAGGTGATTAAATTTTTTCTAATTCATACATTATTTCAACAAGTAGCTATTATTACAATTAAAACTCGGTTGTGCGGGTGTTATTCTCTTTCTTTGAGAAAAATATAATGTAACTTCAAGTGCATGGAATACCCTTTCCAATGCTGTACTTAATTTCCACTCACGTGCCTACTTTTAATTTTCCGCACACCGGATATTCTATTTCCCTCTCCACTCGTTTCCATTAAGCCTATTTCCCCAACCATCATAATTGGCCACATTTAGCTAAATACTTATGTTTAAATCTTACGTAGTTTAAGTTGATGACCACATAGGAACTTCAGCGTCGCAATAATTCTGGATTAAAAAAATCGAACGTATTTGACGAGTATTCCGGGGCTGAATTTCATTTTGTTCGAGTGAAGATTCTATTGAAGCCGACTGATCAAAAGGAAAATACGAGATTACTAAGACCCTAAGTTAGCACCAGGGTTACGGAAGAAGGATTGATTCCTTATAGTGTACGAGGACAGGTTGTGGGCAAGACTAAGAAATGTAGGGTTATTAAGTTTTTGTACGTCCAAAACCTACCTAAAATGATAGATTACAAAATAAGAATTAGTACAACTACATGAGAGCCGCAGAATGGAGGGTAGTGAGTTTGTTGGGTTTTCAGGGTATCATCCATAGAAATATAGCGTAAGGAGTCTGTAAAAAGGTGATGGCACTTTTGTGTTTTCATATGATTTTTCAATACTGCACGGAAGAAAAATTTTTGGTAGTTCTGGATAGGAATCAATTTCAATTGAACGTTGAGGGTATAAAGTACTTGAGGAGACTTCGCGGTATAAGAGAGAGATACATGGTTGAGGAATTTGAGTGAGATGAAATAATGTGAACTGAATAAACCGGTAAATTAGAAGTATTAAAGAAGTGTGCTACGCTAGCTTAGCTATGCTGAGAGAAATTAGAAGAGTTAAATTACCAACCAGAGATCTAAGTGAAGAGAAAATGTTTTAAGAGAAAGAGTTACAAGAATGAGTAACGAGAAATCCATGTATGATTGAGGTCGAACAGACATTCAAGATGAAGAATGGATGTTTCAAGAACGGAAGGTCATGCAAGAAACAAAGGTTATATATCTGAAGCAAAAGAAGTAGGTAATATAATTAGAGGGCAGGCCATTCCTTCAAGGTATTCTACAACTCAAAGATAGGTTTTTGACAACCTCAGAAGACTCCTTGCTTTTATATAAAGCGAAAACTTCCTCCTTTTCCCTTCATAGTTATTTATCAACCTCTTGGAAACTTCTGCCTTCATATCATCTAAAAATCCGACTCTTTTCTTCCTCTACTCAGCTTATCCAACGTTCTCCCTTCTACTGCGGGAATCTCACCACCCAGCTCTACATTAAATGATGAACGCAATGTATTTTTTCACTGTTCTTTATTTTCGCACTAATAGTTTCAACGCTTAGGCGTCAACATCAGGTACCTGATAGTACTGAAGGTACCTGATGATGACACCTAAGCGTTGAAACTATTAGTGCGAAAATAAAGAACAGTGAAAAAATACATTGCGTTCATCATTTAATGAACACGAACTTCCACGAAGTTGAGCCTGAAACAATTGAATACACCCAGCTCTACCTTTCAATATTTCCTACATCAACTTTTCTCTGTTTTTTTTGGATTTCCCCGATAAAAACTTTCTTTCTTAACCCATCATATTTAAAACCTCGGTGTTTGTTTTCTTCAAATTATTTTATTTATTATATTAATACGTCTCAAAAGCCTCCAATTGACGCTCGTTTGCATGTATAAAAGTCTCACATCCATAAATCTCAGCGCTCCAGATTAAAGTCTTTAATAATAATTTTTTCTCACCTTTACTCAATGTAAATACCATTGTATCTCTTAATACTGCAAATATCTGTTGTGCAAAGACTGTTTTTCTCCCAATGTCCCAAATACAACGCCAAATTTCTTCTAAAATACTATCCAAATGGAGCCTGAACTGCTCCATTTTCTCTAGTTTATTTCCTCCAACTTGAATGCTAAACGTAACTTTCCTGCTCCTCAAGAATCTCATTACTTCTGTTTTGTTGTGGTTAATACTCATCCCATACCACTCGCATTTTTCCTGCTAAGTACTCAGTACCACTAAGTAGTAACTATTGACTGTCTGTTTCATGGAAAAAATTAGTAAAAGGGAATTAAGATTTATTTCGAAACCGAAAATAAAGTCTTTATTGTGAAAGCGTCTCTTAAGTCGAAATCAAATGGTGAGTATGTCACTCACGCTTGGGTACTCGTGTTGATATCGTGAGTTGAGCAAAGCAAAAACGAGCTCTTAATCCATACCATAGAATATCTTTCTAATTTGTTTCAAGTAACACCCACCTTGTGACGTAGCGTGGGAACAGAACCATTTCCTTGATATCGAAAGCAAAAATTGTACAGTTGATACCTTCGCAATAAATTTAATCTGCTGTTCATCTACGCACCTCTTGACTCTCGGTCCCAGAGTTAAGTAGTAACTGAAAAGTGGACACGGAACAGCTGGCTGCTTCATTTTTTTATGAAAGTATGCATTCAGCCAACTAGGATTTTAGAATAATTTAATGAATTGCCCATTTTCTGAGGAGTTAACTCAATAAAATTCGCTGTTTCCTTTTATTTTAATGGAGTTCTCAGGCACACTCTGTTTTCCAGGACTTGAGGACAGGTTTGTCTAGTTTCCCAGACTTTCCCAGGTGTTCCGTACATTTTCTATTTGCCTGGGGCAACCTTTTAGCCAGAGAACACGCATGCTAAGGCGTGGGAATTTCAATCTCTTCTCGGTACGATGGATAAATCTCTAGACTTATCTAGTTCAGTAGCTTCAGAAACGGTATCTAGGAGCCAATTCAGACACGGTAAGAATAGGAAACAAGGGGAAGAATGTAGGACGAGCTGCGGAAGACAACAGAATTAAAATCCTAATTCTCCGCAAATTCGACAATAACAATGTAGGAATTTACTGACCAGACATAGGATAATGGCTTCACCTAACAGTAAGTATCAATTCGAAGTAAACCGAGTGGCCAGATGAAACTGAGAGATGACACACTAAGGATGCAGTTGCTATCCGCTACGTATGTTTTCCGCTTTAGTGATTCTGTGCTTAGATTCCAATGTGATGGTATAATCAAAATGCACTTTTCTTTATCCCTGAGTTGATTTTTTAGTGCTGAAGATCAATTGACTATTGAGGTAAAAATATTATTTCATTGACAGATGTAAAGACGAAAACAAAAGGAGAGATCATTTTTTTCCCTAAAATAGAACATAGGGTCACGATTGTTGGGTGAGGTCAAATGCTGGATATACGTATTCCGATGTTAAATATGAATAATGAAACGAAATAAGAATTTGCGTTGGTCATTTACAAGTACTGATCTGAATCAAAACATGATGAATGATGAATTTGAGGAAAAAATTAAGATGGACCGCTGATTTTTCATGCACAAAAATGTGTTTGAAATGTTACAGTGAGCAGTACAAAAACTGCAATCAGATAAGAATTTGTACCAGAAATTGACAAGCGTTGGCAGTAAATTGAAATATAAAGAATTCAATACAATTCCTAGTCTAAATAATAACTCCTGATTAATCATGCTGGAATTGAATCGAATCGCGCATATGGTGCTGATAAGTAAAGACACTGTCGTATTCCACAGTAGACATTTCCCAAGTGGATATTTCCATATTTATATATACTCGTACATTGTTACTCCAAGTTATCAACTAATGAAATTCTTTGTTGGCCCAATTAAATGAAATTCATTTAATTAAAAACCTCACGACCCAAGATCATGTAAAAAATATTTGCAGTGTGACTTGGGTATTTCAGCAGTGTTTTTTTTTTAATTCCACAATGAACAGTCGTAACACTGTTAAATCTGAACGCCTCGATCGAATCTTCTCGTGGAGAAATATTTCTATCAAAAAATGTATTTGTACCATAAGGTTTGCCTATGCTTTGAAATTAGCATCAGAACTAACAATTCCTTTTCATCTAAGTTAGGAGTCATGCATATATATATATATATATATATATATATATATATATATATATATATATATATACTACCTTGAACAAAAAGTTCCCGGAATAACCACCGTGTGGCACTCCCATCGTTCCGATTTGAGTTCTGTTTTTTTTGTTAAATTGGTACATCTGTTGTTGATATTCCCTTTAAATCTTAGTGTCATAACTTGACATTTGCAAAAGTTACGTAGCCAAGAGTACATCTATCTCTGTGTGTGTTGGCGATTTTTTTACAATTGCAGAAATGGATTTAAATTTGCAACAACGAACTTGTATTAAGTTTTGCGTAAAAACGGATTTAGTGGCGCACGGACGTTGGAAATGTTGGAAAAGTGTTTCGGCAACGATTCTCTAAAAAAACGGTCGTTTACCAGTGGCACGAGTGGTTCAGAAGTGGTCGTGAGTCAATCGAAGATGATGAACGCAGTGGCAGACCATCGACATCGAAAGTCGGTGAAAAAATTGATAAAGTAAAAGAAATGTTGGTCAATAACCGCAAATTAACCATCAGAGAAACAGCGGAGGCCTTGAACATTGCCTATGGATCCGCCCAAGACATTGTGGTTAATGATTTGGGTTTCCGTCGTGTAGCAGCAAAGTTGGTGCCAAAAGACCTCAATTTCATGCAAAAAAGAGACCGTGTTGACGTCGCAAAATACATGATTTGCGAGGCTGAATCCGATCCCACATTCATCAAAAGGATCATTACTGGAGACGAGACGTGGGTTTATGAGTACGACACGCAATCCAGACATCAGGCAAGCGAATGGCGTTCACCAAATGAGCCGAGACCAAAAAAGCCACGTCGTTTTCAGTCAAAAAATAAGGCAATGCTGACGGTTTTCATGGATTACAACGGTGTAGTGCATCATGAATTTTTGCCAGAAGGCCAGACAGTAAACAAAGAGTATTATTTGGGCGTTATGAGACGTTTGCGTGAAGTAATTCGCCGAAAGAGACCAGAAATCGTCGCACAGTGCGTCGAGACCGTCGCACGAAAAATGCAGCAAATACCATCCAACAGCCACCGAATTCACCTGATTTGGCTCCCTGTGACTTCTTTCTGTTCAATCGAGTTAAAAAAACCATTACGGGGAACGCGTTTTAGCAGCCGAGAGGAAGTAATGGAAAAATCGCAGGAAGCACTGATGGACATACCGAAAACCGAATATAAAAAATGTTTCGAGGATTGGATCAAGCGCTGGCATAAGTGTGTTGCAGTCGATGGGGATTACTTTGAAGGGGACAATATAGATTTAGATGAATAAACTTGTATTTTTAATTTTCTGAATAAATTCCGGGAACTTTTTGAATAAGGTAGTATATCTGTGCGTATGTAATCACACATGTGTTAATTTAAATGAAACTTTCTTTATCACTATGAAAATGCTTTCAATAATGAAGCAATATGTTATAACACTATGTAATGGATCAGAGGGTGAGACATGCATCACTAAATTAATGTTCATATCGAGTATAAACGCTCTTTATTTAATTCAATGGTGGAAACGCTTGGACAGAAACTTTAGTCTGACCAAAAAGAAATGTTTTTTAACTAAAATAAACTTTTCCTAGGCTTTCAAAGGGCAAACGAAAAAAACCTACACCTGGTCAGTCTCACATTACATAATTAAAATGCACTTGGGTCCATTCTCTCCCGGAAATTAGTAACCAAAAGTTGTCCCATTAAGTTGATATTATTATCTTATTAAGATTCCACTCTAGACATACTAACTTCAATAACAGAAGAAATTATACTATCCGCATCCGCCGAACGAAACAAAGGAGTTTAATCCGTTGTTTTCTTTTTTGATCGGATCAAACAAACAATGAACGGAAAACATGATCTCATTATCTCCGCCGATAACTTCACATGACTCCCGCAGCAATTTGCCATCCGGAAGGTCAACCACCGACCGGAAAGGGCAGCAAGGAACACCGACGTGTTGTTTATTACAAGCTCGATGCACCATCGCAGTCGGAGCCCAGGCTACGATCGTTCCTCGAACGTCCGTCAGCGGACCCAGAACGACGCTTCGCCTTGCTTCTCTTATTTTTGTCCCCACCCATCGGGATGCAGGGAGTGATTGACGAATGGGAACGGGAGGGTGTGAGGGAGAGAGAGAGAGAGAGGTTTCTCCATTAGGAGGATATCGACGCGCGAGTAGTTTGTAAATTCGCGACGGACGAAAAACAAATGTGAAAACAGGAGTGAGGGGAGAGGGCAACGCGCCGGGAATGAAGTCTCTGCAGTGGTCGTCGAACCGTCATTCAAGATTGCGGCTTTGAAAATTGGCATCTCCGACGAACGCGTTCCCTGGACACCCATTAATGACCCTTATAGCCTAGTCGGGCGAGGGAAAGTGGAGAGGAGGGGAATACAGGCACGTTGACGCCAATCTCGATTCCTAATAGACGATCAATATATTAATTTAATATTTATTCATGGTTCTCTTAAATTAAAACCCACACATTTGTCTCTTCCACAAATTCATGTTGAAACAAAAATCTAACAGAAAAGGTTTTCGATACACCCTACTACTACGGCTGTGTAATATTCATTTTACAAAACGTAACTTCGCCGTAAACCAAAGATAAATGTGTGTTTGTATATTATATATATAAATATAACCACCCCTGTGTTTATCCTTTATATGTCTTCCTAACCCTTTTCCTTATATCTATTTTCATGTGAATGGATACAATGAATGCATATATATATATATATATATATATATATATATATATATATATATATATATATATATATATATCGATGATGCGGAAGTACTCACGAGAGCAATATAACTTTTGGACGGCACAATAGAACACATAATAAAACAGATAACACGTAGAAGGACACTCACACTGTAGATGATTTAAGCTTTCGGCCTACTCCGAGGCCTTCTTCAGGTCAGACTGAGTCTTAAATCATCTACAGTGTGAGTGTCCTTTTACGTGTTATCTGTTTTATTCTGTGTTCTATTGTGCCGCCCAAAAGTTATATATATATATATATATATATATATGATTTTCAAGTTTGAATATATATATAAATCAAACTTACAAATCAATCAAGTCAAATAATCCATTATGACCTTCGACATATTCGACAAAACTTTCGACGACCTTCGACGGAAAAATATCGACAAGCTGCCCGCATAGTGGAACATAGCAAAACCTTACCTGCAGTACATATCAACCCATCCGAAGCCAATTCTGTCTTTTTTTAATTCACGTATTTCGCGTAGCGTTGCGTTAGAAATCTCGTGAGCTGTCTCTTATGCAAAACTGGACTGTTGTTAACCGGTAAATCCTTGTTAATAAAGTGCTCTTTTGGGGCAAAATCCCTCAAAATAATAGGTCAAAACTACATCTCGTTTTAGGGAAGAAATGAAGGAGAGATAAAGAGAATCCGATTCGAAAAAAAGTTCGATTGTAGCCGCAGAAGAAATAATAGCGTCCATGGTTTGTCTCACTGTAGGAGCCATGATTATTTAATTCTGACAAAAGATTCCACGCCGCTCATGCTTGAACGAGATCCAAAGATGGATCAAAAAATATTTTCAAAACATATCTCGTAATTTGAACCCTTGCGTTATCATTAATTTCTCTACATATCAAGAATGATTCTCTATTGTGCCCATTATTTTGATATTGGGAATGGTATCATCTCTCAATGGCCGCCCCACTGCGGTCAGACGCCTTTGCAGCCACCTCACTGAAGAACAGAAGCTGCGTGGACTACCTTTCGTCTGGCTCCTAACCTTCGACCTATCTGGCATGGGTGACCCTACCAGGAGCAATTATTATTACTCCCGCCGGCACAGCTCTAGACGTCATCGGAACGCACAAGCCCTTCCACCACGTCAAGGTTGTGGTCCATGGGAGGGCAAGAATGATTAATTATGTAAATTCAAATAACTGCGGGAGATGCCGCGGCAGTAACTTTAACGGATTCATGCACTAATATGCATTGAAATTTTCCAATTTCTAAGCGTAAAAATCATCTGCCTCCGGTTAAGGCGAATGATTTTTGTTCTTCAGTGTATTATAATTAATCATGTCTGTGACATGCATCATGAATCAGTGTTTCTCAAAGTAACAATTAAATTGAAATATTTCCTTAAGATTCATTAATATTTACACTTGACCTCATGAATTAATATAAATAAATAATTAATCAATATAAATATTTAACATGTTTATTGTTTGTTTCGTGCAAATAACGGAAGAGATATGTTTCTCTCTCTTGTTGCTGAATTTCTTCACGTTGGATAGAAACTAGGGTCGGCCCTTTCTATGAAATATACTCAAACTGCACATGAAAACTCTTGGGAAGCTGCCAAAGTTTCCACGGAGTCATATATACCCATGGAAACCGTGAAAGATTTCTATGGGCTCCCACAGAACGTCCAGATGATATAGCCACTTTGACTAGCTGGTAGATATGCGTTCATTGTGTCCTCTCGTCTCACGCCGATGGTCGGTTTCGATTCCCGGAAAAACAGCATTTTTAAGTGGAACGCAGCTCCACGTAAGCTCTACTCATAGCAAATCCTACTGCTATTTGGTCCCGCACAACAGCGGAAGAGGAGAGGAAGGCGAGAGAGAGAGGTAAGGGTAGATGACCAAGGGGAAAGGACGACGTTAAGACGAGGGCGAATAACAAAGAAGCTGAGATGGGAAGAGAATTTAGAGGAGGGAGGGGGGGTGGGTTCGCGGCACCCATGCATACCTACGGAAGCGTTCCAAAAGAAAACAAAAGAAAAGGATAGGTTCCGAGAAGCGGCTACTACATGACTCAGAGCCAATCCGACTTCATTGCTTCGCATGTGATGCGGGCCGCAGGGGTGACAGTCACGCGGCAGATGGGGGTGCGGTGGCTCTCTATGCACTTCCCTCCCCCTTAAAATCCTTTCTCTCAACGCCCCCCGCCCCTCCCAATTGGGCCCACTCTCCAGCGCACACGCGGGCCCACGCTTCATATCACCGCGGTGTAGTGAGATCACGCCCCAACGGCGCAGAGGCACGCCGTCGGGGTGAGCCGCAAGTGTTCTCCGTCCAAATAATGAACGGGGAATGAAATCATTACCGTGGCATAATAAACTCCGCATTGATCCACGATGCGGGTGGCTTATGTATTCCACGAGCCGGAATCGGATGGTGCCCCGCGAGGACACTTTAATTTCCCTCCCCTCTCCTTTTTGTGAAGCCGAATATTTTCTTGTTTGACCGAAACTCACCCCAACCCTCCTGCCCCCTCCCACCCGGCTTTATTTTTACTAAGCTTTGATGAGATGTTCCATTAAGGGAAGTCCTTTCTTACGATTTTAAAAACCATTTAAGCAAGCTTGCTGGTACCAACGAGAAACAGGGACGTCCCATTCCTTGTCATTTATGTGCGGAGGTGTGGGGAGAGAAAGAGGAGTCTCTTCTGAAAGGAGACTTCGTTCCGCCTTATTTCACTCTATCGCGTTGTTGTAACTGGATGCGAGGATCAATTTGGTGGCTAGATGTGAAACGACATGCAGGACGAGTGGGGCGATGCGATGCTAATGCACGCCGACCAGCATGATGGAAAAATAATTTGTGCCCGTTAATTTCAAGAGCGGGACCCCTACCAGATCGAAACTCTCGCCTTTCCATAATTGACACAGCCTAAAAAAATACACACGAAGACGAAAAATTATTCAGAACGGACAGAATTATAAATGCATAAAAACATTTTCGTATGCATGGGTCATTCTCTCAGTGGGTGAAACGAAAACAGATTGAGAGAGAATTACGAGAAAGTGCCAATTTTCATTTAGATGGAAATATTCCAGTGTTTTGTAATGAATATTCCACTTTCCTAACAGCAGAATTCAAAATGTTTAGTCAGCAGGATGGGGAAGGGGCAGAGACATCCCTAAGGTTTTTCTCCCTTTAAGAGTCTTCTATTTAAAGGTTCGTTTACCCCCGCTATAAATTAGCTATCCATTAGCCCTTTATTGAAGAAAAATAATTCACACAAATCTGGCGCATTAGGCTTTCGTAATAATCGCAAACCTTCCTCTTTAAGGGTTGATGGGTAAATTAGTTAAAGACTTGAAGATTAACGGAGTCAAGTTTTTAATGTGAAGTCGGCGAGGAAGAGTTTAATCGTGCGTGGCGAATTTCCTCTATGCCAAGAGTACACAATTTAAAATGCGTTTCCGTTGGCGATTCCACTCATTTTGAAAATGAAGAGGAAATATGTTTAATCAAGCTGTCGAAAATAGTTTTCAGGAAGTTGACTTACTAAAAAATGATTAGAAAATATGCGTATCTCATCGGACACATCTCGCAAGAGGAAACCATAAAACCACAGAGGAATACATTTTTGATGGGCGGAAACGAGAAAGAGAGAAAATTAATTCTCTGACTAACGCTTGCTTACGACAAGTAATTTTATCTGAGAAAGTCTTTCATCGTAGGAGAAACTAAGCTATGAAAAAAATCATTTGCTCAATAGGTTTATCATGCAATTTAAAACTAGTATTTTAATTATCTTTTCAAACTGCAGCTAGTATAAAATAGATTCATGAGGATATACCAATATCACAACCAACATTCAAAAAAGCAAATGAGTACTTGTAGAAAAAGATGAAGAAATTAGAAAACCGCTAACATAAAAGAGCGGTCAAATGATCCGTTATCTCTGATAAAATTAGCAACTTTATGCACATGAAAACCGAGTAAATGAAAAAGAGTGGGCACCTGATCGGAAAACACTACTCTTGTATCACATTTGAAGGGATACAAATTTCCATTAACAGCATATATTTATTTATTTGGAGCATATTCTGAACAATGCACTTTATCTCCTTTAGAATACGCGACTTAAACCGAAGGAGGAACTCGAATCAGTGACAGTGTGATTGGCTACAGAATGTGCACTACCTAAATACCTTTCCTAAATACACGATCTACGCCCAGCCGGTCGAATAGAGATAACGAAATTATAGCAGAGAGTATCAGCGATTAAGAGTAAAGAGGCTCCCGATTCAGTTTTTTTTTAATCGTCGGAAAAGCTAGCTTTAAATCATTTTTACGCTATCAGTTTTCGCATCAGGGTCACTCGCGTGAGCCGTGAACTTCCTCGACTTAATAACGTGTTCGAAAAATAAGTTTTGTTATCATGAACTTCATTAATTCCCATCTTTATATCTCCGCCATCCTTTCACTTTACGTATCAGGGGTATGCTGGGGTATTTTTGAAAATCCGAGACTTCACGCACATTATCTCGAACTCGCGGCGTTAACAGATTTAAAATTGTTCATATCCTTGAACTCCCTTTTTATCCCCTCTCTCTCGTTTTTTCTTTCGCGCGATAAATATATGCGATATAGTTGGGAGCGATCTCCTAGCTAAGAATCATCACTTTCGTAGACGCCGAAAAATCTCCAATCAATGCAGTCCTGTCTTAATTTCACCACGATAGTAAAAAACTGTAACATTTGTATTGCGAATCTACGGACTCCAGACGGGGAACGTCATATACCCAAGCTACTTCTTTCATTTTAAATGTGTCATATTTCCCATTTCAGTCCGACTAATTTGGCGATTAGTTTCACTCCAATCTAAAAGAGGAAGCGGGCACTAAGCGTATTTTTCAAAGCAGTCTAAACTTCCTTTTCTGATATCACAGCGGGAGTTGGGAGGAGGTTTCGTGTCCTCAATCTCCGACTAGTAGCGCGCTCAGAAACATTTTTCAAGGAAACCAAAATGAAGAAGACCGCCACGCACATTGAGTATAGTGCTTCCATGACCATCGTCCTTTACCGGTTTGGCGAAGACCGCCAAGATTTCGTCTTTCTATCCTAGGATTCACGCAGCATCGGTATCCACAGAAGGGATCACGTGAACGGATAACACCAAAAAGGATACCACGAATATACTCGTATATTGGTTAACACGAAATGCCGTCACGGACCGTTCCACACCAATATTTTTCAGTGTACATTTACTCGCTTTGCAGGAAATACGGTCAGCTTGAAACAAAGGTTAACACGAAAACGTTTTTCGCCCAGAAAATGGTTATTTATCCTCCCCACAAATTATTTCGTATGAAACGACATGAAATTATTGTCTCGGATTCCAATAAATCAAATAGTTTCTCAGAGGAAAGTACCCTGAAAACCCTACACATAAATTCACATCGATATATAACATTAACACGCCAGTGGAGATGTTCAGAGTTGCGCTCGAGATTAATTTTCACCCAATTTTGTTTCTCGGGACTGCGAGGGGACAGAAAGATGTCTTTGAGCTTAAAATACGCGGGGAATCTTCATAAATATAATGCATAACATGGATGCACCGTAAAGCACTAAGGGTTCGCGTAGCTTCTGCTTGAGTGAGAAACGTTTAAGTAGCAAGGAAATATTGGCATTATATTCGTTTAGCACGCATTTCGGTTAGAACGGAATATTTGGGTGATTGCGTACCTACACTTAATTAATTAATCCTGTTGACGTTCGGAATTCTGTAGCTTGGCGAGGCCGAGTGAAGTAAGTAATAAGGGGATGTTTCTTGCCGCTCACCTCCAATTTACTCTTTACTAAGTTTTGGAGAACTTTGAAATCCATATAACGATCTATTCCACTGCGTGACTGACATCCGGTTTGACGACTGTACGGAATTAGATGCTATTGCAAAGCAATATGTGATTAAAAGCATCATAAGAAGAAGAGAATTGCGTACAAATAAACATTTTAAAGAATATCTAATCAAAATTTCCCCATGTTCAGTCTTATCAGTTCAATACTAGACAAGCTATGGATCATTGATATCACTTAAATGCTTGTGAAATTCATCTGTGCCTCCATTACCCTTTCGAAGAGTGAATTAAAACGTTCCTGCGGGTAGGATTTTGTAGAATACATAAATAGTATGGCAGGCTCATCGAGCAATCACACATGATGACAGATCCCTCCAATTATGAAGGAAATAATATTTAAGAATTCATTTGTGCAATGAAAAATTAACTGTACTTTGAGCTGAGCTGCAAAAATTATCTATGATAAGCTGTACTTTGAGTAGTGCCCTTTTAATTAATCATCGGATAGTGGCGAAATCATGTGACTTCATTCAGTATTAGAAATGGATGAAAAATACTTATGCCATATTGGGCATTTTTGTGAGAATTTCATGCAACGGACTCTTTTATGCTGGTAGGAGCCCTGGAATAAAATTGTAAGCTCACCCTTTTGTTTCTTCGCATTAATATTATTGCTCTCTCGCTTAAATATAGTCTATGTATAACCTAACCATAAACTTTGACGCATAGACAGAGGCCAACTCCTTCTCAGCAGAGATGAAGTGTTCTTGAAAGCAATAAGGAGACGACTGATAGACCCGATGGTTTGACGGGCATCATTTAGGCCTCGGCCACGTCCTTAAATGTCCCGATTTTTCTTCTTAAAACATCTGGACCCGAGAGTATTGACTCACTCTCCGGAGTTCGAGGAAACGATTGACAAAAAGTTCCAATTTTTTGCGAAAGCTTTTAGTTACAGAGGAGAAGGAAGGAGGGAAGGAAAAGGTTGGTTATCCTCTCGTTTTAAATATCTCTTTCATTTTTTGTCCTACTCTTCAATTGTCGCTCGTTTGCGAGTGCCGTTGCGCCAATTGCATCTTGACGAGACGACCCCGGAGCTCTGTCCCAACACGCCCCCACCTTCTTCCCCTACCACTACTCCTCTTGCTTCACGGGAGGAGTTAAAACCCCATGCGTCTCTCTCTATCTCCCTCCACGGAGCTGATGAGAGGGGAAGGAGGGGAAGAGAGAATTTTCACGCGAGCTTAATGAAAATAGAATGTGCGAAGAGGAGACTTGCGTTTCTAAGGAGGGGGGGGAGGGAGGGAGGGAAAAAAATAAGAAAGTGGGATGGGAGGTCTCTTGTTTTTCCCTCCGTCGAATAAGCCTCACGCCCCTCCCACCCCCTACAAACCATATCCCTCCCTGGCAACAATCTGCCCCTGTTAACTTCGTGCCCCCCCCTCACGTCTTCCCCCAACTCCTCTCCCCCATTACACTTCTTTTCAACGCCCACCGAGCGCGACCTCCTCTGAGTCAACTGAGCGGGCGAGACCACTTGATGGAGATGATGTCGGCCGGCCATAAGAGTTCGTTGTCGAGTTTACACTCTTGGTGAACCCGGGCAACAGCTGGGGGGATGGGCCAGGAGTCGCCGGCGCGAATTTCGGTCCCTCCCGTTCTCTTTTATCTTTCTCCCGCTCTCTCTCTCTCTCGTCCTCTCTCTCTTCGCTGACATCGCAAAGGAGACGTTGCCCGCGCAGGCAAGGCAGTGAGATGCGACACTATATCCGACGCAACGACAGCAAGTCTATACTGAAGTGCCTCTAGTGGATACATCGAAGGTACCCCAACATATCGATGATTGGATACGATAAATCGAACTTCTTACGGCGTCTTTTTAGACTGACTAAAAAAAATTATTTATTAAAGCCGTAGTGGGTTTTTTACACCACCGTAAAAGGAAAAAAGGAGGAGAATAATAAGATTGGTGTGGTGATTAACGGAGAAAGTTAATCCCTTGCCAGTTTTCAGACACATTCAAAACACTAAGACGTTCAAATTTCCACAGGGGGAGGAATGTTTCTGGAATAGGTTTACAAGGTAATTAATCATATGGCGAGGGATCATATTCGGGAACTTACAAATACAGACACACAGTCACGCTGAATAGCCCTAAGTGGTTTACGGGGATGTATTTTCCTCGCCAGGGACCAGCTCTGGGCTATCTTATTCATTTACTTATTTGACAGTTTCAGGCGTAACATGGTGGAAATCATTCATGATGAAAGAAGAGACTTTGCTTTTCCACATATATTTTTTTATCACGACCTAGGTTTCGTTACACCGCTACATCTTCAGGTGAAGATGTTGCGGTGAAACGAAACCTAGGTCGTAATAAAAAAATCTATGTGGAAAAGCAAAGTCTCTTCTTTCATCACTTACGTAATTACTATTTGGTCTCTTCTTACTAAACACGTAAGTGGTAAAGGTATCCCAGAGATGCGTTCTGGCGAGGGAAAAATTTCCCTGGAATATTGTTTAAAATGCAGGAATTTATCAGTGAAAGAAATAAGATCACTCGACTAGACCGTGATTCGAACCCAAATGCCTCTATGTCTTACCGAATGCTTTTATGCGTGTGTTGTATGTGTGCTTGTGTATGATAGACCACCGCATTGCCTGTTCTAAAGCTGGTTTAGGATAGGTGAGGGAAGAACTCACATCTAAGGAATGCATATGCCGCCGTCGTGAGAAATTCATACATTCAGGGTAAGGAGGACCATTATTCTTTTCTGAGTCAGCAGCGGTTTCCAACACATTTCTCACGTTAGAGAAATATCACCGTTTGTAGTTCAGATAGAATTTCGAGAAAGGCAACATTCGGGAATCCGAACCTGGGGCAATAAGCCAAGCTCTACGCTCGCCCCCGTTGACTACCACAACGCCTTATTCATCTCTGCACAACGCCTTTATTTAAATCAGTATCGTTCTTCGAATGTTCTCCCACATATCATTCATAACGTGACGGCCAGATTTTCGTTCATCTACATGATACCCTGCAAGCCAACGCTCGGATGAGTGGCAGTGGGTGGTTCAACACCAGCCATGAAACATCAAATATAAATGTTTTCTTAATTTTTAGTTAAAAATATATGCACAATCATTCAAATTTTGTAGATTATGATAAGTACAGGTACTTGTGCAGCGGTATCCATGTGTGGAACAATGCTCTACGCATTATAGACGTGGTGTTGGTGAAAAGAATGATAATAAACTAAGGTTATATGAAATATTATCTACATACCAGGCTAGGAGGAAAAAATCGAACCGAAAATATTTTACCGTATAACCGAAAATTAGGATTGCTCAAAAGAGTATTGGGGAAATGCGATGAGAAGTGATATAGAGATGTTACTTATATCTCATTAGACCTCACCTCTAATATGCAGCCAGTATCTGGGATCATTATGAGGCAGGTTTGACAAAAGAGTTGGATAGCGTGCAGCGTAGGGCGGCGAAGTTTGTCACGAACGAAGATTAATTTTCAAGGCGAATCTCTAAGTTGAATTTGAGACCAATCAGTATTCCGAAGTACATTTAAAAAAAAAAACAAAAACATTATGGAAGACATGATCATTTATTCGTAGAAAAGAGTGACATATTAAACCTGCTGGTTCTACTCGATCTCTGTAATCTTATTGTCATTCTCCTAACGTCATACGATGGGGTTAATAATAAATTTTCAACATCATCGCTAATGATAATATTAGAATATAATTCTGTAAGCATCCCCGCTAATAAAGCCTTTAACCCTTTTCATTTTAGGCACGTAGATCCTTTTTGTAAGAGAGCAATACTCAGCGTTGTTTTCACTTAATTATTTCTCCTCTATTCTCGAATATTTATTTTACCCACCAACCAAGAGAGAGGAGAGACATTCAATTACGTCACCGCGCACCAAAATGACTCTCAGCACAAAGTCCCCCCTACTCCCCTCCGTATAACCACAAGCGACAAACAAGGAACTTTTTTTACGCAAACAGCCACCGGGAATCGATTCACGCATCAAATCTGCGGAACAGGAACACGGCTCACCCGGTTCCGAGGGCGCGCGCGCTGTACCATCCCCCCACCGATGCAGTCAGTCCTCTCGGGTTCACGTTCCATTTAAAATTCATTCCGCGTTATTTACCCTGCGGTTCTCCGTGACGTAATACTTAAGGGGGAAGGAGGAAAAAAGAGGCGACGAAGAAGGAGGGGCCACTTATCAACGAATCTCTGCCCTCGTGTAATAGTGGACAAGCCAAGTGGCCTGCCTGCCTGCCATCTCCCTTCTCAAACCCTTCCCCTCCATTCCACTCTCCCACCACCTCAGCGCAGCGGAGAGACCGGGTGGTCTTCTCGCCTCGCAAATTGCCCGCGACTGACATCTTGGAAGGAAGCAGGGACACTCCCCTATACCTCTCCACCAAAACACCACCTCACCCGATTTCCCCACGGACCCTCATTCGGCCGGAGGAAAGATGCTGGGTGCTTGCGATTTAGTATTGCGATATATTAACCACAAGACGCTGACTACTTACGCTTCACTGACGTTAAGCCTATTATGAGGTACACACACACAAAAGAGAAATTTACTGGTCAACTTTAAGGAAGCTGGGTTTCATCACATGGGTTGCTGGAAAACGTAATGGAAAAGTAGGAGAGAGGAGTCAATACGCTTCAGTTAGGCCACATTTGAAATGCTATAAAAGTATCTGGGATTCATGGGGATCAATCAATCAAAGTTAATCAAAAATTAAAATAATGTTAGGAGAAACTACGCTAGGTTTTTTTTAAAATTTTTAGGAAAAGCCAGTAAGCTTCATAGGTACGCTGGTAGAATTTGGCTAGGAACCCCTTGATAACAAAGCAGGCAAGCAGATAACAAATAAAGCAGGCAAGACGGGCTTTTAAAAAGTGCACCTCAGTTTTCTTGCGACACAGGTGGAATTATTACTGCAGCAAATTAAATTGACAAGTTCGAACACAGGGATAGGAGATATAAACAACGTAGCAGACGGATTCAAGTACTCGTTCTTCCCTCGCACGATACGTAAACGTAACAAAATCGAACCCAAGATCAGGAAAAAATTAAATTAGCCTGAATAATAGAATCTGATGATTTGGTCAAGCGAAACAATTGATGCTTGATGTACGAGATACAGACATACATGGATGTGCATGAGATTTGTATATGAGTTAAAATTCATACAAATGTCTGCATAAAATAATAATTCTTCAGGCAAGGTAAGTGACCTAACAGCCAACGACGCACGCCCTTGCGGCGGTTTGTAGGGTATTGTGCATATGTACAGGCACATGAAGTGCAGTACCCACGTGATCTCCCATTGTGGTGTTAATTTCAGAAACAATGCATTAAGTCTGCGGTTTGATGTAAATACATCCATTTGTCATAAATGTAGGCTCTACGATATTTCAGTTCCGATAACGATACGTACGAATTATAAGAATAACCACACCCTCGTCAGCAAAAAAAAAAATTAGTTCCATTGAAAACCATATCATATTTTACCATCTTGTAAAATAATGAAAAACCTTATACACCCATTATCCAGACGAGCCCGGTTGACCCACGGGTTTCCCAGTACACCATTGTAGGAAGGGACGACTTACCTCACACGTCCACGTATAATTATGCACACTTTATGTTGAAACAGTTCATACAGAATTTCGTCCTCACTTCTCCCCTCCGCTACACGTCCTTGCTGCAACTTGCGAGACACTCGTCCTTTGGGCAGCAGACGAGCACTTCTCCCACAATACTAACCCGGGCGAAAATATCAAGGCAATGATTACCCGTAATCTACCATTTAAGATATTTTTTAATCTGGGAATAAGCTGGCCATCATTACAATTCTTAGCCTCGTCCAGCAAGACGATAACCTGACACTGTTCTTCAATTAAGCATATATTCTGCCACTCTTAATTCCGTCTAACATGCCTCCTTTTTCCTCCCCCTGTCTAATTCTCTCTCCTCTATTACGGTTCTCAAATATCATCCCTAATTAAAATGCTCTGCATCAATCTTCCCAGGCCCATTTGGATTTTTCCCAACAATCCTCTCTCCTCCCCCATTATGTCTGGTAATTCTTCGTTTGTTTTCCTTTCCCTCCATTTTACCGTTTCTATCCGTTATCACGCCCATATCTCAAAAGTCTCTTCGTACGCCTATCTTCTTGCTTTTTAGATCATTGTTTTCTCTCCGTACTAACATGCGACGAAATAATTTTTTCCTTGGGACTATTGTTCAGGACAATAAAAATAGGTTCGGGGCTTATTTCAGTAGATGCCTTACGAAACATTCTCAGTCCTTACGTACGTATTGAAATTAAGCATTTATCGACGGCGGGGTAATAAATATATCGTTAAGCCGGTGCTATAGCCTAATAGCGCCATTTACCATGTAGATAATATCACTATCATAAAATACTACACCGATGTAAAGTATTTCACAAAGGAGATTTGAGATATGGGATGGAATTCAAAGTGACGTAACGTCAGATGTGAATGCGATATTCAGTGGGATTTCCTCTATTTCAAATTAACAGCCGAAAATTCAATCCACTGACCTGGCCGAAAAAGCACCCCTGTGAAGGGCGGAAGGGCGGTGGGTGGAGGCGCTGAAAAAGGTGAGTGGGTGGGGGCGAAGAGGAAGCCGTTGAGTGATCGGCGAGGGTGGTAATCAACCGCACCGTGAGATAAATGCCACCTCCTCTCCCAGTCTCCTCCTCACTGCCCCACCCGGAGATGGATATGTTTTTCGACAAATCGACCAGGGAACGTCCCAGAGCCTCGGATGGTCAGGTGACTCGCTTTTTCACGGTGAGCCCGTCGAAAACAAGGGGAGAACTCAGCGCGCGCCATTTTTCCTCTTCAACCTTCCCCGAATTCCGGGAGGTTGAATACCTCATTTAAGAAGTATTTCTCCAGCGGAAGTAAGCGGGAGTGATAATGGCTTGACGTCAAAGGTGGATAGATTTAACCTCCCATTGTAATGAAACTCCTTTTTATGACGTACATGGACTTTAGCATAAAGATTAGTATTAGTTAGAATTATATAAAACATCCGACTAATGTTAATAGGTTTTACACGGTAGAATCTGTCTTATGATAGTTTTTACTTTCAATAAAACATTCGTCTGATACATGGTAAATACTTAAAGTGTGATTAGGGAATTCTTCCACTTGCTACCTTTTTTGAGTTACGGTGGAATAGGTTAATTGCCAAAAAAATATTTTCATAAAATATGTCTTCGAAAAATCAGTTGATTGCCTTATGGATAGTTGTTACACCCAATAGTAAGGTGATCGTCCCTCGATTAACTACGTAAGCCATTGGTTTAATAGAGTATTGCAATATCGATAACATTTCCTTTCGGTTGCCTCAACTGATTTACGTATAGTATTTACCAATTCACAGGTCTCACTCCTAAGAGCTTTTTTTTTATTTTTCTTCTGGCCGTGTACCAATTCACATTTGAGGATGAGTGTTAACTGCGTTGTATCAAAGCGTTATCAGAGAAGGCTAGCCTCAAATAGAATCTCCATTACTCACGGAAATATTGTCTACCCCTCATTAGCTTTCAATACATTGCTTGGCTATTAGCGCTCTGAAACAACTGATGTTTTCCGGTCACTGACAAGGTCGTCAGTTGTAACAGGAGATACCCGAAAGAGATTTCCACCGAAGTGGGATTTTACAGAAATTTCAAAAAACAGTGAGAGAAAAGGTCAAAGAAAATGCTTATTTCATTTCATAAGATACCAATCTTCATCAAGTCATATAGAGTATTTTTATTTGAAGAAATTTTACGGAAGAAATTATTGCAAAATGTTGGAAATGATCTAATGGATGTTAGATTTTCAACGTTAAAATTTCGAAATTACATATATTTTTAAGTGGTTCAACCGGCAAAATTTACGCATCCTCAATGAAAGTGCCATTTCATTTAGCGTGCCGCACTTAATAAACGTACTCATTGGACGGTTCCTGATGACTGTTTAATTCTACGCATCGCTTGAACTTATTTTCGTTTGCCCTATATTACACGTATTGACTTCTACAGTTCTTCCTATCCTCTACTTCCTGCCATACCTTCTGAAAGGTCTACCCTCTTTCTTCCTCTACCACTCTTACATAATATTCTCTCTTTATCACAGCTTTAAATATCCTACCGTTTTTCAACATCTCCTCTACCCACTTCTCCGCCTTTTTTGGATTTCTCTCAGAAACTTCCTGTCTTCTCCCACACAATTAAGGACTCGTCGGTATTTTCCCCAGATGCCCGACCTACCATCTTCATTCTTCCCCAGGCCGTCAAAAGCCTATAATTCAGATTCATATTACCTATTATCTCAAAGACCAGGTTTCAGATCCAAATAGAGCTACGCACCACGATAATGTCTAACGAATCTTTTCTTTAGAAATGGAACCTATAGTAAATTTTAGTCTTTTTCCATATGGTATTTTGCCTTCGCTTTTCATATTGCCAAAGGAGGTGTACGGCTATGGCAACTTTGGCTTATTCCCTCTTGATTTAATGTTAAAATTCGCTTCCCTAACTCTCAATTATCTCATTACTTTCGTTTTCATATGTTTAACGCCATTTCACTCTTCTCGTTGGTACCCTACTATTATCCGAAACGCCGTTATGATAACATCCGAGATCCGTGACTGCTACGGACGGCAGCTTACCTATTAGGAGACAAACGCAGCGCCCATGCCTATCCCAAGCCTTCTCGGTTAGTCCCGACTCGCTCACTGGTTTCAGCTGGGGAACCCGAGTTGCTTTTTTTTATCGAGTCACCCCGGCCGGATCGTTTCGGTGTGGCGCGCGGTAGAAAGTCTCTCTGCGGATCGTTCCTCGAATGAGATCGTATCGCGTCGCGAGCGCGGTTCGCGGAAGGAAGGCGGCTCCCTACGCGGTCGGGACTCGCGGGTGGGTGGCTGACGGGGTGGGGTGGAGAGAGGGTTCGTGCGTGAGAACGAACCAAAAGGGGGCAATCAGTTGAAAGGTCGACGCTCAGGAACTTACTCATTCGCACCCCCCCCTACTCGTCTCTTCTTCCCTTTCTTCTTTCCGTCACTTCTCCCTTCCTTTCCACACCCCCTCCCCATATCCAAAGCGGGAGGGGCGTGAGACGACTCACACCCGCGGGCTCTCACACCACGCACACGACCGAAGAGCGAGGAAGTCTCGAGGGACGTGAGTCGGCAAGAGGGGGGCGTTTAAAGTCTCCCACACCACCCCTCCTGCGTAACGGCCTGCGATCGAAGGAGTGAAATAAAAAAAACTGAAAAATTTTTAGAGTATACGTCATTTCGGAGTACATGGGAACACATGGTTCGTTCAACCCTCTAAGGGAATGATTTTAATTGAAACCTTAAAGCATTTAGCATGCACGTAAACACTGGAATCACTGTGGAACTCACCCCGAAGTTTGGTTTGATAGGCGTGAGGAGAGATCATCTCATACTTAAGAAATTCAATGAAACAGCGGGAGATACTGCGACAGTAACTTAACGGAGTCTTTCGCTAATGTGCAAAAATTTCAAAGCGTAAAAATCATTCGCCTTGAGCAGTACTTTAAGACATATTTTAAAAAGGTACAGGGTTCCTGAGTTTTCTTGTGCCGCCGAGGTAATTATTATTAATCATTTTAAAATATACTGGTATATCCGACCACTAGGATAAAATAAAATGAATAGACACCTTTTCAGACACATTAATCCAGTCTTTCTTCCCTCACATGATATGCAAACATTACCAAACCGAACCCAACAGCCCGAAAATAATTAATTAACTTGAAGCATACAATCTAATTAATTAGTCAAGCCCAAAAATTATCGCATATTGTATATATATATTTTGAGTTATTGGAAACTTAGGGGGGGTGACAACAACCCGTTAACTTCCAGTGAATTTATCTTTTTTTCATAATGAAGCAAGAACGTTGATTAAACATCTGAAATGTAAATTTTTTTAAGAGTAAGATTTCATTCAAGATTTTCGAGGAACAGGTGAGAAATAACTGTGTTAGAGTAATGTAAATAGTATGCCAGCTAAATGAAGTCCTTTTATGTAGAAAATGCTGGAAATTTTACTGATAATACTAAAAGTTAGCGGGATCTCTAAGTAAATAAAGTGAAGTAAACTCTAGCGTAAACCACTCATTATTCAAATCTAAAAATTCTCAACGGGAGTTAGAAAGATACGAACGCCAGCGTGCTTATTTGGAATTTTCTTCTCTATCCACTGAAGTGTATGATGAGAGAGGTCAATATTTTTTCATTACGACGTTACACAAACAGAACCATAACCTTCTGCGAACAAACGATGTATCATGGGAATCACCCGATACATTTCGGGCTGTATACTTTGACATTAACACGAGTTTAAATATCTACTCATAACACGTAGCAGACGACAAAATGCGGAAGAAGTGTTTGGAGGTTTTTCCCTGTCCATAGTTACATGGAATATCAAATCTAAAAATCTCAGCAATATTACTGTGCTAATTCAATGTGCCAAGCGATGGAAATGATTTTAAGGTACGCATAGTTATCATAATATGCCTAATGTTAAAATACAATCCATAAAGGTAGGTTAATGCCTTAGTGCATCGAAAGTAATATTTGTTCTTTAGCATTTTTATGATTTTCTCTTCCGAAGATATCCAGGATACTGGTGAACCAAACCGGCAAGATGAAATAAAATTATGATATTACGCGTGCATTTTACATGAACTTTGAGATGAGAATATTCAACAAAATATTCCTTTTGCTTACCAGAAGAATTTGTATTCATTATTTGCCTGAAATATGATGCCTGCGGTAAATCCCACTATGTTACGATGCCCTTTTTGTTGTTGGTGCTAAACGCGAGTGAATATGCTAAGTGCCCACTCCTACCGATTCCATTAGAGAGATAAACCATTTTTGCTCCCACAATAGGATGCATGCCTCTGAAAAAAAATTAGCTTACCCCATCTTAAACACCTTGGGCATCAAAACAGTACAGAGGCACCACGCAGGAGAGTTTCTCCCGGAGAAAATCTTGCGACAAAAGCGTTTGAGTGGTGCATTCTCTAAGAGCGAGAGACGTTTTCAGGTGATAATAACGACACGAACACAATGAAAAATGCTCACTATGAATTTCACCTCGCAGTGAGCGCGGCAGCTGATACCCAGAAAAGATATAGCGATGGCGACATGCGATACACCTGTTGTGGGACAAAGATCTGCCGACGCGGTCAGACTCTTTCTCGAGAAAACGTCCGCCCGGGATGCGGCATGAGAGAAGTCCCCCTCCCCACCTTACCATCCGAGATAACATTCAAAACAAATGGAATGTTTTATAGCAAATATCCAGCAGGTGGGGTGGGACTGGTTGGGGGAAGAGGCGCCTGCAGGAAAGCTGAGTGATTTCACAAATGTGTGGAGGGTGTAAGGAAGTCCATGACCGCTCTCATCTTGGAACAAAAGACTTCAACGCGCGATGTGAATAATTAATGCCAAGTCCATTGACCACGTCCAGAATCTATTAGATTTGTTTAAAAAATAAGTCGAAAACCAAAAATCTATTTCTCCACCATCCACGACATTGATATTGCGTTTACAGAAGTTAATCAGTGACAAAATGATACTCTATTGGTAATCAGAACTTATTGAATGGCGAAGTGGCAATCAATCCGTTTCGTGCTTACTCAAAGTGTTTTTGAGCAAAATTTTGAAGACTAGTTGGTGCAAAAATTCCGAAAAGTGTTTTAAATGATACCGAGCTCTGATTCATGACATTTATTTATTGTAACTTTTATTTTTGAAATAAGAAACGTAATAAGTATAAACTGTATTTAAGTCTCTCGTGTGTCCTCGACTGACTTAGGAGTAACCTCGTTTCACCTGCCAAACCGCGTTATTTAACTGACGAAACACGCTATTTTACAGACATTTAACCTGATAGTACAACAAAATTGTGGGGTTTTGTGTGTGCACAACATCTTTTTATTTCAAAAAGATTTTCCAGTTTTGTCTATACAATTGATTATTTAGTATAATATGTCTACAAGTAACCATTTTCAAAGTTGAAAATCATAACGTACACACAAAAAAAATGGATATTTTTGGTTAAACATTCTCAACAAAACCTAATGAGACTGTGGGGCATGAAAAAAGGGGATAGATTTGCCACCCCAAGTAACAATTTTTTTATCCATAAGAAAAGATGCAACTCTAAAATTGGACCTCTAATTTACAGTCACAATACCCTTAAAGTAAGCCTCTCAACAGCAAGAGACACAGCAATAACAACCATGTGTCCTAATATGATGAACATTCAAATAGGGTATCCGAGTATTCTTGCGGCACTGGGAGATTTATTATGGCACCATATTTTATCGTTACGACCACTGGAATTAAAGAAGACGCCATCAGAGACAGATTAAAGTGTGTCGTTCTTCCCTCGCACGATAAACAATCATAACAAGAAAACCCAAAGAGGCCAAAAAATTAAAATAATACGAAGAATAGAATTTGGTGAATTAGACAAAAAAATAATAATTTTAAGATGTGAATATTCATGTATTCATGAATTTTTACGAGCCTGTGGGTGTGAATTGGCATGAATTTTTTTTCTTCGCGGGTTTTGGCATAACACCCCCCGCTACTCACCCTTGCGGCGGCTTGCGAGGTGGTGTGTAAATGTAGATGCATGGGCACGAGAGTATAATTTGAGCCAGTATGTATTTAAGGGTATGTATAAACTAATAATTATGCAACCATGGCTAGCAGTCCAGCACTTCCCACGCGTCATTGAGGCAAATTGGAGAGTACTTCGTACATGAAGGCATGAACATATTGTAGCCACAAAAATAGTCCCTAATTACATTTTTTCAAAATTATATTTTTTTTCTAATCATATTACAGTTTTTATTTGTTTAAGCTAGTTGGCGCTATTATTTGACCGAAGTACATGCACGAAAAATGAACGTGTAATGAAAAGCTTACTTTTTAATACACGCCTATTGTAGTTCTTCCTTGGATTCTCAACATTTTCAATTTTTTCATTAATAACATTTATTAGCCACTTTTTTACCAGGGATTTTTAAGCCAATAATTTCCACTGCCCCCATATTAACGCCTGACTTTGAATCAAAAGAACCCGAATTTACTTTTCTTCTTAATTCAGCAGTCACCCAAGGGATTATATCCACACTAAAAAAAATTTGAATGCGAGAGTGAGGAGAAAACAAAGTAGGAGAAGAAATATCTGCACGAACAAGACCGGACATCAGCGGCGCTACATAAAAGAGACCTGATTCGTCCACGCCCCGTAAAATGAAAGGGGGAAAGAGAGATGGAGGAGGGAAGAAGAAAGATTAAAAAAAGGGGAAGAATAAGCCAAATTTACGCAGAAAAAAAAGAAGAACGAGTGCGGTGTCGAATAAAAGGGGTCGACGAGCAAACGTCAGGTCTCACAGTTGGGGCCCAGCGCGGAGGCGGATGAGCAAAGTGTACAGATTGGCCAAGAGGAGACACGGGGGGAGGAGTGGGGGTGGAGGGGGTTGGAAATATGCGAAACGAGACGCTCGTTTTCACATTTGGAAAAAGAAAGAACATTTTAATTTTTTTCCGCGGGAACAACAAACAAGACGGAGAGGACAGGAGGAGAAATTAAAGAGGAGACGACGGAATTTAAAAAAAAAACAAAAAGAGAGAGAGAGAATAATATAAAAGTTGGGTGTGGGACTCGGGTCGGTGACGTCACCCAAGTGGAAGGGTTGGCGCGGCGAACGTGCTACCCGCTGTGGCGGGAGTGAGTCAGCACCATCGCGATAATAGAAGGGCTGCTAGCGTTTTAAACGTGAGGGTGGGAGGGGGAGGGTGTTGGCGACGGGCGAGAGGAGTTTGGTGGGAAGGGGCCGGGGGAGTGGGGGGGGTGGTGGATGGCTTCAGTGCGGAGAGAGTGACGCATTCTTTACGAAGAACGGCAGCCAGATGAGTGGAGGAAAAGCGAGGGATGATGTATATCAATGCTCATAGGTCGAGTCGAGAGAAAATGACGGGGAGGAGGTTTATGAGGAGGAAAGGGAACCAGAGAGAGAGAGAGGGAGAGTGGGTGAGTACGTAGTCTCTTGTACCCCTCCGCAACTTAGTAGTACCAAGAGGGAGCTGGTAGAAACGACCAGTTTCTCGTTCAATATAAATTACAGGAGACAATTTGGCAAATAGAATTAGATAAAGTCACACACGAGTTAGAAAATCCGCCAAATTCGTTAAAAATTGTTACAATAAGAACATAAGTGTGACAGGCCTCTGAGGGGATTTAGGCTGGGAGCTACTTGAAATACGAAGAGAACAAGAGAGAGTTTTTCATTTTTAGAAAGGTTCAGAACGAACGAGTTTAACGATGACACTAGAGGAATTATAATGGCCCCACACTATTTACGTAGATCAGACCACAAAGATGATTTAAGGGAGGTAGAATCCAATACAGATAGATTCAAATATTCATTCTTTCCCATAACAATCGGAAATCATAATAGTAAGAAACCAAAGTCACCTTAGAAATATTAAAACATTTAATTTAAAAATCGGAAAAAATTAAGCATTGCAAAGATATTATGTGTATCTGTAGGTGCATGTTATATTAGTTGGTAGTTTGTGTGTTTACATGTGTTCGGGGTGTGAGGGTTTTTGCATAAATGTACACAATGTTTGTTTTTGGACTGTATAAATTTTTAGCTTTTGCAAGCGTTTTTTTTCTTAATTACGGGTGGTACCCTAACACCCCCCGCCACACACCCTTGCGGGGTATTAAGTAGACTTAGGAGATGTAGAAGAACTGATTCGGTTGTGATGTGGTGGAACTATTCCATAATAACAGAGACGAATACTATAACCAAGTGGAACATTGTAACAGTCTTCCTCTCTGTTATTACAGATCCTCATCCGTTTAAAAATATCCTAATTCACGAAATGGTAATGAGAAAAAAAAATATGTTATTAAACTCGTGTGCGAGTAACTTAAAGAGCATTGTAATTCTGGTGATAAAATTACCAATTAGTAAATTACCTATTTCGTTTCCAGTTCAGTTTCTGTGTCTTATTTTATTCTTTTGACTCTTTAGTCGACAGCTAAAATACACATAACCGGTCTATGATATGAATGAACTCAAAACGTCTACAACAAAAATTGGTCACGATTGTAACGGTCACTGAGATTACAGTGTGATGCAACTGGTTATCGATTGAGAGCCGGCTTGGTTACTTTCGTCGTGATTAAAATAATTTCTTCTTCAGCCATGTCTTCAGTTTAACTTCCTTAGGATGCACGTAGATCGAATGTGCAACAGAGCAAGTAACTAAAAGCGAAGAGCAAAATAATGAGTTTAATCGGGTTTTATGTATGTTTCATGTATTTTATGTTCAAATTCCTTTTTTTATTATTTCTATTCCAGTCATTACACTTTTTTTTAACTAATATTTGAAAACATCAATTGTAAGATGAACTGTTATGAAAACGTTCCAAATCGAATCGGGTGGCTGCATTAAATATAATTTGGCATTGATTCTTCTTATAAATAAGCCTTTAAGTCTACCAGGAAACGTAAATTAAACTTCACGTGCAGCCTTCAATTAAATTCTTCTAACGTGGCAGAGCAAGGTAGCATTAGTCAAACTTAAATGGTATCGTGGAATTTCAACTAATCATACTGAAATATTATTACAATGTTTGTAATTACATCAAGGAGTTATTGAGATCCTCCAAAAGAGATTTCAGGGGTAGAAGAATCAGTTTCAAATATTTGGTCTCGAGGAAGAAAACAGAAATTAAAATGATATAGGTTATCAGAGTTAGGTTTAAATTCTGCCAGAATTTTAACGTTTAATCCTTATACGAAGAAATAAATCGACTTTCTAAATTACGATGGACTGAAAGCATACAGCATTTGGGATATTTACAGAGAGATTTGGAATTTTCACAACAAGGTGAACCCATAAAATTAATAATAGAAAATGTTAGAAACTTCGTATTTACTCGCACGTTTCAAGGATATTATACAGATATTATGCCATTTGAATATTCAAAATTTGTTTGCCTATTGTTGCCTCTAAATTTCATTAGCTCATATGGGTGTTATACTGACATCAAACCATGATGTACACACATTAGAGGAATACGCGGGTCTGCCTTAAAGAAGCTAGCTATCTTTCAATATAGGAGGGTTTTGGGAAAATGTGATGAAATAGAATAGTTGCTCTGCCTTAGTTGGGACACATAATATATAGGCGGCAAGCATGTGGAATCCAATGTAGAAATCATTAATTAAGCAAAGAAATCGGATAATTTTAAGAAAAAATTCGCTGAGTTTGTTAAAAACTATGCAAGTAAGTGTCACGGGTATAATGGAAGATTTGAGCTGATGCCATTTGATTCACGTAGACAGGTGGGAAGATTGGCGTGAATTTGTGAGTTTTGCATGGGGTTTTATTCTTAATTACGGGTGGTGACCTAACAGCCCCCGCCACACGTCATTGCGGCCATTTGTGGGGTACTATTTAGATGTTGATGTAGACAGCACGCAAGGCTTTTAGAAAAGTGCAAGACACCTGAGTTTTCTAGCGACACCGAAGAAAGGAGTATGCTACCAAATTATGTCGGTAGATTCAAACACGCAGACAAAATTTAAAAAAAGAGACACCGGCTCAGAAAAATCCTGTTAACTCGATCTTCCCCCAAACGATACATTATCAGTAGAAAAATTGAACCAAAGAACCCGTACATAATTGAGTACATTGAATACTAGATTTTAATGAATAGGTCAGACTCAATAATTATTGACTGATGTAACGTACATAGATATGCCTGTGTGCCAGAGTTTTGTATATGAGGTAAAATTTATCCAACAGTATAAGTAAACTAGTAATTCCGCATTACCAGCGAGCACCTCTCCCTGCCACGCATCTTTTTTGGTCGCTCGCAGGGTATTCATGTAGATGTAGCATCTTGACAGCTAACAAAACACTCCCTTAGGGCGGCTTGTGGGGTATTGTATTGATGTATTTTTGATTCTTAATGTATTTGCATGCGTGTAAATTGAAAGAGTGTTTGCATGAATGTGCACGCCACTGTGGGGGTAGGTTTGCATGGATGTGTTGATTTTACATGTGGTTTTGTTCTCTCACGGGCGGTGACCTAACACATGCCCTTGCGGCGGCTTGCGGGAAATTATGTAGATGCTTTTGTTTGTTAATCACTCATTTCGGTTTTCCAAAGTTTGAGCCGAAGGCTAACAAAATGACCGATCTATTCATCTCCAAAATATTCACCCCATATTCAGAAATCAAATTCCGTCCCATGCCATCGAAGGGTGATGGAATCATCGCTCAAAATTACTAAGACTGGTAACAGCATCAGGCTCCCGTCTGGAGTAGCCTTTGGAGACTACTTAAGAATTCGGGGTGGGATTTGGGAGAGACGTGACGTAATCTACACACACATATATTATACTATCTGCGTGAAGGTGCGTGAACGCGTGGGTGAATATAAATGGATTCTCATGACGTCACCGCAGAATCTTCTCCCCAAAAGTGCTTGTCCCAACATGTTCTCGATGCAGTATCATTTATTTTCGGTCTAACAGAGTGGGTGGAATCCTTAATGAACACAATGCCCGTGTTGGCTGATCATCTGCAAGGGAGGAATAACTTACAAGATTCAAAGTATTTTAAGAATGTAGATATCTTATCCCTGAGTCCATTAATGAAATGTAACATTTTTGGCCGAATGAAAAACACATATTCGCGTTTTCCGAACAATGCTCGTGCAGGGAACAGAACTCTTTCTGATACAGTCATGGCAGCATCTATGTGGTGCGATAGGGACTAACAACCATTACAATTACTTTTGTCAATAAAGACATAAACGTAATTAAAATTTTATTTTGGTGAAATACATATGAAGAACCACCAGGACTCGACTTAATTTCTACACTTCGAGTACAGACAAGGAATATTCTCTCCTGTAGGAATAAAAAATCGTATATTTCAAACTTCAAATCAGTAAAATGAGTAGTAGAGGGCGTGATGTGGTGGAATTCGAACATAATAAAGAACGAATGGTAGCAATTATCCACTATCCAGTGGAAAATTACGACTATCCCTTCTTAAAATCAGTACATAGCTTTTTAAATACGGCTTAATTAATGACTTAATTTTAGTAAAGGATTTACTCTCCCTTTGTTTGATAAGAAAATTATCCCTAAGACATCGATTCAAATTATTAATACTTATCAAGCGGGCATCGATGCTTAAAGCCTGAATGAGTGAGTATGGGGTGAGAATAAATGTTAGAAAGGAGAAAGTGACGAGAATGAATGACAAAGAAGACAGTTCATTGCGAATGCCAGAGGAATTGAACAGGTTACAATGCACAGAATTTTAGGGAGGTGTTAATGAGAGGGAGAAATTAAAGAATAAATTTGAGATTAATTCAAAAAGAGCTACGACTAAAATACTTTTAAATGATAAGAAAAAAGTATTGTGCAATAAAATGAAGCAAGAGCTGAGGAAGAGATTAGCTAAATGTCCAGAGTGGAGAAATCTAATGTACGGGTGGAAGGATCGATATTCAGAGGAAAGATAGAGGGACAGGATTGAGGATGACGAGTAATGATGAAAATCTAACGAAGATGTCACGAGTAAACTCTTAAAATATCCAACACACGAGAACGAGGCGCTAAGTTAAAAGCACATTTGGGATGTTGGACGGGATGAAGGAAGGAAGGAAATACATAGATATGAAGAGGGACTTGTTGTAGAGTAGGATTTTGGGTCGTGTTTTGTTGTGAGATATTTATTTCGTAGTTATGTCCATCCTAAATCTACCTTAACCGGTAGATTACCTAATAAAAAAGCAAAATATTATGCGAATATTTAGAGAATAGCCTAAAGTCATTTTGGTCCTACGTCAGAGTAAAAAAAGGGAAGCGTCCAACTGTACATTTTTTTAAGGAAGAAAATTTTAATGGATTTCCTTATTTGTCTTCTTTGTGTAGGCAAAGGAGAAGGCGCCGACCATGTATCCTCGAAATGTGTGTAACGGATGTTGCATGAATGGTGTCCGACCGCCTCCCTTTCACTCCCACTTTCGGTTGATCACATGAGTTCATGGGTATGTGGAAGTATTGGAGTAGAATAGCATGGCAGGTGACCTTACACCCCCAGCTACACTCTCTCGGGACGGTTGCCGGGGGATTGTGCATAAGTAAATATAAGTAAATGAAAATGGCGACATTAATTCAGACAGCATCAAAATAGTCAATTCCCTAATAGAATTCATTGAGAATGACTCGACCAAATACATAGTTGTACAAGAATGATTCTGTCATGCACCTGAAGAGCTAATAAACGACTTTTATTTTCCCAGAAAGGAATAGAAAAAACAGCTCTTAAATATAGAACAATGTTAAACCTCAGGGTCCGTAAGGAATCCCCGCTGGAATAAAATTGCGGAAAACATCGCATCTTATTTAAAAACCTTTTTTCACAACTCGATAGAAGAGGTTTGTTGCCCTGCGACTGGAATCTATCACATTAACTCCGCTACAATGGCGGCAATAGGGAGGAGGCCGGCAACCACACACAGATATCACTCTCAGCAATATAATGGTCGTTCTCACCAGAAGGAACGTGCTCAGCCGTAACCAGTGCGAGTGTAGGAAAAGCGGGTCGTACAAAACAAAAGTGGGTCTTTTTCCATATTTAATAGCCTGAAATCGGAAGAAATGAATACTCAAAAGAATGCTGTCTTGTTTGAATTCAAGAAAACTTTCGACAACGTCCCTCACGAGAAACTAATACAAAAGCTAAGACATTATGGTGTTAACAAGGAAGTATATATATATGGATTTCGGACTTCTTATCTCATCGTAAACGAAAATTAAAAGTAGTCGTCGTCGAGTACACTTCATTGGAGACAGATTTAATTTCAGAATTCCCGCAGAGAAGTGTTGTGTGACTCCTACTCTTCCGTTTATACATTAACGACCTAAACTCGCACGCAGATAATTATTGAATATTTTACATAGGCATGTATATGCACGAGAATTGTATGCGAATTAACATCAATTCAGAAATTGTATGAACTAATATTTGTGCTTGTTTGGCTGGTGACCGAACAATTCCCGCCACACGCCCATAGGGCGGCTTGCAGGGTAATGTGTGAATGTACGTACAGGTAAAAGGATGAGGATTATGAGAAGTGAGCGTGTAGGAGGTTGCAAAGAATAAGCGGATACAACAACTAATGAGGAGGTTTTAAAAAGTTTTAGCGAGGCTATAATACAAGCAAACGCTTTTCGGAGGAAAAAATAAAATTGGATTCAACATGAAATGAGAAGAAAATATTATCACCTAATGCCGACTAAGAGAATAAGAAAGAGGGAAAGGGAATAGGGAGACTAAAAAATAGTTCAGATGTGGAGAGAGAAGGAAAGATGCTTGGAGAGAGGAAAAAAGGAAAGATGCTTGGAAAAGGAGGGGAGGGAGTTAACGGTGATGTGCGAGCATACTAGCTAGGATCAGGTATGGTACAAGCTCGTACCATACCTGATCCTAGGCAGAACACCATATAATGGTGATGGCCAAGGGGCAGGGTGGTGCAGTGGATTGATCTTTGAACAACTGAGCGCCACCCTCGCCTATCCAAACAACCTTTGGGTTGACGACTCTTTTTTCGTTACCTAGTAACAATATGCAATGAGCAGTCAAACGATTTTCAAATTAATGAATACCCCTCTAGGAGTTCAATTAATTTTCCCAAGCCTTAGTCGAAGTTTTCCCTAAGTCTTTACAATTTACTGTTTCCTGGTAATTACTTTAATTTCCCATTCAAAAAAGACACCTTAACTATTAAAATGAACTTAAAAAAAATTTTTTTTAACTAACCAAAGATGTGAAAACAGACGCATTCACTGACTTTTTTAACTGTCTTAGTGAAAGAAAGACGAGCGAGTTCGAAATACGACGTAACCGGAAGAAAATCCCTTAATTAAAAAGTTAGACTGAATCCCGATCAATGATTCGTGTGTACACCAAGAATCATTCCATAAGGTGGAAAGAACTCGGCGGAAAAAGCTTTAAGTTAACCTTTCCTCTTCACGCAGGACTCTGAAGCACATGTGACGGTGGTCTTCTCTGTCCGTCGGGTAAGAGGCTCATTCTTTTCTCACAAAAGACGGATGAGAACAGCAAAAAAAGGAGTCATAGGTGATGGAGGTATGTTGCCAAAGAATGATGTAAATCAAGTGGCTGGATCAAGCAGAGTGGTTAATGAAGTCGGTCTTCAAAAACTGGTTGAATCCTACGGAAGATATCGATAGGGAAGAGAGTAATTGGGCAAGTTCTGAGCCACTGCAGAATAATTAAGAACGAAATGAATGGAGGCAACCACGGCAAAATTGATCCGCAAAGAAATTCCAAGTACGAATTGCGACAAGGAAATGATGGGTGATTTAACAAAGTCGGCTTGATTACCAAATTATATCGTGTGCAGCGAAGTGGAACTACGTTTTCAAAACGTTATTATGATAAACTGAGGAGCGTATCTAGATCATTAGAGAAACTAGATTGGGAATCACTCACAGAGCATAGGTTAAATTACAGATTGAAACTCTTGCATAAAATGGAAGGTCGTCTCTTTAGCGATTATGCTCAAAATACATTTTTGCCTCATAGTAGGTAGAGGGGATCATGTCAATAAAATGAGAGAGATTAAATGTAGGAAAAATAGATTTAAGATGCCATTTTTTCCAAGAACGAAAAAGGGATCATAATAAATTCAAACGGCGGCACTAGGGAAGAAAATATATATATATATATATATATATATATATATATATATATTTAAATTATAGGCAATTTATAATATTGTCATATATTATATAACCCTAATTGTATTGTTATTATTGTTACTAACGACTCGTCTCGCAAACTTCATTAATGGAATGAGCAGATATATATGTTCGACAAGGAAGAAATAGTAGGAAACTTGTAAAATTGCACTCGAAAAGTTTAGTATCACTAAACAGGTTTTGAATCTTAGTGCCACCATCAGGTGATTTACTGGGCACAGGAAAAGGAACTTTTCCCCCTTAGCCGGTCAATGTTTGACTTTTTCAGTACGTTGTGATCTCTACCATAACCTATAAAACCAATCTTTTGGTCGGTTACTGCAGTTTTATAGCCAAAGCGAAGCAGTTTATGTGTGCAAAAAATACTAATATAGCGTACGATAAACGGGTTCATTGCCCGTTCGGACAATCAATGAACATTTCGACGAACCGGAAAGAACCGTGGCATGGGAAAAAATTATTTCCCTTTTTTTCATTATAAATATAATTGTTTCAGTTATAATTTATTTCATTGTAATTCTTGCAGCGGGTAGATCGTAGTAAATAACCATATAGTTAACGTAACCTCCATTATTTGAATTGTTACGCAAGTTCATTGGTGAAACAAACCATTAAAATAATTATTGATGTCGCATGCCTGGTGTTGAATCACCCCTTGCCAGTCGCCCTAATGTTGAATTACAGGGTATAATATAGATCTGATGTACGATAATGGTGGTCATGCTCATTGGAATTCTGACAAGCTTCTTTGTATAACTAGACGACGAAATTAATGCATGTATCTTTTATAATTACCCACATCATATGTTCCTTTGCTATGTTTCGAAGTTATTTCGCATGAGTTTGATTGATAATTGATTGTCCATAGTACGTGACAGCAAATGGGAAGAAAATCGACTTACCTACTTCCTTACGGCACTTTCATCAGTCCAAAAAAACTTTGATGCATACAATTATAAGACCATCGCTGATTTTTCTGAACGTGGTTCCTCGTGCGTCATTGCCATTCCCTAAGGGGATTGTGCTACAGAGTAACCCGCAAGATGTCCGAGATTATTTTTATCTCAATCTCGGATTAATGAAGACAAAGAGACGACCTCATTTAAGATTTATGGTTAAACATACATGCGATTTTCATCGCCGGCACGAGCGGATCCGAACTCTACAAGAGGGAGAGAGCGAACCACGTTACCATGCGACATATTCGCTGGGCGTTATTAATTTTTCGCCAATCCGTTCCGTTTGGGTGGTCACGGCAGGGTGGGCTGAACTGCCCTCTGATTTCAACTTCTGGGAGGCAATAGTTCCTTTTAAATATTTTTTATAAGTGCTGTTCGATTGGCAAATAACGACTGCTGAAAAGTGCCTCCAAACTTAAATGACAATATCTTTAAAATTGTCTCGGCATAAATATATCCATGAATCTCAATGGATAACTCATGAGTTTTACATGAAACCCCATATAAAATCTGGTAAAATTCTTTAGGGATCGAACTCAAACGACAGGGAGGGAATTTTATAATTTTCCTGCAGAAGTGGGACGTTGGCATTCAAAATTACGCGACCTATTCGATAAAGTGTTAGTATAATAAAAATAAAACTTAATGTTATACTTTTATCACAATATTCAGTAGTCAGCAGCAGTCGTAGCAACTTGAAAAATGTTGCACGACGCCTGATTCTTATGATGAAAAACGCTTCGCACGCAGATGTTTCTTCACATTGGGGATCATGAGAAGTCACGTGATTCTGCATCTGGGCCAGAGGGAGGATGATGAACACACTTTGCAGTAATTTTCGCGAGATTTACGCGGTTTCGTGTCCCCATCCCATCCTCCTTTCACGCGCTTTTTAACTCTCTCCCACCAATTTCGAACTCCTCATGCAACTCTAGCAATGTAGTTTACCTTCAGAAGTGCCAACTCTGCCCTGACTTTTATATTGGACAGTGTGCCACACCCCTCAAAATTAGAATTAATAACCAACGAGCTTCTTTCAAGAATTCTTTCCTGATTGGCATGCTCCCAATCCCCAAACACGCCTCCGAACACAACACTCCTTTTGATAAATCCTAAAATGTATCCATCTTAGTATCCCTCCCTCACTCTGACTTTCCACTGAGACTCAAAACAATGAAGTAGGCCTTCATCTGGCTCCTGGATTCCTGGCATTACCCAGGAATTAATGTTAGACATTAATTACCTCAATCTTCACATATTTTCATCCCCCCTCCGTCCCCAAAACCTTCCATATTATCCCCGCAGTTCTAAAAATCCACCTCCGAACTCTTCCCCTCCAAACTGTTCCGCTCACAAACCTTTCCCCACCTTCCCCTTCCATTCTACGTCTCCAGCCCTTTCCTTTCTTTGCCTCAGTTCTGTCCTCTGCCTTGAGAAAAGTGGCGTGCACTACCTAAAATTCGAAACTTTGTGAGTTTCTTTACTCCTATGTTACTTGTCTCGTTTTCACCTGATGTTTTTTGTCTCAATCACCAACAAGGACGTTTTTTACGTGAGTGTGTGAAGAGATGCCCTCGTGCGTACTTATTCTTCCATCCGTTTATGGACGCCTTTTTCTTCCCCAGCTAGGTGAGGGTGTTGGAACTGGCCAGAAAGTGGGTTTTGTGGCGTTTAAATCTTTTCTCGGTGGAGAGCAGTATGTGGGGGAGAGGAGAGAGAGAGAGGGATGAGGTGTGGCTATGGGAGGTAGGGCGGGAAAGGGGGTGGTTCCGCCGAAGGGAGTTGAGTGTGGGGCTTCGAAAACTGGTCGTCATTGTTGTGTCCTTCCTCGTCCTCTGACTACTCCGCACACACGCCCTCCTCCTCCGCCGGATACCCCCTCCCACGGTTGAATTTCGGCGAAATTATTTCGAAGGGGCGGGAAGGGGAAGTTGAGAGGAGAGGGCTCGGAAAAGCAGAGAGGCAAGGCGGCGTGCGGACGTTACTTCTTGAGAATGTTTTAGCTGGTGTGTTTGTGTGAGTGTTTACGTGTGCGTGATGAGGAAAATAAGAGAGTCAGGCATTCGAAAAAAATCGGTGTGGAATGGCACATTATTTGTCAGGCGTCGTGGATACATACACCTAGTAGACATGCGCATCTTCATTGCTTCAAGAACTGCTTGAGAATCTCTATGAAAGGATTTAACTTGAGATTTACTGAGAAAAATTGAAGAGGATTTGTTTTTCACACTGTTATGTGCCAACGTTAATAAATATTTACCTTCACTATTTGTGTTTGTTTTATTAAGGTTATTTTATGTTTGCATTGGGAAAACTTTAACTGAAAATAAGCGATTGTGCATTTCAGAAGTGAGCCCACTCTCTCTAAAAGTTAAAAAACAATTCCACCCAGCGTACATTTAATGATTCCGAGTCGAGGATTCTAGGAATTACCATTTAGAAACTTTTCGATGCAATTATAAAACAATTAAAAATATCTCACTAGACAGGATACGTAAAATAACACACGTTAACTTGCTTACGCCAAAGAAATAAATGCTTAAAATCGTAACCCGTTGAATGCAAAAACGAATATGGACATCTAATTGTAAAGTTGTTTGAATTTCGATATGGTTTCAATTTTTGATAAATCTAGCTCCCTCCTTCATTTATGGTCTTTTTTATCTTCAGTTGACCTGTCCTCATCGGTACGAACGAAGATAAAAAAAAACTCGAGCACACATTCAAAGATGTTATGTTAAGGGTTTAAACAATTCGTTAGACTTGAATACAAAACTAAAAAAATAGTGGATAGTCATCATAATGAAATAAAAGTAAAACAATCAGTTGAAACGATTTAAATAGCTAACACTTCTTTCACTAATATATCCTAGAGGAAGTTTAAAGGCAAAACAACCTTCCCATGAATTGAATCATCTCGTTTAAGTAATCAAAGAACTTCAACTTTGATATAAATACCTTTCGATTCTTTAATATTCTAAGAATTCGTGGCATACACGTATAACACATAATTTTGGCTATTCAAAGTACTCCTTTTAGAATCCGATATCGGTCATGCTGTTCAGTTTTTTCTATACTCAATTGTATGTATGTGTATACATATATATATATATATATATATATATATATATATATATATATATATATATATATATATATATATGGGTCGCGGTGGTCCAGAAGTTGAGCGTTGGACTACTGACCGGCGGGTCCCGGGTTCGATTCCCGGGCTAGGCACTCTGGGCACCTGCAGCTAAGCTAGTTGATTTTTCGGGTATCAGATCTTCCTGGGAAACCATAACCGGCACAGGGAAAGGAACTGGCCCCCCTACCCTGATGTGTGAATATTCACACGCCGTTGGGCTTAGTACATGGGTGAGCTCTACCATCACCTACTAAACCGACCTTCGGGTTGATTACTGTGTTTATGGTTTTATACATACTATATAAATACTAATTATAGTATACTGGTATATTATATAAATTAGTATATCCAAATATATATAAAAATATATATACATTGCAGAGTATGCTATAACCTTTCTCACATTATTCCGAAACATTTTTCCGAAAATAAATACTACCAATACCTATTCTTTGGGCTCACCTCTATCGCCCTTTATGCCTTTCATTCCTTATTATTTCCTCTCGTACTGACATCCTTTCCAACCTGATAAGTCTAAACCAACCATCAAAAAGTTTTCTATTTTCGATTAAATTCTATAATCCACTACATTTTGCTCACTTCGCTACGGTGCACATAAATCGTGCATATGTGATCGAGAAAAACAACTTGTGGAGAACGTTTACAGTTGCGGACAAGGAGAATAATGAGGTATGATTTGATTTGGTTCATTGAAAGCAACGTATTCTTTCCTCGCGAAATAGGGTCCCTTTTTCTTAACCGGCAAAGAACACAAAGCCTTATACCACTCGCTGCTGATAAAATAATCCGGGGAGTTAGGGACGAAAGAAACATCCAATGAAGTATTGGACCATAAAGGAATGGGAGATGATTCGTCTGGGGAGGCGAGGGGTATCGGGGTAGGGCGGAGAGAATATCGCCGTCTCGGTTTGTCTTGGGGAGGTGGGCACAAAGAAGGAAAGAATTCAGTCGGACTTCCTTTGTAACAAGAAGTTTGGCGACCAAGGAACGTAATCCGAAGAGGAGAGGGGATTGGTTCGGCTTGCTTAAAACGGAAGATCACTTTAGGCAGCAACAGTACTTAATTTGCTATGAAGCAAGAGAGGGAGGTCCAGGTTTCTGGAAAAAATCAACATTATATAACTTAAAACGTAAAATCTTACTGTTTATTGGCTGTCTAATCGTTCAAGGTAGATTTTGGACGGACATATACTTAACATGCCTACATTTATTATCCTCGCCTCAAAAGACAATTTCATACTCCACACTAATATTTATTGTTTTTCAATTCGCATACATTCTGTCCTCTTTCATTCCAACACTCCTATTCTTTTCCATACCCTTCTCCGCTTGTCAAACGGCCTGTTCTCTTTCAGAGTCTTCAACATTCCATGGCCATTCAAAACGCTCCCATCTTACTTTTCTCATTTGGATTTCTACCAATAACATTTTTCCTCCACCATCATAACGCAACAATTTCAGAGAGTAAAAATCATTCGCCTTGACCGGGATTCGAACCCGGATCCCTCGATATCCGGCCGAGTGCTTTAACCACTTAAGCTACCGAGACGTCCTCTTACACTCTGAAATTTTGGGGGCTTTAAAGGAACAAGATGTTATGACGAAATACCGTACATACAATGTCACAGGCATTCGTAGTCGTGCGCGACGCGCCACAGTCCACGATGTTAATAAAGCCAATTTCAAACACTTAGGCTGTTCATACCTTAGACAAATTTCAAGAAACTGTAACAGTAACTTTGACGGAGTCACCCGCTATGGGTGCATTATAATGCAACCATTTCAGAGAGTAAAAATCATTCGCCTTGACCGGGATTCGAACCCGGATCCCTCGATATCCGGCCGAGTGCTTTAACCACTTAAGCTACCGAGACGTCCTCTTACACTCTGAAATTGTTGCATTATAATGCACACATAGCGGGTGACTCCGTCAAAGTTACTGTTACAGTTTCTTGAAATTTCTCCACCATCATGCCAATTACTTCTCCACATTGTTTTACTTCACATCTATTTTATCTTTTCCTTTCTTCTTCACACCCAGATCTCAAAAGCCTCAAATCTACGACTATCTCCTTGATTAAACGATCAAGTCTCCGCTTTCTGTGCAAAACCACTCTCCATGCTTATTTTTTTGAAATATCTTTACCCAATTTTCCTGTAATCAGCGTCCTTTCCTCCTTGTAAGAGCTTTAAAATCTCATATGGACCATTTTAATTTGGGTGGGAAGTACTCTGAAATCTTAGCAATCGAAGTTATTTATATAAAGGATTCGGTATAAAAATATAAAAGAAATAAAATATTGACCAGTTTTCTCAAGTAGTCAGGTAGTAGGTGGTCTCAAGGCATTTTTTTTACACAGACTTCAATACACCCTTCACAGTTATCTTCATCCTAGCCATTCGACTGAGTAAATATTAAACAAAAGTAACTTATGATTCATCTGGGGTATGGAACTATTTTTACAAAAGCAAACTATCCGCCGGAGCATCATCCCCACATCCGGAGCCATCATCTACGAGACGTGGTTCCTAAACGGATGCATAACTGAAAACGGCATCAACAGACACGCATGATGTAAAGTTGGTTTTATTGCAGTTTTGAAAGTTATTGTAAACCAAAACATGGCATTTTCCGTGCCTTTCCCATGTGGCTACCTGAAAAATTAATAGTAAAATTAGGCGGTAGTCCAGGGGGTAGAGCATTGGACTACTGACCGGAGAGTCCCGGGTTCGATTCCCGGGCAAAGCACTCTGGGCACCTGCAGCTCCACCAAAGCTAGTTGATTTTTCGGGTACCAGATCTTCCTGGGAAACCATAACCGGCACAGGGAAAGGAACTGGCCCGCCTACCCTGATGTGTGAATATTCACACGCCATCGGGCTGAGTACATGGGTGAGCTCTACCATCATCTACTAAACCGACCTTCCGGTTTATTACTGTGTTTATGGTATGTATATAAAAATACATATATATACACACACGTGTATAATATTAATTATACATGTACATATATATATATCTATTTATTTCACATATATAACAAACACATATGCCTACATGCCTTTTTACAACATACCATAAAGGGAGCGTTATGCAAGCCTATAATGATCGATCAGATTCAAGAAAGGAGGGGTCAATGGACTCCTTGGTTAGGTATGGTCTCTAGGGTAAGAGATTGGAGCGAGCATGAAAGTATTACCTACGCATGTGTGCTATAAAGCGAAGGTTTAAAAGTGCCCCGTTCGCCCAATTGAGGACGTCGATATTTCAATACCAAATAAAATTTCCATTAGTTTATTTGTCAATCATCAAAAAAAAGTACACGAAACCTTACAGATGCGATTTTCACTAGACTCAGAACATTAAGTACCCATCGAATAATCAGGGTCGATAATCATGTAACGTCCGTTTACTTTTTAAGAGTTATGAGAAATTGAGTAAGTTTATGTGGTAGGGATAAAGAGAGCGAGAGAGGATCGGAATAAGACAGGAAAAAATGAAACAAGCTAGAAACAAAAAAAAAAGAATCGGCAGAAGAAGAGAAAACTGGGACGGTCGCCTGCGTCCTACCTGTTGCCATGCCAACCTCAGACTTCTCTCTTTCACTCTCTCTCGACGTCGCTTCCCCTTCTTCCCCCTCGCCCTCTCTCAACACATTACGTGCTTCTACCCGCTCCACTTCGAAGTCCCTCGGTCAATTCCACCCTCTCTTGTGATCCTGTTTTCCTTTCCCTCTCGAGGTTTTCGCGATAGAGAATAATCCGCCTCTCCTCCCCCAGTCCTTCTCTCATCCATCTATCCTCCTCCCCTTGGCTACAACAAGACTTACGACGGATTGCCAGATAGGGAAAGGAAGGGGAAAGAAAAAGTCCTTGCGAGGAGGAGGTAGGAAGGGGGGGGGAGAAGAAAAGGTCTAAGAAGACCGTCCGAAATAATTAATTCGGTGGGTCGAGGGAAACGGGATCTTTCTTTTTTTGAGTGGGTGGGGGAATGGGAGTGGTAGATTAACTTACAGTGAAGGAATGATGATGCCGGGGAGATTTCCTTCATAAAAAATATGAAGGTGTGTGGATATAAAAATTTAAGTTGGTCGAAATTCAGTGGAAAAGGTAAAAAAAATACGAAGGAGAAATAATACGGTTAACCCATAAACAAGGGGATATCCGAAAACAATAAAAAAGCTTCATTTTTCTCTGCATCCACGTCCGATTACTATCGAATGAGTAAGCAAACTATTCACTGCAAGTAAAATTGCTTTAACTTATTTCATGTCTAACCTGAAGGAATAATATTACATTGGTACAAAGGTCAATATTGACACGCGATTTCCATGGATTTTGTCAATAAATGTGGTTCATAGTCCGCTGCTCTTTTATTGGAAGCCCTACTTATATAAATTCATAGCTCTGTGTTCGTTGTTAGAGGTAATATATGGCTGCCACTAGTCGAATCCATTTTGTTTTAGCAATAACAGTTTCTTTTGTATCCCTCTGGAAACATTTTCTACGGTAGTCCGTGGGTATGACACATACCCAGAAAGCTGTCCATCACACAATGGACAAAAAATGTTCGGCCACATTGAGATAACGATATATGTTCATGTGACAACAAAGCGCCACTTCGATACAGTGGTCTCCTTGTGGAACAGCGTGGTACAAGTAAAATCATAAGTTTAAAGGGTAGAAAAAAAACAAAATGTTGAAGATGAGGTTTTGTTAACCTGCACGCTACCATACTACGCATAACGGGCTAGGGTACTGCTTCTCTTATGCCATCGATGATTAACCAGATCATTTTAATATCCGTAAATGAAACAGAATGTGTTACTTTCCGTAGCATTTTATATTACATTGATCCAGTGTGGTTGCAGAAGCGGAAGTATTGAAACGTGTTCTAGTGCTATGTCAACGCGAGTTAAACAGCGTGACTTAAAAAGGGACTCCTACTGAGACCCATTGTTGTTTAAAGCCTGTGTATGGTGACAATGCTGTTGAGAGGTCTACTGTAAATCGATGGGTAGCAATATTTCGTGGTTGCGAGCCTGGAAAAGCCATAATTCTTGATGAAACACGAAGCGGACGTCCGATCACTGCCACAGACGGTAAACATCGCAAACCCGTCGAAGATTTTATTCAAAATGACCGGCGAATCACTCAAAAGCGTATCGCAGACCATATTGGTCAAGTTTGTCGTGTTGAAGGCAGCCTGGCGCCAATAATCTTGCAACATGACAACGCTCGTCCACACACCTTGCGCGCAACTGGAGAGGCTCTGCGAAACCTGAAATTTGAACCGATTCCACACTCTCCTTATTCTCCGATATTGCGCCTTGCGATTTATATTTTTTCCTCAAACCAAGAGACACCTCAAGGGTAATCATTGTACCTCGGACGATGAGGTGAAGGCAACTGTCAAATCCTGGATTCGAGAAAAGTCGGAAGAGTTTTTCAGTGACGAAATGAAAATATTTGTTACATATTGGGATAAATGTGTTAGCCTTAACGGTGACTGCGTTGAAAAATAAATATATAATTTTGAAACTTAAGAATTGTACTTTAACGTACATATTGCCCGATCCTGCTAAGTGTTTTTGTTCACGTTCTACGAGCTTGTGTGCGTTACTTTTCAGCCTACCCTCGTATGTCTGTGCATTGGTGTGGGTTCTCTATCTCTAATGACCACCTTTTAACGTTCTTTTCAAAAATTTCTAGTGGATTCTTTCAATATGATTTTTGCATTCCCTACCACAAAACTTTTAGGCGCATCGTGAGGTTTTTGCGTAGAAGTGTAGAGGCAATAACTATTGAGCTTGTAACGAATTAATCGAATTCTATGTTAATAGTAAAATAAATATTTTCGGACTCCGTGGTTCGGCTTTGCCACTGTGCGGTGACCATTGGAAACAGAACTCATTCTACCTTATTTTTAGAAATCATCATTATCAACGCGACTCCTAAAGAAGGTTGAGCACCTTTTCAGCCGACCCTTGATTGGAAGGGTCGAATTTCTCATTTTGTTTAAGTACAATAAAGTTTTACGCGGAGTGTATATGACGGCTAAAAGGAGTATACGTGTGTGTGGAGGAGGGGGGCGTGGCAGATTATGCGAACGGATGGCGCGGACGATATGAAATGCGATCCGGGCAATAAACCCACCTCGCAACCTCGCCAACCCGACCAGCAGGAGCGAGCAACCTGTTCCCGCTCTCTCCCTCACGCTGGTGGAGAGCGAGAGGGAGAGAGAGACGTGTTATTTTTTCCCTCCCTTTTAGAATGACTGCGAATTGTCCTGCCGTGTTGCTCGCTCCCTTTCTAGGAGAGAGAGGTTTAAGAACCGTATCGTAAGTTCAAAGACACGGTCACAATAGACGTGAGAGTGTGGGGGAGGGGCGGTGATTGTGGGTGGGGGGAAGGGGAAAGAGGAGGGGCGGTGACTTGGCGTGACTCACTCTGGTGATTTCTTCTCTCTCTCTCTTCATATTTTGCCTCCCCTTTCTCTTCTTTTTCTTCTATTTTCTTCCCATCTTTTTTTCCTCTATGCGATGCGCCGCGGTGGAGTAGAGTAGTCCTACCCGTCTCGCGTCGCTGGAGGCCAGTCGCACGCACAGAACCGCAGCTGGAGGTCTAGTTCGTCCGTGAACACACGGAGCACGTGCCTTTCTCCCTCTTACGTCCACGCACTACTCTGCTGCGGATGTGGAGTGCATGTGGAGGATAACTTTTTTTTCCCTACTCCCCTCATCCCTTACGTTGATAAACCCACACGTCATCATTCCACGAGGGAACTATTTAACACCCCCCTGGGTCAGGCTCCGGTGCAATTCTCGGAAATATATATAATGGTCAGCAGAGACAGCGAAATTTAATCCAAGAAATGCTTTTGTTAATTGCTGTACTTTAAATTCCTTTAGAATTTGTGGTTGATTTCAGTTTCATGTTTTTTAAAAATGATAGGGCTGATTGGCGTACGATTTTCGATCATCAAACGAAGGTATAAAAAGTGTGGCGCAAATAGCGTCGAAAAAATAATGGAAATTTGAATATAAATGGAATAGTCTAACGTCTAGGCACATGAACATTCTTATCCGAAATCACTTTCGAAACATTTTTGATAAAAAGGTTTGTGACGATTTCCAAGCCATTTATAGCCTCTCGGAATCAATTCATGGATAAAAAATAGGGGAAATTTATATCACATTGGGATGCATCGGTCTTTTATCGATTTTAATCGATTTACTCCATTTACCCTGATTTCCCTTTGTAACTTCGATACATTTCGCACCATTGATTGACTTCGACAATTCAATGCCATATCACTTTTAAATCGATCATCATTATGGAGTAATATCTTATAATAGGGAGGGTTATCGGTAGGAGTGAAGTCGAGTATCAATTGGACATGGGAGAACTATCTGGAAATTCTCTAGTTCAAAACGATACATTATACCATCATATTATTATCATAGAGTTAGTTAGCAATTCCCCGAGCTGAAATTTCGGATAAGCCCCTTTGGTAAGGGTTTGAGGATACTGAAATGAATACTGCAGAGGGATATATGAATAAATTTACTCGCAGTTAGCACATTTATGATATTTGTAGTCTCGAAGTTATTCTCTGGTCTGTTTATCTCCAAAGGTAACTCTTGACACTGATTAACCTCAAATACCAAAAACTCGAATCCCACCTCAGAAATGAAAAGGCTGCCGTAACTTCTTTTATGAGTGTGTTAAAATAAAGAGAAGAGACATTCAACTAGGAATATCTTCGGAAATACATGCGCAGTTGGTCGCAAAATTGTCGACTTGTCAACATTGGGTAATGATTGGCAGTGACATCGTATAAAGGCATATTAGATGAAAAATCATCGGCCATCGTCAACCCCACTACCAAACCTAATCTTATTTATGGATGGGTTTTGCGAATGGATATTAGGATTCCATTCATACTATTTCTTTCCTTTTCATTTAGTGAGGGCGATTTAGATACCCATGAACATATGTTTGATCGCAGGAATATGTACTGGAAAAGTAAGAGAGAGGTGTTTCTTTACTCAGGCCACAATTAGAATACGCAGAAAATATCTGGGATCCATAAAAGTAAAATTCATTTAAAGAATTGAATAAAAATCGGAGAAAATCTACTAGGTTTATTAAAAATTGCTTTGAAGAAGATAGCAAGCGTGACGGGTGTGCTGGAGGAATAGAGTTGGCGGCCACTTGATTCACGAAGAGAGTAGGCAAGAATTTAACAAAAGGTAGAAGGCACCTGACTTTCCATGCCACACAGAGGGAATTATTATGGCACCAAATTACATCGATAGATTCGACCAAAAGGGTAAAATAAGAGAGATATACACCATCACAGACATATACAAGCACTCGTTTTCCTTCCGAACGATTAACAAACCCGAAAAAAACGAACTTAAGGGTCCGAAAAAATTGAACTTGAATACTATAATTTGATGAGTTGATCAAACGCAACAATTATTTCATGTGTTGTACAGTCATGGGTTTGCGCGAAAGTATTTGTGCATGTGCTAGCATGTATTCAAGTGTATGTATGAACTAATAATCCTGAATGCATGGACGATATTCTTGCACACCCCACCACACGCCTTAGCATCGGCTCTCCGGGTATTATGTAGAGGGTCGATATCTCTCGGTATGCAAAACACGTATAAAAAGGCCTATGCCTCAATAGACAAACAAATGGAATGTAATTCCCTGAATTTCCAGGACTATTTAACAATAATTATGCGTTATACCTAAGCTACAAAAACCGTAGCAAGAAGGTGAAAAACCTCTTTTGTTTAGATAATGCTTGCACTCAATGCTTACTATATGTCTCTACTAATACTGACTGTACTGGATTCAGGCTAATGGCAGACTTTTAAAGAATGCCCACTCGGCTGTTCTCGGCACAAAGTAAATGCAGTGGACAAAACGTTAGAACAGGTGGTGTACGGAGAGTAATAATACTTATTTCGTTCTCTTTAGTTCGTTTTCACCCATAGCGTAGGAAACTCTCCCGGCTAATTGCTTTTATTCCCCCATGTTGGCGTGCCATCCTCAATCCCAGACTTCGCGTGCCGACAATAGCGGCAGTGCCACAGATTTACATCGCGGGGTCTAACACGGCGTGGCGTGCGATGCGGCGGGCATTATTACTACGCCCCCCCCAACCCTCTTAGCCCCCGCGCCCTGCCTACGCAGGTCTATTTGCGTCGGTAATATACGGCCACGGAGGGGAAGAGATACGGCGTCCCGAAGAAGCGAACCAACGCAGTTTTCTTTTTTTTTTTTTTGCCGGGCGACAAGACCGGAGACCGTCACGTCATCCGACTTCCCACAAATCCACCGCACGCGCTGCGGGCGGGCTGAAGTGCAAACTGCACCCATATATGCTCGCGCCTCCCCTTCGCCCCGCCCCCCCCCCCAACTCGCGCTGGAACGGTTCGAATGTGAGCATCGCGAGGGGATTTGTATTTTTAGCACCGCAAAAATGTCGACGAATCGGCGTCAAGGTGTAAATGGTCGGACTTCGTCGGTCTAGGTTGATTTTTTTGGACTAAATTTTCTTTGGACATGACTTGAAGGACAGAGCCATAAACGAGATATACCATATAGTATGTCACCATCATCACGAGTTATCAATCCGAGGATTCATCCACGATTACAAATTATCCTGCAAGCCACCGCAAGGGCGTGTGGGGCGAGTGTCAAGGCAAAATTTACATTGTATATGCAGAAATATTAGGTCATGTATGCATTTGAATACATATAAAATCACATATACAGCTCTCGTGCACGCAAACTACTGTAAATATCACATAATTATGATTGCTTTTTAACAATTAACCAACTATAGTATTCAATAATACTCTCGGGGTCTAGAGTTCAATTTTGTTATAATTGCGCATCGTGCGAGAGAAGAACGACTAATTGAAACTGTATACTACGGTGTCAGTCATATTACGAGAATTCGATCTGTCGGTGGCATACGGAATGAAACAAGCGGCCGGTGGTCGACTACCAATATAATTTGGTGCCATAATAATTGCGCCTCTGTGACGCCAGAAAACTCGAGTAAACTGCACCTATTTGAAAGTCATTTGGGCTTGCCGGCTATCTGTGTGAATCAAAAGGCTCCCGTTCTAAATCTTTCAACATAACGTAGAGGATTATTCGCTTCTTATTTTTTTTATTAATTCTTCTAGCAATTAGCAATAGTTAAGTTTGTCTGAAATTAATTTAACCCTTTAATTGGATTGGTAGATAGAGGCTCCCCAATCTTCTTACTCCCTGCCACACTCCTCATTCTCCAACAGCTCGTTGAACCAGCATTTTTCATTACTTGCTTCTCATAATTCATCCTGGGTGTCCCTCTGAAATTCCTTCCCTCCATGTATTTTTCAATTATCGTCTCCAGTACGCTTTCTTGCTTCAGTATACGTTATATCCAATTGGTTTTATCTTATTTTAGTACGCATCGTCCATTAGTTACTTCCTTCGTCCACCCTCAGAATTGCTCCTTTAAATGTTACCCTATTTATTTGAAAAAGGTACCATTGGTCTTAATTTCGACTAAATAAAGACTTCTACCTATCTATTTCATTTGTATCTTCTTTTGTAGAATCAAGTTTCCATCCTCTCCAATTTTCTGTTCTCTTGCTGCTCCTATCATCCAAGTAACACACACGTAGAAAAAAAGAATATATATATATATATATATATATTTATTAATTTGTGTGTGGATATTATTATTGGTATTCCACTGGTTAAGAAAGGTTAAGACACAACCTAGCAAAATGCACATCAATACATTTACTTGGATTTTTTAAAGTTTTTCGGGTACCAGATCTTCCTGAAAAATAGCTGACCCCCTTACTCTGATGTGTGATTTTGCAAACGACCACACACACGAGCCTAGCAATGGGTGAAGCATAGCGTAACAAACAGACCTTCGGGTTGATTACTAATATTTATACATAAATATATAATAACTTAATAATTATTCGGTACCCTATCGGTTAAGGTAGGTTTTCGATGGACACAACTACCAAATTAATATTTTGTTTTTTTTTTCATAAAAGAAAAACTACCCAACAACATATTTTTTACATTTCAGAGGTCTTTTCGCCTCCGCTTAACGAAGAAGAATAACCTTCTTGGAGTGAATGTGGTAGGATTACTGATGGTTTAAGATGATGAGGATTACAAGGGGAGAGGTGGAGAGTTGCCTCTGTGGTGGTGAGGAGGGAAGACTGGCTTTCGGTTGTTAGTGTAATTGGCTTAGAACGGGCGATTCAAAAGCTCTTTGCAGTCAGATGTGCACCAGCTCCCGTGTTCTCACCTCAATTCTGCCTGCTAATTCCGGCAGGACTTCAGATACGGTAAGGGTGAAGCAGTCAATGAAGGATTAATTGTGGAAGCGTTATGATTAAGAATGGGGGGAGATTGTTAAGATGGTATGAGGGACATGCATTCAGATTGGATGAAGTTAGATGGGCAGGTGCCTTATTTAATGAAAAAAGACACAAACACACAAAGGAGGTGGAGAAGAACACTAAAAACTACTTCGAATGATGTGAAATGACACAAGACTGGAAATGACTAAAAAAAATGTAGACTAAAGCGAACCGAGAGGAGATGAACTATTGAAATAAGGATTCGATAAAATTAGACCTTTGTGAAGCACATATCGCAATAAAATACTTTGACAGTGATGTTTGAAATTTAGTTTCCCACCACGTCGACTCCGTATCCCCTAACTGAAACTGACTCAAGGGGAAATACGTCGATATAGATCTAGAGCATTCTGCCGATATTTCTCAATAGGTCTTGAAAGAATATAATTTCTTTCAAAATATTTTACATCTATTCCCGATACCTTATATGCAACATACATATCACAAATTTAAATTGCCATGAATGGCCATCTTATCATCGTTACCGACTCTTCGCCACTAGTTACCTTCTGAATATGACGTAACTGGACGCTGTAAAGCAATATGCCGTAATTGCAGTACATATCTACTTCAACAAACAATATCGATTCACGACGTTAACTTTGGATATATATTTTATTCATAGATGCATATATATATATATATATATATATATATATTTTTTTTTTTTAAGGTAATCTACCGGTTAAGGTAGGTTTTTGGATGGACCCAACTATCAAATAAATATTTTGTGACTCCCCACCTAGCAAACTAATCTATATCAGGTCCCTCTTCATCTCGGTGTACTTCTTTCCTCCCTTCATCTCGTCCAACATCCCTATCCTGTTCCTACCCTTACCTCGCTTGCCCAACATTCTTCCCTCTATTACCCTCTTCAACATTCCACTACCGCTCAATACGCCCTTCATCCATTTTTCCTGCCTCCATAGGATTTCTCTCAACAAACCCCTCTCCTCCCCCACCATTTCTAGTACTTCCTCATTTGTTTTCCTTTCGGTCCATTTCACCTTTTCCATTCTTCTCCACACCCACATTTCAAAAGCCTCCAATCTACGTCTATCCTCCTGCTTCAGCGACCACGTTTCCGCGCCGTACATAGCTACGCTCCATATCAGAGTTTTTACGAGTCTTGTCTTAACATCCCTACTCAACGTCCCCGTCATCAACTCCCTCCTCCTTGAGAAAGCCTCCTTGCCCAGCGCAATTCTTCTCCTTACGTCCCTACCACTTTGACCGTGTTGGTCCAAAACACTTCCGAGATATGTAAACTGTTCTACCTGCTCTATTTTTTCCCCGCCTATTTTAATATTTAGCTTAGCTTTTTTCTTTCTGGAAAATCGCATAACCTTTGTTTTACTAATATTGATTGTCATCCCATATTTATCGCACTGAACCTCCAATTCACTCAACAATGCTTGCAACCCCTTGGCTGACTGAGCAACTAATGCTTGGTCATCAGCAAACCTAACCGATTTTACGAATTCCCCTCCGACTTTCATTCCTACCTCCAGTTCTTCCCATGCCTCTTTAATCATTTCCTCTACATATACGTTGAACAGTACCGGTGACAATGGGCAACCCTGCCTTACACCTCTTCCTAACACTGCCCATCCGGACTCTCCGTTCCCCACTCGCACCTGAGCAGTCTGAGACATACTATATACAGGTTGCGGATCAGTCTCCTGTCCCTCCAATCCATTCCTATTTTCTGCAATACACGCATTAATTTTTCCCAATTCACTCTATCAAACGCTTTTTCGAAATCTACAAAACAGGCAAAAACGTCCTGGTTGTATTCTATATTCCTCTCGACTAGTGATCTCATTACTGCAATGGCATCACGCGTACCTCTTCCTTTCCTGAACCCAAACTGATCATCCCCTAAGTAATCATTTGCCTTACTCTCTATCCTTTTGTTGATGATCCTGAGAATAACTTTAGCTGCGTGGGATATCAAACTTATTGTTCTGTAATCCTCACATGACGAAGCCTTTGCCTTTTTTTGGAATAGGAACTAACACCGATCTCACAAAATCTTCATATATATATATATATATATATGTATATATATATATATATATATATATATATATATATATAATGTAAATTCACTAACTAGTCGACACAAACACAGAAACTAAAACAGATAAAAGAGGGACTCATTGGTTCTCGAATTTTCGGTGGTACAACCACCTTCCTCAAGGAATTAGGAACAGAGTTCTGTATATATATATATATATATATATATATATATATATATACAGGAATAATGTGAGAAAGGTTATAGCATACTCTGCAATGTATATATATTTTTATATATATTTGGATATACTAATTTATATAATATACCAGTGTACTATAATTAGTATTTATATAGTATGTATAAAACCATAAACACAGTAATCAACCCGAAGGTCGGTTTAGTAGGTGATGGTAGAGCTCACCCATGTACCAAGCCCGACAGCGTGTGAATATTCACACATCAGGGTAAGGGGGCTACTTCCTTTCCCTGTGCCGGTTATGGTTACACAGGAAGATCTGGTACCCGAAAAATCAACTAGCTTGGGTGGAGCTGCAGGTGCCCAGAGTGCCTAGCCCGGGAATCGAACCCGGGACCCTCCGGTCAGTAGTCCAATGCTCTACGCACTGGACCACCGCGACCCACATATATATATATATATATATATATATATATATATATATATATATATATATATATTATTAATAATAAAGGCTTCGTCATGTGAGGATTACAGAACAATAAGTTTGATATCCCACGCAGCTAAAGTTATTCTCAGGATCATCAACAAAAGGATAGAGAGTAAGGCAAATGATTACTTAGGGGATGATCAGTTTGGGTTCAGGAAAGGAAGAGGTACGCGTGATGCCATTGCAGTAATGAGATCACTAATCGAGAGGAATATAGAATACAATCAGGACGTTTTTGCCTGTTTTGTAGATTTCGAAAAAGCGTTTGATAGAGTGAATTGGGAAAAATTAATGCGTGTATTGTAGAAAATAGGAATGGATTGGAGGGACAGGAGACTGATCCGCAACCTGTACATGTCTCAGACTGCTCAGGTGCGAGTGGGGAACGGAGAGTCTGGATGGGCAGTGTTAGGAAGAGGTGTAAGGCAGGGTTGCCCATTGTCACCGGTACTGTTCAACGTATATGTAGAGGAAATGATTAAAGAGGCATGGGAAGAACTGGAGGTAGGAATGAAAGTCGGAGGGGAACTCGTAAAATCGGTTAGGTTTGCTGATGACCAAGCATTAGTTGCTCAGTCAGCCAAGGGGTTGCAAGCATTGTTGAGTGAATTGGAGGTTCAGTGCGATAAATATGGGATGAGAATCAATATTAATAAAACAAAGGTTATGCGATTTTCCAGAAAGAAAAAGGCTAAGCTAAATATTAAAAGAGGCGGGGAAAGAATAGAGCAGGTAGAGCAGTTTACATATCTCGGAAGTGTTTTGGACCAATACGGTCAAAGTGGTAGGGACGTAAGGAGAAGAATTGCGCTAGGCAAGGAGGCTTTCTCAAGGAGGAGGGAGTTGATGACGGGGACGTTGAGTAGGGATGTTAAGACAAGACTCGTAAAAACTCTGATATGGAGCGAGCTATGTACGGCGCGGAAACGTGGTCGCTGAAGCAGGAGGATAGACGTAGATTGGAGGCTTTTGAAATGTGGGTGTGGAGAAGAATGGAGAAGGTGAAATGGACCGAAAGGAAAACAAATGAGGAAGTACTGGAAATGGTGGGTGAGGAGAGGGGTTTGTTGAGAGAAATCCTATGGAGGCAGGAAAAATGGATGAAAGGCGTATTGAGCGGTAGTGGAATGTTGAAGAGGGTAATAGAGGGGAGAATGTTGGGCAAGCGAGGTAAGGGTAGGAACCGGATAGGGATGTTGGACGGGATGAAGGGAGGAAAGAAGTACACCGAGATGAAGAGGGACCTGATATAGATTAGTTTGCTAGGTGGGGAGTCACAAAATGTTTATTTGATAGTTGTGTCCATCCAAAAACCTACCTTAACCGGTAGATTACCTAATAAAAATTATTATTAATATATATATATATATATATATATATATATATACACATATATATATATATATATATATATATATATATATATATATATATACTTATTTATTTGTAGTCATTACATTGATATTCACTCGAGAGTCGAAATGGTAAGGGACGCATTCCAAATTCAGACGAGGACATCGAATTTACTCACCGGGGGCGCCATGCAAACAAAGAGCGTGGTGCCATTAATATAACGATAAGATCCCACACCTTAATATCAAACACCTCCTCCTAACACCCTGATCGCATGGATGATGAAGGGGATGAAGGATGGTGGAGAGAGGAAAAAGAGCACGTCGCGAGCGTGGAGAAAAGCAAACGCAGGAGAGGTATTAAAAGCGCGACAGTGGGTGAGGAGGAAGCGCCAAAGGTTAAGCCGCCAGGTCTCCAGCTGAGCGGTTGATGCGTCGGCGATCACGGCCATTTCGCAGCAGTGGCGGCGGAGGGCGGGCGTAGTCGCACCAGGAGACGGGACGCGGCGATTAGGGGCGTGCGGGCGGGGTAGAACGCCCCCCCACGGAGCGCTGCGCGGAGCACGGAAGCGGGAATTATGGGAGTCAGGGGGGTCGTATTAACGGCCTGCGGTGTGAGCTCTGGGCGCCATAAGGGGCCGTATGCTCCTGCCTCCCTCCCTCACCCCCCTCTATTGCAAGCAATACTTTTAAATGCTCCGCAACATGACGTTGGGGCAACTGTTCTGATAACCGCCAGGGCAATGTGCTGGCCTTCATAAAATTAGTTTACAAGCACGCCACTCAAACAATTAATGCCCAAAAGTTAATAAAAATTATATTAAGATTTATCCATAGTTATATCTTATTTCGTGTCACTACACAATCCCTGAGATGGTCATAACTTTGTATACATATAATTGTACGTCGCGAACGAGGATAAAAGCAAACGCAGGGGAGGTATTAAAAGTGCGACGGTGGGCGAGGAGGAAGCGACGATATTTATCGAAATCGCAAGATCAAACTGATGTAAGCAATATTTTATTGTGGAAAAATATATTGTTTCAGGAAACGAATTTTATCTGCCTTTCATATCAAGATCTTACGGCAGCATAAGAATACTCTCAAAAGTCTCACATCCTGCAGCTCGTGGAAATGTTTCGCCTTCTATCCCAAGATCCATCTGGGCGAATAATGGATGGAAGCTTGGAAGATGGATTCACCTGTAGATGTGGAAACTAATGGTTTGGCTAACATATTATAAATCACCAATAGTTCAACGAAGAATATATTTTAACTTCAATAAGTATGTGCAAACGTTTCCATTCCGATTTTAAATATAAATGCTATCGAACAAGTGTGTTTAAATGATTAATTAATTATTTTACGAATACGTTTTTCTTCTTTCCCATGAAATACTCATCTGACATGCTGCGAAATACGCGTTTTTGGTTCAGCTCAACACTTTTGTATAAGATAACTGATTACTAGACACGACTGGTGGAAATTTACACATTGCACTGTGGGCACATTACACCCAATTCTCTCCAGTACTAGATACCATCGAGCGGCAAAATTATCAACAACCAACCTGAATTAAGTGAACACTAATGTTTTCGGAATAGCCATCCTATCTTGATCGCAAGACAATTAATTAATATTCCAGAGGGTGAATAGACGACCAATTATTTGAGGAGGGTAAAATATCAAGAAGCTGGGACAATAATGGAAATAGGAATGTTTTTGCGTGAAAGAGAGGTTATGAGGAAGCGAAGACATTAGAAACGAAGTTGAGGGATTCGAAATAAAAGGCAGACTCGAAGCTTTGAAAGTGAGTCGAACACTACCCATCAAACCACATTCGTAATTTCGAATTTTATATTGATCAATTTAATTGGTATATAATCTCAGATTGACTGTGACGCTAAGCTGAATTGGAACGTAATCGAGACGAAATTTCTTCGTCGATTCACTTGTAATGTTGTTTCAAGCAATGAATACATACTCGTAACAGATTTAATTTACAAACAGTATTTCGCCGAGTAAAATGGAAAAATAGGCATTTTTGTCAGCTATAAATCATGATAAACGCAATTTAGCTCATTTCGATTTTAGTTCAAACGAATCGAATTAGGTAATCCAGATCTGTTACGATACAAGCGAGGGTATAACCAAAATTATTTCGAATGATGAGAAATGATTATACAAATTATTTCGCAATCATTGGTAAAGGGATACATCTACGCGTTTCACGAGAGAAAAACAACTCCAGCAATAACTTAAACGTTCAAATAAACGAGCCCGACGAATTAAGCGGATCACGGTGACGTCGGAGGAAACCAAAAAAACATAACAAGAAGAGTTTGGAAATCCGGTCTAGCTGGAGCGCTGCGGTCGGTTGTGGGGGAGGACACACTAAACCTCCTCCTCGTCTCCCAAAAACCCTTTCCCACCACCCACACCGTCCCTCTCTCGTACAACTACTCCGCTGCCTCTCAAAATCTCCATCCCTCCCTATAAACGGAACAATCGACGAACGGTGGACGGAATCTTTAATGACCGCCGTCGGCCGCCGGGACAGCAATGACCTGCGACCTCCCCCCGTATTCCCCCTCCCATCGCCCAACCCCCATTCCCCTGCTCTTTTAAAAGTCAATAGCCCCTTCTCCTCCCGCCCCCCGGTTTCATCACCCAACTGCCGGTTGCCGTCCACCCACTCTCGCGAAGGGTGGGTGCACCCAGCATCCGGATATGCGGCCCTAATCCTATCGTGGACGACAAGGCGAGGTCCCCACAACATAAACTGGCTTTCTTCAGTCAAATCCTCTGAAGATAATAATAAGTGATTAACATCGCAGATGACATTTGAACAGAAGCGCGGATGTCGGACGAAGACGAACTTTGGTAACTATAAATCTACATACGTAAACTTTACGCATGATTACACATTTTAAAGATTAGCTGCGACTTTTCAGAAGTACTCGACATTTCTCTCCTCTAATTTGAAATAAAACGTCGAGTACTTTTGAATACTCCCAGAAAATGTGTAATGGAATCGGCAAAATGGTCGGCGGAAGCCCCAATTTTAAGACTGCATTCATAAACATTCTAAATCTCTGCAGGGATTTTCTCATCATCAATTAATTTGATATAAACTTATTTTAAAGTAAACACCCTGAATTTCTGAGCAAAAACGGGACCGTAAAGGAATGTTGAAATAATAATAAAACAATAATTGAGGGAATGAAAAGAACGTACGAAAAGCTGGTGAAAGCATGGGAAAAGAATTTATTACCGCAATTTGGCAAAATAGGCCCACCACTGACTCCAGCCGATGAATAAAAGCGAGTCAGACTCAGGGAATCTTGATTTGACCGAAGAGTATAGTCAAAATATATCCGAATATTAACAATAGAGATTGGCCGTGAGATGGAGCCTGAAGGCCGTAAAGCTCAGCCAGAAGATAGAATCAGAATTGACAATGACAATCAGTCAGTTTTTATTTGCAGGTGAAAATGTAAATCGCCACTTTCGGTGGCAACCTCTTGAACGCATGTGATTTTGTATCGTGCATTGTACCTGATATGTCAAATAAATCGTTGTACCTGCTCCGACGAACGAAGTGCGTGGAAATGTTAAAATTTAAAAATTACTCTTAAAACATTTTAAATTGAAATTTGTTTAATTGGCATATATCAATAATTTTGAATGTAATTATACCTCGTATAGCTAGTGCAACTGCCCCTTGTGGCGGCTTGAACAGTATTGTGGGGAGGTAGATTATACATATTCTGAGCATACGGAGCCAGTCGAAAGATTATGAGAGGTACCTACAATATTTAAAGAGCCAATATTGAAACCTAATAATCTCAGGATGGAATTCTGCTGCGAACAGAAGATACCGTTGCTCGCTCTCGATATTTAATTTCCATAGCGCGCTTCTATTATAATAGAAATTTCGATGCACGGAATTTTCTTTTTTCAATGTCCTAATGTGTAATTAAAAAGGAACTACGCTAACCTAATCTACTACTTGCATGCGCCGGGCATGAAGGTTTCACTCGATGTTCAATTGCAGTTTTTTTTTAATATGAGACGCATATTTTGAAAATTATCACTTTACATTTCAAAAAATAACACATAAATTTTTATTAATGAGAAATAATATATTAACCGTGGACTACGCAGGATTTTGTAAGTTCAGCCGGTCGTAATTTATTACCTTCAATCGTTCTGGCATCAACGATTGCGTGTCAATACCATATAGACATCCTTTCAACTCGAAATAAAGTCATTGGGATAGGCTGAGGTTTTCAAGATGCTCTTTTAATTATTATTATAGGTAATCTACCGATTAAGGTAGATTTTGGATCGGCCTAATCTTCCAAATAATACTCCTATCTTTCCTAACAACACACATCACTGCTATACAACAAGTCCCTCTTCAATTTTGCTAACTTCTTTCCTCCTTACATTCCGTCCAATATCAATATCCTATTCCTGCCCCTTCCTCACTTGACTAGCTTTTTCCCCTCTATCACATTTTTCAACGTCCCATCCCCCTCCAAAATGTTCTTCATCCATTTTTCCTGCCTCTTAATGATTTCTCCCAAAAAAACTCCCTCTCCCTTCCCCCCCCCCCATAATCAGCACTTCCTCAATTGTTTTCCTTTCTGTCCAATTCACCTTCTCCCTCCTTCTCTGCAACCACATTTCAAAAGTCTCCAGTCTACGAATACCCTCCTGCTTCAGTGACTATGTTTCCGCGCCATTCTAACCAAGCAAGAAGTAAATAAATTGTATATAATAATGTATATATATTGTAAAGTAATAAAAATAACCAAGCAAGAAGTTTAATAAAAATTAAATTCGGTTAAATGGATTTCAGTAGATATATTTTGTACAGATAATTAAATATTGTCCCGAAAAACATTACTTCATTGTGAATTATTGAACATCACGAATAATTTAAAATACAGCATTTGAAGCAATAGACTCGGGAAAAAGAGAAAGAGGTTTGCTTAAAACCTGCAAATCCTTTTACTTTACCGGCCATTCATACAAAAAATTTCGTAACTAGTAATCTATAATTGCCTTTTAAAACTGGAGGTACTTTACGATGTCTCTCTACAGTCGGTTAAATGTTTTGCTACTCGCTCTAACTCTTTCGGAAACTATCCCATGCACAGTTGAGGACAATGGTATCGATTATGATTTGGACTGATATCAAGCGAAGATAGCAAGAAGACTTATCTTGAAAGCATTTCTCACTTAAAAAATAAAATGATTAACTACACATGATATAAATTCCTTTGTGATATGAACAAAGGTCCCCTTGATCACAGTATCACCGCTGCATTACCATCGATGCATTTTATGCGAGACTAAATTCGAAGCCAATGCTCATGACAACATCAATGACAATGATTTTGTCTAATGGGCTGGATTTAATTAACAAGAAATGTTATGCTCACCGAGAGAAAAGAAGCCACTACACTTATCATTGCCATAATTTACACTAATGCACGACTGACAAAACTTAGACTAATGTGCATTGCATTAGAATATCAGAAACGTTATGGAAATTCGTCTATAAAAAAGTCCAAACAGGCTACGTTAAAGTTACAGCAGTTGCGATATCTCATTTGATTTGCTATTTATTTTAAATGACTAAGACAAAGGACCAAGTGATAATCAAGGTCTAACGTATGATCGCGATGGTGCGGTGGGTAATATACTGAATACCCCGGGTTCGAATCCCGGAGGCGGTAGATATTTTTCAGTGGTATCCCGATCCCTGCTTGAGGTACTTCGTGGAGTGAATTTTGAGCACGTCCGTCGGATGGGACTTTAAACCGCGGAACCCTTGACACCTTCCGTTAAAAGTAGGCTAATGTCGACGCCGGGTTTCTCTCCACCCTTCCTCCTTTCCACTCCATCCCTAATGGAGCAAATGACCTCAGCTGTTGGTTTCCTGCCCCTTGATCTACTACTTATAGGTAATTAAAGCCACCCACTTGAGAAAGTCTACGAAACTAGAGATGCAGCTCAATCATTATTTTTTATGGTAAAATAAAAAAATTAAAACGTTAATTTCTTTACCCCCATTAGTTTATTCACGATTAGCGATATGTGGTAACGAACGATAGAACATCAGCTAACATGAAGTAGATAACGTAAAAATTGCTTGCCGCTGTTTCTAAATTGGAAAATTTTAATCCGTTTTTATTATATGAAATACTGAATAATAATTTACTTCTTATCTTGCATATTAATTTCATGATCTAGCTCTAACTAGCTAACTCAGTTCGCCATTATGAAAGCATTTGTGAAGAATTCCCCACTCAAATTGCTTTCATATAATCGAGGTTATAGTGGATTTTTAAAACTAAATGAATTAAATGGCAAAACAAGTCAGTTCTTGCAAACCACTAAACAATCTTGGTTTAAACAACACTAGAGAAGTTAAACATCATCAATAACTACTCACCATTACGAAAGCCATTAGACGAGTTGACAAATCCAGCAATCTGCCTTAATCTTTACCAAAATACAGTAATGGAGCATGGAGTTAGGTCAGTGGTGGCTTACCTGTGAAATAGTAAAAGGAAATATTTTTTAAATTCAAATATACCAGATAATATATCTAAAGTATCACATATATTTTTCAATACTATTTATGAAATTTTCAATTTAATTTCTATAAATAATACAAATTTCCCATAAAATAACTACAAGTCAGACGAGAATATTACACACATTCACTTACAAAACTTATCTGCATCAGAATTTCTTCGACAAAACAACATTTATCTTACAAAAGTAGTGAACTTTAGATAAATTAGTGGAGACAATTGACTTTTTATCGCATACTGTTGCTAAAGTTGTTCGAATGATGGACTGATAATTTGATTAGACCTCCAGAAGTCAAGTAGAAACACCCAATTGGGTGGAAACCGAACTGTCGTGGAAAATTTTCACGACAGTTCGTTTCAGATATTCTATTCTTTTAGATATTTTAGCACTCTAAAAACGACCACTGTGGTGTGCGGCAGGGGGTTGAACATCGCCAGGTTCGTTGTGCCCTCTGAATACACTAGCTTAGGTCAAACATTAGCATTCAGACTATTTTTTTTAAGGATTCGTACGCAATGACTAGATTCTTAGACTAGCTTGAAGAACATGATTATGCGTTGAGAATCATTTTCCTTTAGAATACTCTCTAGATCCGTCAGATTTCAGTTATGACCAAATGACCTTTTTAACTTCAATTCCAACAGAAGCTTTTCATTTTGGATGTAATTAAATTCTGGAATTTTATTCATATGATGAGGGAAACGACCAGGTAACATGCATTTGCACTATATCCACCCCATACGATGACAACAACCAACATTGAACTTTATTTATTAATGACAACATTTCTAGAATTGACATGTCCGACATGGTAATTTCACTTTACTCCAAAATATTTACTCATCATTATTTTATGATATATAAAATAAAATTTCACGAATTTTCACAGGAGCGGAACATATAAAATGTTTTAAAGAATTATTAAAAAAAACGGGAAATCTTGATACATCTAATGCTAACTAACACATAACTTGATATGACATATTAATTTGTACGGTCGGAAAGTCATTTGACAAATTTTCTTTGGTGGTTATAGTTGCTTCAACGTACCCAACAAACGACACATTGAGATCAAAAGCACAGCTTGATTAAATGCGTTACCAGATACAATAAAGATTCAGGCAGACATCCATCTTGTTTGTAGAGAACCTAAGCTCTTTAAAAGATGCAGCTATATCCACCTTATAAAGTTTTCCATTTTGTCTAGAAGTTATATTTGCCCTCGATTGAAAGAGCTGAAGCAAAAGTAATTCTGTGATTGGGGAGAATTCGTCCTTAGTTTTTAAGGGAGTGCTACTTTAAATGTAAAGAGACGGGGAGAAAAGGGGAATTAACATACGTAAGTGCTAATGTCCTATCTCAACGGCCTGGAGACCACTCACTTCATAATGATATAGTTGCGTGCGAAGAGACATAATTCATTTTCTTTAAAAATAATTTAAATTTGAAGTTTTGTAAAACCGTCGAGGTCCCGATAGAGTACGATAATAATAATCATTTGTCTTTATTTCCAGAGATAATGATTGAAATGTTCACATGTGTAACCTCTGATAAACTTGTGCATGAATGCAAGGTCGCTATATAGAAATTCGTAAATGAGTCTGTTTTCTTTTTGCATCGTTCAATTGTTTTCAATTGCATTGTTAAATCGTTCAAGTAATTCTTCAATTACACCTTTTAATGGAACCTTTTATCGTACTATCGTTAATGAATACGGTACTAAATGTGAACACCCATTTCTCCAGATTGAATCCCCTTGACGGTTAAATATATCCCACAATCCTTAAAACATAAAATATTTCCAATTAAGTACCAAAAAAAAACGACTCCATTCTTTCCAAACGTCTCAACACTAGAGAAAAATAACGAAGGCCCCAATGGGATACCCAAGCTCACTTTTAAAGCCATATTAAACAAACACCAATTAGGAGAAATTTCAACCGCTCTAGAAATTAACCCGTCCCACAGAAACGTTTATTAAAATTAGAAAGGATTATTCTCAAAGGTTTTTCAACAGATTCTCACACTTTCTTTAGCCATCTACAACTCAACTTTGGGCAATTAAGAGCACTTTATAAATATATTTAACTCCATTCAAGAGAAAATATTAGCGTGACATCAGTGGCATCAGCGTGACCCAGTCATAAGCAGCTGAAGGGAAGAAGCCGCAATCAAAAGGATAGTGCACGTGTTGTCCCATTCGTATCTATTTCGAAGGAGTTGACATAGTCCTTGTGGGATGATTAAGACTATCCATGGATGGTGAAGCTCTTCGTGATGGAGAGTGCAAGTATTGTGATATGCGCAAAAATCATAAAGCTTGAGAAGAAACTATCCTATATCCTAAGGGATAAATTCAAGTGCGTCATAAATCCGAAACAAATGCTCAAAATATTCTGTTTTTTAAATTTGGCATGACTGAAGAATACCAAAGTCAATGTTAAACGTGTGTATTGATACTTCTGATGTCAAATTAGTCTCAAAGGATAGAGCTGAGAGATAAATAGGCTGGAAGTAATTTAAAATGACCATCGCTGTCGATGCACCCTGTCAAAATAAATAACTATCCATCTGCCGGGGAAAAATAAAATCACTGTTAATAACATCAGAACGAAATCAGGTACATACATTACTAAAAATAGAGAACGTAAATGTGTCCACAAAACCTTGGAGTTAGATTTTTAGGAAGGTACTGGGCATCTGAGTTGCCTTGCAACAAAGAAGGAATTATTACGGCCACTAAATTATATTGGTAGGTTCGACTACCGGGATTCACCCACAGATTCATGTAATCAACCTTCTCTCGCATGATATGCTATCAAAACAAAAAGAACCAAGGCCGCCGAAAAAAATAAAGTAGCTTGAACACTAGAATTTGAGAATTTTGTCAAATCCAATAATTAATTACATGATTCATGTAGGAATGCACGTGCACAAGAGTTTTTGTGTATGAGCTAACATGTATGACTGGTACCATTACATCCCACGCCACTCGCCCTTGTGGCGACTCGCGGGTATTCTAACTCTATTCATCTATTCAAATACTCCAATATCCATCAAACGGCGTGTGGCAAGGGGTGCAAGCGTCAAGTGAAAAAGGTAATTGATGAGGGAGATGGACGGTGTTCAAGGTGTGACGGATGGGAAAGCATATCCACTAAAAATCCCTGAATTCCCTATCTCAGTACGGTTGAATCCCTGTATTGTCCAGATGTACGCTAAATGCTTGTTGCAACTTAGTGATGAAGCGAGTTTAGGCATTTGATATTATTTCACATTTAACAAATTAAAAAAACATAAAGACCTGTTAGGTGTCATTTTAGGTAGCGATAAATTACTTTCCGAGGGGTAGCACAATTGAAATCCGCTTGGGCCGTATTTCAACTGCTCCCCCGAGCCGCACGTCTTCGTAAGTAGGTTTGCTCGCCGCCACTTTATTCAACACCCCGGTGCGATGGAAAGACAAATTGCTGCACCCTTTGAAGTGAAACGGCGACTGACGCTGTTTTGTTTCTACTTTTCCCGGCACATTCCCCACGAGCGCAAACACGTTCACTTCCGGTGATTCACATACTGCAGCACAGAGGAGAGGCGACGGCGAAGTTCTTTTGTGTTAGTGTATGTGTGTGTATGTATGTGTTTGTGTATATATATATATATATAAACCATAAACACAGTAATCAACCTGAAGGTCGGTTTTGTAGGTGATGGTAGAGCTCTCCCATGTACCAAACCCGACGGCGTGTGAATATTTACTCATCAGGGGGGCCAGTTCCTTTCCCTGTGCCGGTTATGGTTTCCCAGGAAGATCTGGTACCCGAAAAATTAACTAGCTTGGGTGAAGCTGCAGGTGCCCAGAGTGCCTTGCCCGGGAATCGAACCCGGGACCCTCCGGTCAGTAGTCCAACGCTCTACCAACTAGACCACCGCGACCCGCCTACATATATATATATATATATATATATATATACATATAAAATATATATGTATGTACGTAAAAAATATAATGTATATGTACCAATGTATATATGTACCAATATGTCTCTCTCTCTCTCCTGCACGGTTATTCACATTATCGTATCCCCATTACTTTTTTTCTCAGCTCGTGTTTGCTGTTTGTCCATTTGTTGCTACATACACGATAGCCGCTGATAAAAGTATCATTTTTTTCCGCTTCAAAATCGGGCATTAAATGTACTTTTGCCCTTCCGGGACGACGGATCTCGTTGGTTTTACCCGCACTATGCCGGACCGCTCCAGCAAGGGAGCGTGTAGCGGACGTTTCCTGTCGGCCATTAACGCGTTGTATTATGGAAATCCGTACCTCGGTGATCTTGAATGCTCACGTTCTCTCCCCCACGCCATACTAAATCCACCCCTCCCCCCCTCCTTAATTTATGCCAATGGTCTCGCTCCTAGTACGTAGTAAAACGCTGCACGAAAGTTCTCTCGGCGGAGAACCACTAATCACCCGCGGCTTTTCAAATCTTTTTTATTTTTTGGTACGGTCCGTATTTTGTATCACCGTGAACTTAAATCTAGGAGAAACTCGTTTTAAATCGTGATGAATTCTTAGGGAATAATAAAGGGCCTTCCAACTTGCCGGTTCCCGTGGTTTATTTGCCCACGGTAAGGCTGGACATGGAAACATTACGGTGGAATTACAGAAGCCAATTATAAAATATTTTTTATTTTGATTCCCATTCCCCATACACCGCCCCATACCCGCGTGCAAGAGAGGTTAGGGAGCTATCACTTACAGCATCATCTACTTAATTTTCAAATGAGGACTCAAAGAAAAAGGTATTATTAAAAGTTTGTGTTCAATGAGACTTGATGTCAGCTAGAAATGTGTAACATGCTATTCTAATTTTCCATATTTGTGATCCTTAGAAAAAGCAAGCTGGGAGGACAATCCCCCTCCCCCCGCGAGGATATCATGACGGTGAAATATATCTTTGAATCTTCATATTATAGTGTGATACCATGGAAATGAAAGACCTCTGACGTAAGTCACGCGGAAGTTGTTAAAATAATTTGGGTCATTTAAAAAAAGTACCCAACTAACGGTTAAAAAACATTTGCTTCTGTAACTGATACCCGCTGTAAAAATCCTCATAATGCCTAACATGACGAAAATTACATTTGTCATTATTTGTTAGTTCAGTTTTCACTAACGTTGTCACGCCCTCCTTACCGTGTCGTCATACTGTTCATATCGTAAGACGCATGTTTGAGGCCTTAAAGGTCCCGATGTGGTAAGGTAGATTAAAAGCATTCGCTATCGAAGGAGGGATTAGTGGAAGGAAGGTCTAGATGTTACCTAATTAAAATAAGGCGTTTATAAATGAACTGCATTGATGAAATATAACCGATTCATCAAATATTACAAATACTTTTCTACGAATGTGATGGGTAGACGATAGTTTTAGCGCGATGAAAAGAAGATGGGACATGATGGAAATGCAATGCTGTGAAAGGAGTGATGAAAATAAAATTGATAGCCACAATAGAAAGCGAAAGAGAACTTCGAAGAGTGGTTGAAGAGAAATAAGCCGAGGGAAAAAGCTCGTAAGGAGAAGATGGACAGTGGAACGAACCAACTGGACAAATCCTTAGTCGCATTACCTTATTGTACTGAAGGCCAAAAGGCTGAAGGAAACAGAGAGCGGAAGAGGAACCGAGGAAGGCCTTGGATGAATTAAATGAAGCAGGTAATGGAAAAATGTCAGTTCAAGGAGTGTGAGGGAATGAAGAGGTTCTACATCTAGAGTGTATCCTGCAATCCAAAGCTGTGGTGTGCGGCAGGGGACGATTGTACAGCAGGCATACAATTTCAAAATTGAAGTTTTTCATGGCTGTCAGTCACAATAAATATAGTATGTACAATAATTCAGTGAATGAAAACTGCAGGTGCATGAAATACGGCTCTTAATTCGTGTCTCTTCGAATGAAAGACTAACTATTGGTGACCAGAAGGACAATACATTTGGTATGTTAAAGGTTGGTAGGGAACGGGATGGTTTGGAAAGTTTGCGACCAATTCATGAATCGGTAAGCCATGATGGTGACGATGACGGAACGATACTCAATGTTGTCATGAACTTGCCAGTCGAAGTAGCTGTGAATATTAATGTATGGAGGGACATTAGCTAAATATCCCTTTTCATCAAACGATGATGTGAACGAAAATGGCGTGCCCAAACAACGATGTAGATTTCATTTTCGACTGGGACAACGATAAAGGGAAAAATTCAGGTGGGCGAAATTTTTCCTCTAAACATTGTTTCATCATATTTACCCACAGAATACGATCTTAGCTACGATTTAATTACGCCCATGTTTCAATCGGCTTTACAACATTTTTTTCCATTACATTTCGCCCGCCGAAGATATCTGCCTCCGCACGCACTCATGCGTAGGGATCACAACGGAAAACGTGATCATTGGGATGGCTTCGCCAACCTCACCACGTCCCTTGCGGCTTTGACGAACACACTGAACGCGGAAAGCTGTCGCAAATAATAATAATCTCTGGCCTGAGTCAGCGCTGGAGGTGATTCGACGCTCGCTCCCGTCCGATTCCAGGTAAGGCGTAGGGGATGAGAATAATGCGCTCCACGTTTGTAATTGATTCAACGCCAAGGGGGGGAGCTAAAGGGGGTGGGGGCTAACGGAACTAATGAGCGGTCGTCTCCCTCCACATCCCCGCCTCTCTGCTTTTGCCGCCCTCTCCATGACGACCAGGACACTGTTTCTATTTCAACATGCTCAACAACCACAGCGGGACTCGCGTGGGTGTTTGAGGGAGGTGGGGTGGAGAATTAAAAGGAGATTTCAACAAAATATAAGCATCGTTGTCCAATAAATATAAATTAAAACATATATTTTGAAAATTGGGATTTCACCAAGTCGTGCTGTTATTTTCAAATTCTGTACTTAAGTAATAAATATTTGCTGAGAATTGCAAGTGATTACCACAAAATGAGAAACAGTATGTCTTCTTTCACTCAAATTTTAACTAGTTTTTCACTATTTTGAACGGATATGTCAGCTTCAAGTAGGTACGTTCACCGCTTTTGGGTTGGAACTAGTTATATCTACCAGAATAAAATTTTAATGAAAGTATACCCAGAGTTTCTCATTTTATGAACTCCTCACAACTGAACCTGACACCATCGAATATGCATATTAATTCAGTGGTAAACTTATGTTAATTTATAAAAGACAAATATATCTATGTGGATGCAAATAATAGGGGCAAAACGTGATGCTACGAGGTGATTCTGTTGATTTTAAACCAGTTTTGTAAAATTGACGGTATAACTGATTGTTTGAGACGTGAATTTATGGAATTTATTAATTTTATAATGAAAAACTACGACTTTGATATTCCACAGTACTTTATTTAGACACAACTCGAGTTTTGACGTTCAAAGTCATCAGGAACTGAATCTTAACAGACATCCGTCTTAAAATACTCCTGTCTATATCCCTCCCGCCTACCTGAGTGTAACATATATAGAAAGGTGGATTTCTGTAAGATTCAGAACCTGATCATAACATTGAACGTTGTAACCCGGGTCGTGTCTAAATAAACTAATTTGCAATTACAAAGTTACAGCTTTTCATTATAAACGTAATGAATAACAGTAAAAAAGTTAAGAGTAAAAAAACAGTAAAAAACGAACAGTAAAAAAGTTAAAAGAGTCTTCACTCACAAGACAATTCAACATTCGTGTGCAATATTCTTATGTTTTCGGCAAAGAATTCAACCAACTATCCTCTTAGTTCTACATTAGTTCTCATTAAAAATAAATTCAAATAATATCGCAGTATTCGTCCACTGAGTTTCCTTGAGGAATTGTTTCAAAGAACAATATCATACTACGCAAGCCAGACGCTCGGGTAATCAACGCAAGAAGTAGAGTCACTCGCCGCCAATTTTTCGAATTCGTCACCATAATAAATAAATAACGTATTTCCCACCTCTCCACCCACGAATTACGTACTTATTGCAGAAATATTTTTGTCAATTTTCCCCATTTCCACTAATGAATGTGATAATCGCTAATTTGACTGAATACAGGTAGCGGACAAGCTGTTCGCTGAGTCTCTTCAGCGATGTGCAGACGCAATGGATCAAACGAAATCATGCTACCTGCATACATGTACTGGCACGCAGCAGTATTTTAAGCATCAAAGTAGATTTGGAACACGTGTTACATGGCAATGGCAATCAATTCCATCCCTCTGTCTGTACACACTTCGCAAAAACACCGCCTAGGGGAAGCAAACATAATTAATGGTCGACCTCTAACGTAACAGCTTACGGCCATGAATCTTAATTCGGCCCCGGTGATAACCTTCGTAGGCGGTGCCATAACAATCACATCATTGTTTGGAGGGAACAATAATTACGAAAGAAAGCGGTCTTCTTCCTTCTATTTATTTTCCTCGAAATCTCTTTCCTTTCTGCAAGTTGTCGTGTGCTCAAATCTCGCTTGCAAACGCATGTTTGTGCCTGTGTGTCTGGTTAGTGCGTCTATTATTTGGGCCCCCACGGACCTTTATATTCAAATGAGCCCCCGGATTGGTCGTTTATCATTGCGTCATGATGCGGCAGTAAGAAGAGGGTTGCCCTCCACCCCTCCCGCCCTCCGACCCGCCCCATTTTGAGTATAGGGGTGGGGAGGGATGCGGTGGGGAGGTAGGGGGGGGCCGAGAGAGAGAGAGAGAGAGAGAGATGTGGGGGTAGACGAAGTGGAAGCAGAGGGTCGCGATGAATATTCTTAATGGGAAAGAGGAGCGGACTTTCACTCCTGCGCCCTTGTCTCGGCCATACGGTCATGGGCGGATTTGCGAACTTGAGGATTGGGGATCTGCAATGCATCCCGGTACTGTGCCGACCCCTGAGAGTTCCTAAGTAAAGTTCCTTCTCTATTTTTCTACCAAAATTGCGGATTTTGTCTTTCAGTGGTTTTATAAATGGAATTAGGAAAAAAATAATAACTCACTGAAAATCCCTGGCTTGAAGTAAAATGTTTTTCGTAATTATTGATGTACCATAGGCTTTTCAACAAGGTGGCTACAGCCCTGTATTAGAGAACTACTCTTGACTTTTGAAAATTTTCCAGGCTGAAGTTTTCATAATTCCTTCACATAGTGATTAAAGCGAAAAGACTTGAGTATTTAAAAGGAAATTTACCCCGTATTGAATGGAGTTTTCTTCATTCTTAACAAACAGATGGATAGAGTTGAAATTATCGTAGGTGCGTTTCTTCGGCTTTTTTCAATATCCTTCTAGATAAATGCAATGAAGTGTTCACGTATGACTAGATTTATCTGTTAAGTCTACGACTTCTACACAGTACCCTGATAGCCTACGTAATGGTTTGTGATCTACTTGGCACCATGTAGAATTATTAGGATTAACATTAGAATCTAACACATATTTTCGCATAAGGCACGTGGATTGACTATTGTATTTACATGGATGGGTGGAAATATTAAATGAGGTTATGAATATGCATTTGGGTAATACAAATATTCAGGACACTTCCAGACAAATTTCATGGACTGAAGACAATATTTTATAATTGCTAATAACTGTAGAAACGCACCGGAATTAAAATAGAAATAATTAAAGTAATCGTGCCTTTGTTATTTAATTAGGCTAAACATGTTAGATGAGCTTTTGTTGCAATGCTTTATTTCAAAATGAGGTTTTCAAATCATCCCAGTTAAAAATGCATTGGAGGGTATTAGTACACGTTTAAATTATACATGTGTTTAAATAATATGCACAAGGAAAATAATATGTCGCATATTTATTTTAATTGCAATATATTTCTAGATCATCCAGAACTGTTTTCGTTAAGAATATTTCAGCATTAACATTGTTAACCTCATTAACGTGAACAAATACATTCCTGTTACAAAATAATTATGAAAGAGTGGAACATACAAGTTTTATTTTAATTGAGTTGATGTTGTCAGTCGTTCCCGCACGTTCCAGCATATAACTCGCCAGGCGGTAACGAGTTAAATCGGTTCAAAATTTGCTGCTGTGCATCAAGATAATACCTACCAGAAAATCATTAAATTACTTGTGCCAATGCTTGTAAATATGTGTATTCTCATTAGGTACGTTAGGTAGATGGAGCGAGTTCAAGTGATAATGGATGAGAACCAGAGGGATAGGAAGAGGTTCGTTCTAGTCGGACAGGATTCGGAATAATTGTAATAGATAATGATAATAAAAAAATACAAAACGGAAAATTAAATAAAATCAAGATGTAAATTACGAGATAGAACCGAATTAGGCAACTCGGGACAGATAGCATACCCTTCGTGGTGTGCACGCATCAGAAGAATGTGTGGGTGAGCCTTAAGGAAGCTTAGGTTTCATTAGACGGGTCATAGAAAAATTTAATGGGTAAGCAAGAGAAAAGTGCTACTTTACGTCTGTCAAAGACACATTTGGAAAAAGCGGCAAATATTTTGGATTTATGGAAGAAAACGTAAATTAAAATATTTCGAAAAGATATTGTTAAAGATTGCTACGAGAAGAGGGTAAGCGTGACGGGTTTTTTTTCGAGGGATTAGATTGGGAGTCTCTTTCATTTACGAAGAGAGCAGGCTAGAAGTATAGATTTTTAGCAAGGCATGGGACACCTAATTTTACTTGTGATACCGGAGAAATATTACTATGTTTCTAAATTATAATAGTAGATTCGACCAACAAAAAAGACACCGTCACCATCAGATTCAAGTACTCGTTCGTCCAGCACACGTCATACAGTCATATTAAAATTGACCCCTAGCGCGCAAATATATTTACTTATCGCGAAACATTAATTGATTTCGTCAATAATCGCATGATGTAAACAGGCATGTAGGAGTGCATTCGCACGACTATTTTTGCATATTAGCAAAAACACATCCAAATGAATAGGTTGTAAATGTACGGCTGAGTCAGACCAACCCCTGCCACAAACCTCTGCGGATGTTTTCGAGGTATTGCGCGGAAAAATATATAAATAATGTAGTCCACTAACGTCTCCTGGGATTCACGTATGACAATAGGCCCCGACCACTTTTTCTCGTCCAAAAAATGAGCGGATTTTCAGCGGAAAGGATTGACCGGACGCGAGCCAAGAGAGGTGGCCTGGGGTAGGGGACGGAGAGCCTGGACAGAGTGAAGAGAGGGGGCCGCGATGGAGAGGGGACGGAAGCAGGCTGGGTTGCCCATTCGGGGCCCCACGCGTCAGCGCCGGATGCCCCTCACGCTTTATAGGAGGGAGCGAACCAGAGGCACAACGCCCCATCCTGCCCACCCACCCGCATCTCTTTAAAAAAAAACTCCCCAGCCGACCCCCGTTTTCAACCCCCCCCCTCCTGCTTACCCCTTGCTGTCGAGGGGAAGAGGGGGTGCTCCATTGGCTGGAACCACCATTCCACGCACCCTTCCCACTCCCCCCCTTCCTCCAACTCCAGACCGCGACGTCGCAGCGTCCGTCAAAGTCTCGGAAGAAATAAATAAACAACAGCTAATTCATCCTGACATGGAATCGACGACCCAACGCACTCACCCGCTCCATGGTCGAGTCGACGGAGGTCGAGCTTCGATGCCTTCGCAGCGCCAAAACCTTCCTTCTCCTCCCCAACCCCTCTTGCGGGGAAGCAAGGTGTCAATTACGCTGCATTGAAAGCGTGATCATGTACGACGACGGGTGGAAGTAATGGGGGAGAGGGAGGCCTAACGTCGACTGATATGATCGCCTTCACCTTTCACCGCGGGCAGACAAGGGAATTCATATCACCAGGGGACGGTTCCAGATTCAACGACTCAATCCGAATTATGCTTGGAATCTCCCCGCGATGCTCGCGTTAAAGAAAAAACGAAATTGGGTCTATGGGAACTCGTGGTTTTGGGGCAGCCACGAGGTTTGGCTTGCTGGGCTACATTCACGTGTGCTGGTCTCTATGCATTGTCCCGTGGATTTCAACCATGACGGGAAGCGCGACTGGTTTGAAAGCATCGAGGCCTGTAACAACGAGGTAAAGTATGCTCCTATTGACTGACAGTACGTATTTTGCGCGGAAAAACTCGTTGACCGACCTCGCATTAAAGTATTAAATGTTATGTTAAAATTTAAGATGTCATTTTCCTTTAGACCGTTAAAGGATTAGAACAACTGTAAGCAACCGCACTCTGGGATAAAGGTATTTTTACTTATTCAATATAAGTGGCCTAGTATGTTGCCTGTTTGACTCCCCGACTAGCAAATGCCTTATGTGGAGGCATAATATATATGTATACAAAATTTTATATATCTTTATAATAATTTTATATATAATTATATTTTATATATATTAAATTTTATATCCCATGGACTACACCTTCCTAAGGAAGGTAGGAGATGGGAGATTAATTATCCCATCCCTACTCACACTGCTTCCCACAAGCAGTGTTTCGATTACTGCTTCTCTGTTTCGGTGATTCAAACCCTTCCCAAATCTGCCAGTAGCATAGAGGGCAGAACCCGCGAAATGGCGCATATCTGGGTGCTCCGGACATTCAAACCCCCCCGAGTGAACCAAGCCCACTGAATGCATCCAATAGCTGCCTACATATCCCCTCCAACCCCCTTGTGTGTGTATATTTATTCACCTATTATATATTTGTATAAACAGATACAGGAATTAACTCCCACCTAGTATAAGACCGGGTATGTCAGACAACAATCATTAGTAAATGGTAGACTGGATATAATATTTCTTCATTAATTTAAAAAATCAAAATATTTACATCTTAGATCCCTTCTGACTTACCTTTGAAAATAGGAGTTTAATTCAGTGGTTATTATTTCCCACATTCGATCTAAAGGTAGACATAGTTTCGATTTTGATGCGTTAATAATTCCTTCGGAGTCAGGAGTTAAATCGAGAATTCGATATGCTGATAGCAGTTTTAACAAGATTTATTGCCTCCTTAAATTCTAGAGACTGCCATCCAAGGATTTCTTTTCAGCAGTGCCAGTGGCAGTAACTGGGTATACAGTACGTATGTATACGGTATGTAGGCAGTACTTGTATGATATGATTCATCAACTGAGGTTATATCTGATCATTATATCAACTGAGAGGCATACCATCCCTAACAGAGTAACACCCACACTCGAGGTGACTTTGAACCTGCAACCTTCGCGTTCACCGCTGATCACTTTATTCATACGACTGATCGATTCAAATCTTTAAATAACCCGGCAAAACATTATTATTTTTTTACATTAATGTAGATTGCAGCAGGTTCTAATGGAAAAAACGGATGGAAAGAGATATTAATAGGATGGCAGACACTCGAGCTGGTGCCCGCGCTTTACATGTTATTCGATCGTGCTCACATCTGCACAAAATCCGTCAAGCAGTCGAAAAGACGTTTGGGAGGGGATATTAAGTCACCAGTCATTCCACTTCTACACACACAGGACACCCCGCGATTTTCTGAAAGGACACCTGGAACACCATGCAACGTCCGTTACACACATTACGATTATTATACGGTGAGTAACTCCACTGACTGCACAAGCTTCCTTGCTTCCGTGCGTTGTCATGGCGCACACTACGGCGCACGTATAGGTATTGCAAGTGGACCGCAACTTGTCCCGCGCTAACAAGGCTACCGAGACGGGTGTGGAATACTCTTTCCTCGGATGCTAAGTGGCGCGCGGCAGAGGCGGAGAGACGGGATGAAAAAGTGAAAGAAGAGAAAAATGAGACGGCTAACTCGACGACTATGAAGCCCGCTTCGGAAACAATAGTCACTCATAATGCGCCTTGTCCAGATGATGAAACGGAGAGCTCTGACAGAGCCTTCCTCCTTATGTACCCGCGGCAAGGTCAAACGCATGCATGTACGCGATCATTGTCAAGGAACTCCGGTGAGGGGAACGGGGGCTTGAAACGATGTTGCGGGGAATTTTATAGCTGTCGCCGGCGGCGGAGATAGCGTAGCGCGATCACTCCCTCGCCTTTGCCTTTTATTGCTTCCTTTCAACCTCCCGGGTTTCGTCCCCCTCCCCAACCCACCACATTGCTAGCATGTGCCACTGCCGGGGAGGGTATGCACATAACGCCGACCGTAATTGTCAACGATGAAAAGAGAATATATCCCTCTCTACTCCAATGAAAGATCATTACTTTTAAAAGAATGACGAGGGTGGTGGAGATTTCGCCATTGCACGCAGTGCTTAGCTCGCCCTCAGTAGTGATACGGGACTCGACAGGAAAATATATGGCAGCAAAATGGCGTGTGGACATGGTTTGGCAATGTTTTCATTTCGGAGGGAGGGGGAAAAAAAAGGAGCCTTTGAGCAACTATGCGAAATTCCTTATTTTCAGTTTTTCTGACGGCAATTTCAACTTATTTAGGTTCAGGTTCCGAATATGGCATATCGTATTTTGTTGGCATCCAGATCGAGCAATGGAAGCAGTTAAAATAGTGAATTTTGCGAAGTCGTCCAAGGTGGTGTTTATTTTTCATTCCTACGTAGAAATTCACGACGAAAAACCAAAAGAGTGAATTTTATTTAATTTCGGGTTGAGATGGGACTGTGCGGCTTGCAATCGACTCATAAATATCGAGTACGACGATCGATATACTCCAAATAAAAAATCATTGACTTTTGCCGATGTCGACGCCTCGACACCGATATTCTATTACTTACGTTAAGCATAACTCAGAGCGGCTGCAGTAGAATAGGGTGAATGAAAAAACAACATATGGAATACGATAAGAATTCCTTTATCGAAATTCGCCATTGTTTAGATTGGCGGTCCAGACGTCAAACAACGTCGACAAAGACCTAATTTTGTCATCTTCAAAATCTGTTGACTTATTTATGTTTACCAACAAAACGTTACGTTCCGAAATACGTTCATACATGCATTGTTTTCAAAATATGGGCAATGATAGTGAAATTTTGCAAATAAAAAAAATATTTTTAGTACTCTGCCATCGCTAGGGTGTGTGGCAGGGGGTGAATACACATCAGACTAATGTTGACCCGAATATTTTTACCCCTATCTGTTTGAATGAAATTAAAGTAATCAATACCAACTGTTTTTCAATTTCATTAATTACTATCACTATTATGATTGGCCAAAAGTATACAAGTAGATGAAGCACCTTGGACGTTAAAGCGCGCAAAGCATTTATTAAATAAAAATGTGGACGGTATACTCGGTGTTTCATTCACTCTGGCATGCCCTGGCACACCTAACACCCAGGCACGTCTGTAATGGATTTTTATTTAGCTACCGCTAGGGTGTGTGGCAGGGGGTGATTATACACCAGACTAATTGTCACTCGAATATTTTTACCTCTACCTAGGAAAAATGTACTCTTAATAATACATTCCGCAAAGTGGAAATCAACCTTCGCTTTTTATTTACCCATCACAGAGTAGTGACGCAACATGAGTTAGCAGCAAATGTATCAGGGCTCTAGAGTAATTTACGTTAATTGCAAAAACTTTTATTATTACCTTCTTTAGTCCAAGACGCTTGAAGTCGATACGTGTCTGTCATTGACTAAACTTATAGTATACTATACTGGAAACAGTTTATTCGAAGTGAACGTAATATTGTCACCTGAAAAGTGGCATCGTTGAAAACATCTGCAATATATAATGATAGAATAATCCTGTATTAGATATGAATCTTTCAATACCGAATTTCTTCATGGCGATTCTTAGTAATCCTTAATAATTCCATTTCGGACCGAATTGTTCGTCATTTCACACGGCTGTGAGAGACATGAGGAAGTGCTCTGAGCACATTCCATCGAAAAAATACGCATTAACGGAGAAGGATCATAAAATTGAAATGACTCCCATAACGGCAAAAGTAAATTTTGAAATGTCGGCAGTGAAATTTTATCTTGGAATGTCTTGAAATTATCTCAGAAAGAAGTGGCTTAGTGTCGGAGGGATGTATGTTATTTCAATTTACATTCCCTGGTCGATAGATTGAGGAATCGTTCAAAGAAAGTTTTGGAGCCCTCTTCTGTTTCATTAATGCTTTATTCCAAGAAATAAAGACGGAAATTCAAATAAAAAGACAAGCATATATCATAGCAAGGGTGTCTATATGGAGAGAAAACTTGCATACATTTTCAAGAGGGATACTCTTATAAATGTAGAATGCAAAGTTATGTTACAGCCTGTCTGTGGCCATCTTTCACGAAATATTTAATTAATTTTACAGTATATACAACCCTCAAAATGATACTGATGATCGTTGAATTCAATAATTATGATGAGCAATATTCTAAGGATTTGTTATTATCAATTAAGCGGCCTAATCACGAAGTACGTGATTCACTGGATATTTACTTTTGTGAAATACATGATAAAAATGTCAAAATGTAAAAAAAATTACATCTCAGGATGCCAAATTATCAAAGGTAACACATTTAGTTTCGACATGAATGGACATAAAAATTTCGTCGTCAAGGTAGTTCCTGAAGCAATAACCTTCAGATGGAAATAAAAATACCTCCATGGGAACAATTTTTTCCATTCGACATCATGGAAAATAACGAAACCTTCTTCGTTCATCCGACACCAACAGATTAGCGTCACCTGGAATAATTTGTTCCATTGAGTTTTCAAACCGACCGTCTGAGAGCTGGTCATTAATACTGCAAGTGAATGTGGTATTTTTTTGCCACACGTTGACGCGAGGTAAAATACGGACAATCTTTTGAGACATGAGCCGGGAGGCAAAACAGTGTCGTAAGCAATTTCGCGGAAACAAATAAGTGCAAATACTCTTAGCAAACTTTGTCTCTCATAAAATCTCAAAAAAAAGCGGAAAATGCCTAATGCGAAGTGTGACTCAAGATGAGTCACTCGCTGGTGTTTTCCATCATTTATGCTTTAAATACCGTTCTATGCTATGATTTAATCGCATATTATTAGCAGTGGCACTAATTCTGTTTCATTCCTCTCGTCTTATCAATTGGAACATGAATTTAAATACCTATCAAGGGCTTATTTGTTATTAACTTTATTATCACACATCCCAAAAGGTGTATCCTCAGATTCCTGGAATCTATTTTTTTTAAATTTATTCTCTCTATCCAAATTGATATGATATTTTCCTTATGTTGACCAATCACAGATTTTTCTCGACTGAGTTCCTTGGTATTCAATCATCAACTCCGACCACCACATTGAAAATTATATAGCAACATGATAACATTATATGCTATCTGTAGCATAATGTGATAGCACTTCAAATAATATGACAGAAATATAATTACAAAATTTAAATCTGCAATGTTAGGAAGATTGATCTTTCTTATCAACGGCGTTCCCTCAATGAAATTAATACCTCATTGACACAAAATTTTTCTACCTGGCTATTGAATCTTCAATGCTAACAGAGGAAAATTATAAATCAACAGGACACTCTGAATGAGTAATAAATTTCACTGAAAGGAGTGATACAAGAATGAAGATGCATTGACCTCAATTTCCTGTAATATTAAACCAAAATCCGCCACACATTCACGGCAAATGTGCAGTAAATACATATCATCCCTTTCCCACCCGTTCATATAGTTCTCCTTTTCCTTCCTACGCAGTAAGGCACACTTCCTGGTTCGTGCGAACTTGCGTTTTAATGTTACAATGTCAGGTGAGTTCAAAGACCTCGTCCTTCGGGGTCGACACCTCGGCTACGAGCAGAAGACGGACGTGTATAGGTGTGTATATATGTATGTCTATAAATATACAGAAAAAAGGTCACTTGGCTCAACGACAGCGAGAAATATTTGCATATCGGTTCGCTTGCTGATTAAATTAAGATCGCATTTCAAAGCCATTTTCCCATGGATATTACCCCGTCATCAAAAGAATTAAAAATTAAATGTTTTCTGCCAAGTAAATCCAGTAAGTCTACAGAGACTGGGGCCCTGTGGAGTGTGCGGTGACGTCACCGGAGCACTTAAGGCCGTAATTCGCCCTTCGCATACTTCGCCTTTTACGCCTTGCTAACTCAAGTCAGCATGAGAATTGCGAGCGACCGCTTTTGAATGCCAAGGGTAAAATCTTAGAGCTCGCTCTATATCAGATCAATCGTTCTGTGAGAGTCAAGAGTAATCCTGCCTAAAGAACGAATCGTCCGGCAAAATCGTAACGTGCTGGACCCATTTGGTGACACTTATTCAAGTCCAAACTACTTAATTTATACCTTGGCGATATATAAATCATATCAAGATTAAACTCCACGTAATCATCTGGTATATTCTTAAATGATTGTGTATGTTAGTTGCTGGTGATTGTATTTGGGTGTGTGTAAGTTGAAATAAATTTTCCACGAATATATTCGTCTGTGTGGTAGCCGATGGGCATTATTCCGATTGTTTTGCATGTGTTGGTATTCTGTTTTACAGGTGGTGTCCTAACACCCCCCGCCACACACCCTCGAGGCGGCTTTCGGGTCACTGTGTAGATGTAGATATTTGATGTCGGTACAACACCCATATGGTATAATTTAGACTAGATGTATACATTAATGTAATCTAAGTCCATTGTTTTTTTCTGGAAGGGAGAGAGGGAGAGCATTTGTTATCATCGGAATCCAGGCGATCTAACATAATCACATGATCATCATTAGCAACGTAATAATAATTTCAAAGCAATATTTAAATTTTCAATGTTATAACCCTTCGAAGATCAATGACCGAGGAAAAAAAAGATGAAATCCGGCGCGGAAGTCATTGAATCATTACTATTCATTTTGTGAAAATCAGAAATGGATATAAAGAATGAGATCTCTGCCAATAAAATATTTTTGCACTATCGTGCGTAACTGTCCCCCACGCTTGTAAATGTATGCACAAGTGCGCTCTTAGCGAATGGCGTCCAGTAGAAATGCCTGCTGATTCATGAAAGACTGGAGAAGTACTTTGAAGAATCTCAATTGATTTGCCAGTTTCGACCAATTACTGCAAAAAACGTTCATGAAGTGGAAGATTCCATTAAAATCGCAACGATGAAAGTGCCAACTTAAGAGCCTAGCACCACCTCCTCCCCTCCCTCCACTCCCCAGATGGCAATAAAACGTGTATACACACATGCGTATGCAGCTATCGGCCGCGCAACAGTAATTGTGGTTTCAATAAGCACGGATCTGGCGAAGGATTTACAGCTACTGTCCAGAGAATCCATCCAAATTTTATGGCGAGTGCTCAGCGATAACTAAATGAGGGTCAGGTCAAGTCTCCGTATTCTAAACGATGAGTACATATCCCAGAAGTGCTCGAGTCTACAAAGATCAAATTACCTCCAGGAAAAATAAAAGAATCGACATTTTTTTATAATGGTACCATGGTGCAATAACCGTTTTTTGCTGAAATGACTGCATTTATCAATCGAATTTACACTCACAAAGGACGTGTCAGATCATATAAATCAAGCTGGCTCAAATATTTCTTCATTATTTGTCTTTAAGCTTAAAAAATACGAAGAATATTTGAATAAGCTATAGAGAGACGTGCCAAAGGCCCATCTACTGAACATCCTCTGAATTTCGTCTACATTTATTACCGCCATGCAATACGATATCATTTTGTTACGAAATTCAGAATACCTTTCAAAACATTTTTTTAACTTTCTCAGCGTACCTACTTAGAACATTATAGCTGATAATCCAAATACTGCGATCAATACCGATCCACCGTTTATGTTCCGTAAATCATGACAAATCATAGCTAACTTTCAGATGTCCGTGGCTATGATATAATTAATAAAAGAAGTTTTAATTGTTATTATTAGCGGATTATTATATATTTTTATGGATTCTTGAGACTACACATTACTACACTCCTAAGAAATGACACAAAATATCCTTATAAACTTATACTATACTATACTATAACTTATACTACATAATAAAATAACTCATTAAAAAAAGACATCATTGAGTCTAGTTCATCTAATTACAAGGTTCATAATAAGGTTTTTATAGGTTTTTTTATATGAAGCATAATTATGCTTCATAATAAGGTTTTGCTGAAGTGAAAAATGTCTTCATTAAATCACCTAATTTGTCTCAAATTAAAATAAAGAAACATTCATTCATCGCAAATTACCGATTTGAATCATTAGAATTAGAACGCGAATGGAAAGATTCTTCGACATTCAACAACATGAAGCGTGCAATTAGGAAAACTCAATTACGGTTTGAAAGACTACCAATTACGACTCGATTGATTAACTATTTAATCCAGCAAATTCCTTATGGCAGATGAAAGTTTTACGATATCTCCACTGAATAAAAAACTAACGTCAATGTCTCGTTTTAGAAGTCGGCAAGTATGTCCCTGCACTCCCATTTCCACAGCCCACGGCATGCCTCTCATTAACTGCTACAGATTTTCAATTCCACGGAGGAGTGTGGGGAGGAGGATTATATTTTACGGCGAGAGATCAAAGGTCGAGGAACTCTCATCAAAAATTTCAAAGCGAAATCGAGTGAGGTTCCAACCTCATGAAGTTGGCGAAACTTTTGATCCCCAATTTCCCACTGCCGTCAACGCTGCTAAATGCCAACGTATTTTCACTTCCTTGCCTTAGTATTCCCCTCTGCCCGGAGTTCATGTCCTTGACCTTGAAGATTAAAACGCTAGTTCCCGAAGAAATATTTTTTTTTATCGTGAAAAGTTACAGATGTAGTGTTTCTTGTTTTCCATCCCCTTCCTCGCGATTTACTTTCCCCGCTATGCCAAGCACTGTAAAAAAAACGCGAACTCCCATCTCTTGACCCACGGAGAACTTCTACTTTTTCCGAGCTTTTTTATTTTGAAACTTTTTCTTTTTTTTTAAGTTTGTTGCGGCCTCCCTCTCATCGATCTTCACGTTCACGTTTCGCCAGATATTCTCCCCAGAGCGTATAGAAAAAAATCTTCTCAAATATATATACTAGCCCGCTTCTGTCTTTTAACTCTTTCACATGAGTAATTCTTTTGAAAGCTTCAAATTCCTCGCGGAATTTCTGGCTAAAAATTCACAGCATCTCGATTAAGAGCTTCAAAATAACTTCCACAGGAGAAATTGAATCTTCCTTTGATTTTAAAGGAGAGGAAATTGTTTCCCGAGGGGTGTATTTTTGATAAATTAACCCAAGGAAAAATATTTCCGATGCCTATATCAAAACAATATCCTTCATGCCGACGTAAGGGCGTGTGGCGGGGGGGTATAATGCCACCGGGTATATTTAAAAAATTACCACTTTATACATAAACCTGAACATATTTTAACTCATGTGCAAAACCTCTCGTGCTCATACCATATGAAAATACACACCATTCAACAATCATTGCGATGGAAAGCTTTAGAAAATTATAATATTCAAATTATGTTAATATCCTGATCTCTATTTTTATTTTTACATCTAATTAATACCCTACAAGTATCTGAAAGGGTGAGTGGCGGTAAGTGTTAGACCACCAACCATAAATGTAAATAAAATACGTGTCTATCCTCCCGGCTGGTATCTTTTTAGTTACCATAACGTTTTTTTACTTTTATCATTTTAATTCGAAGCACTAAAATGAATGGAGTCATTCCATAGAACTGAGGTCCAAAGGTATTGTTTTCGAAAACATAATTATTTTCCTGAGATGTTTTTGTTTCCGATAAAGTTTACGTCTTGCATCAGCATCGGTGATCTACAGTACGCGAAGATTCGCGAACACGTACCAAGTATGAAAAACTCTTTGCAAACAAAACTTTCTGTTATTTGGGAATAATAACGTGTGTGACATTCGTGGATAAAAAAGAACCATGGCCGTCAGCAGTGATTTTATGCTAACAAAAAAACAAATATGCTAAACCTAAATTAATTTCGGGTATATTAAGTAAGAATAAAACGAATATATGTTAAGTAAAGTAATAGAAGAAAGGCAAAATGCAAAAAAAATTACGAAACACAAATTTCAGTGAAATTTTTGCATTGTAATGCACCCTTAGTGAATAAATCCGTTGCGGTATCTCCCGCAGTTTCTTGAAATAAAAAAAATTAATAGTATAACATTTTACTAAATAGGTTAAACTTCATATAAATATATATAATATATTTATCGATGATGCGGAAGTACTCACGAGAGCAATATAACCTTTGGACGGCACAATAAAACGATAACACGTAAAAGGACACTCACACTGTAGATGATTTAAGCTTTCGGCCTACTCCGAGGCCTTCTTCAGGTCAGACTCTTAAAAGCAAAGCTTAAATCACCTACAGTGTGAGTGTCCTTTTACGTGTTATCTGTTTTATTCTGTGTTCTATTGTGCCGTCCAAAAGTTATAATATATTTATATATAAATATAATATTATATATTATTATTAGGTAATCTACCGGTTAAGGTAGGTTTTTGGATGGACACAACTATCAAATAAATATTTTGTAACTCCAAACAAAACCCAATCCAGCAACCTAAACTACATCAGGTCCCTCTTCATCTCTGTGTACTTCTTTCCTCCCTTCATCCCATCCAACATCCCTATCCTCTTCCTACCCTTTCCTCGCTTGCCCAACATTCTCCCCTCTATTACCTTCCTCTATTGCCTCCTTGCCTAGCGCAATTCTTCTCCTTACGTCCCTACTACTTTGACCGTATTGATCCAAAACACTTCCGAGATATGTAAGCTGTTCTACCTGCTCTACTTTTTCCCCGCCTATTTTAATATTTAGCTTATCCTTTTTCTTTCTGGAAAATAATATTATATATATATATATATATATATATATATATATATATAGTTAATAAACCCAAGTTCCTCTAAACAAAGAATATTTGGGATGAGAATATTCTCAAAAGTGCGCGCCAAACGGCAGTGTAGAGTGAGACGTGAGTTCTTCAAATTAGACCGTAAAGGCTTCACTCGAACCTGTCTAATTTTAATGCGATTTCGTACATCAAAAGTACATAAATCACCTACATTTGATAACATTAAATTCTAAATTCCTTTCATTACCCGTATCCGAGACGCTATCTATATTGCAACAGAACAGACCGACACGTATACAAGGGCCTATGAAGCTAACGCATGTTTGAAGAGTTTAGCCTTGTATTACACTTCCTTGTCTCCCACCGGATGTTACCCATGCCTCTTTGAGCTCACTTCATCAAAACTATTTTCAGTTGACGATGAGATAATGGTTTGACTACTCATCATGAATCACTTTCTCTTTGAGTTTGTTAAGTTTGAGCTTTGGGAATAGTTTGCTTTTGAGTACCTCGTCGGAAGCCTGCCTGCCCGAAATCTAAAAGATATTGCATCGCTTGAGCAATTATTTCCAGAGTTATTTTTAATATTACGAATAGCAAGATCTGTTAATACGCTTGTCTGAAGTCGTTGTAGATTTCGGCAGAGTATGTTGTCGATGAATTGAAAAGAGAACCAGAGAGAAAAATAAATTTGATAATAGAATTTTTTGTGAAAGAGAATGTCAGCCAGAGTAATGCAAAGAAATGCTGAAGCATTGACTTTAGGTTTTGTTTCATCACGAGTCTTGAGGAGAAAAAACGATCGTGTGAACACGTCTTTGCGGTAGTCAATCTTTCTTTTTATACGGCTGTTCCAATTTTTCGATTAAGTGCGGGGTCATACTTATATTCTCGGTTTCGTCTGAGAAATCTTTTTGAAAAGAATTTTTTCTCCCTTTATTTCAGGGGTGCTCTGCTGCGCCACTTCTCCTTCACAGGGGGTGAGAGAAGGCATCCATCGTCTCAGGAAGATGTCCTTTGTGCGGGAGAGTCAAGGACGCGACGGTAAGGTGTGTGGGGAAGGGAAGAGGAGGCGGGGGAGAGAGAGGGCTGCCTGGCGGCCCTCCGGGGCCTTCTCCTCCTCCGTCCCGCCCAAGTGTGGCCTTGCGGTGTGAGAGCAACGCACCGAGGGGGAAGCCGCAGAAAATTCCCTCGGACGCCCTTCCTTCTACCCCCCCCCCCATCCTTCGCCTTCCCAGGGGGGAGGTGAAAAGGGGGGCAGGAGAAAATACCCCCCCCACCGCCATACAAACACGTGCTCGCCGTTGCTTCACACGCCCTTGGGCGAGGAAAGAGCAAAACCGTCAAAAACCCGAACCAATGGAGCTGCGATTTTAATGGTCCATTAATCCAAGAATTGCATCGTGAAGATTCAGCAAGTTGGGCGTTCTCTTCATGTATTCCACCAAACAGGAGCGTGCGATCAGAACATTGCATCCGAGCCCTCTAGTTTAATTTCCGGGCGTGTTATTTATTCAGTGGCAATTCGATCCGTAATCACTTGAAACACTTGTTGTACTTATACCGCAGCTTCCCTCAAGAACTTCATGATGGACATATGGTGAAGCCATAGTGAAGATATCTTTCTAAACTAGGCAATATTTTCTCCTTTCTATATTTATAATTTAGGCTTTTAATAAATTACATCGCATTAATCCATAGTTGTTCTCCCACTGGGATCTTATTGGAACACCTCAAAGCATGAGGTATTCAAAATTGGTACACGTGTTTATTCTTGGACATCTGGTAGTAATCGGAATATTATTCTATAGAAGGGTTTCACCTGAGTAACTTTATAATCATGGAGAAAAAATTGAAATTAGTACGTAAAAATTCAATATCTAATGCCTTATTAATGGAATTATTTAATAGAATTTAGGGTAATCCAGGTCTAATACGAAACTGAAGTTATTTTTAATCGAAACAGCGAAGAATTGAACACGATAGTTATTAAGTTTAGCATTATTACAGGAAGCCCGTGTCATTGTTGCCATTTGGTACAAAAGCGAGGCTTGAACCAATGACAGCTGTGTTTAACAAATGCCAGTTTCAGCCCACCAACTATTCGTAGAGCAACATTTACAAAGGAAAGCAATTGCTCACAAGGTAATTTTATCACCTCCAGTTTGGGGTACTTCAGATAATATAGTAGACAGAGTGGTCATGCAATAAATTTTAGTGTAGCGGCATTACAAGTTCTTCTAGTAATGCTTTATAATTTCTAAACACTTAGCCGAAGAGGAACATTTTAGAAACCCGCGCTGTAATGGCAGATTTTGCTAACCAGATATAATGAGAGCAACAAGAAAAGGGAGGTTCTGGGGATAAAAAGATTTAAGATACTTGTTCTACCATCTCATAGCCAAAAAAAAAGTTGTGTCAAGCAACTTAAAAATTGGCGCCAGAAAAAAAACATTATCTCGTGCATTTCATCTTTCGAACACTACTTTATATTTGCCCAAATGAGCGTAATTAAGGACTAAGATGTAATAACATCCCCCGACACTTAATCTATCGGAGGTTATTATTTGTATTCACTATTTCACCACGCACGTAGCATCCAGGAAAGAGATGAAAAACTGAACAACTATTCAAGCGTTTTGAATAAGTTTAAGCTATCAATTCAAATGCCTACTCCCCTAAGAATTCCTAATCTGACCTAAAAATAAGTTTTTCTTCATGCAATCTCATAAACGCCATCTTCCCAACTTTCTTTTCATGACCTGCATCACGCCAAGTCAGGATGACCAAGAATAATTGGTTCAATTTCACCTTCTCTTTCCGGTTGCATTTCTTTTCAATTCATTTACATCGCAAACCTTCGGACTCTTCACCAATCGCAGACGGCTTTTTTAACCTGGGTCGGTAAATCCAGATTTGTTTCGATCAAACCGAGTATCATCTATTTCAATGTAACCGTTTCCAGAAAAGATTAAAAAAATGCATTAAATTCAATCCACAGAGAACTGAGCAATATTGAAAGGAGATTCACTACTTATTCGCTCGTAGAATCTCTAAAGAAATAAGCTATATTAATTCCGATAAGTATGTAGAAAAGATATACGCAGAGATTTCCGTTTGACGTTGGGATGTTGAGTTGAAGACTGATAAGAGGGGAGAACGTTAGGCAAAAGAAGAAGGGGTAGAAATAGTACAAGTATGTTGAATGGAACGGAGAGAAGTAGAATTTTGTGGAATTGATGAATACTTTAATGTAGGAAATGTTTTAGGCTGTGTTTTGCTAGGAAAACAAGGAAACATATCGTTATTCCGTTGTATAAGTTGTCTCCACCCAAAACATATCCAACCGGTAAAGTATCAATATGATAACATGAAAAATTTAGCGTATAAAGCCGATGGACGCCATTCTTTTCCTTGACCTGGAATGGAATGTACCTTTCTCAAATATCTTTCGTGTGTTTTTCACTTTTCAAATACGTTATATCCGTCAACCTTTGTCAGTAATATTTTTGACATTCAGCATTATTTACGCTTGCACACGCAACAAGGATAATTTGTTGTGTGTGATTAAAATATTTATGTTGATGATTATTAATGGTACAAATTGGTGCTTTAGGAAGTCACGAATGAAAACCATGCATCTTTCATAAAAAAACATTCGAAAGAAGCGTAGCACGGAACGATCCAATGAAATGAATGAAAGAAAAGCGATCTTTTCACAACAACATCAAACAAAATTCCCATATTTTGCCGCGAAAACAATCTCGATCTCCAAACATTGACTACGATCTAGGTTCACAATCGCGTGGTCTAGCCACTGTACACACACACAAGGACCTACTATCCCAGAGATGAAAGGGAATGAGTGTGGAAGGAGGTTGTTTGAGAGGAGTGGAAAGGGGGGGGAATTGATTCTCCGGGCACCCGCCCCCTTCAAGCACTAATTCCAGCCATTCCCCAGTCTCACAAGCAAGCTTCGCACTCCCCTCCCTAGATACTCTCACCCTCCGCCTCTCCACCCCCCTGCCCTCTCTCGCGCCAGAGCTTACGAGGAACGCGGACACACCTGTTCGCGAAAACCCGAACCGACCCACTCACTCACTCGGCCGCCCGTTCCCCGCCCTTTCTCTCACTGCTTCCTCCCCTCCTTCCAGTGAGGCCTCCGCCACAATTCTTTCCCCTCCTCTCCCTTTCGTCCCGTCCGACCTTCCTCCCACTACGCGCCTCCGACCCCGCTACGCTCCCCGCCGCCGACGCCCACCGCACTCACGGGCTCGGCGGGCGGAGTGAATTATCGAGCCATCGCGGGGTATGAGGAGGAGGGAGGGGTGAGAGAGGGGAGATGGCGGGCGTTTGAGGGTGAGTGAGTGATAGGGAAGCGGGCGCGATTTGGTTCGGCACCTCCTCACCCTCCCGCACCCCCTCCCTCCTAACACACACACAAACACAGAAATCCCTCCCTGCCCACGCGATGTCTGACTGCCGTAAAGGAGGAGAAGACGACGTTCCGGGGAATGGGAAAGCGCGGAATGTTGGAAGGCCCATTGATTACCAAGCAAGAGAATTAATGGTGTTAAAGGAGTCCATTACGGAAGTTTCCGATCGATAGTTATCGAGTGAAAAAGGCGTCCATTGTTGTCGCGCTGATCTGGTCTTTCGAATCAAAAGACCAGGAGGTGAGAAATCAGAAAAACAAAATCGTCATTTTTTTTTCTCGACGCTCACCTAAAAAAAATCACAGCAAACAACCCCAAGATTTGGTTGATAGGTGAGGGTAGGACCCACCTCAAACCAAGACCAATTGTGCGTGAAATTCAAGCATCATGATTCATGGAGGGGGAAAATTTCTTTCCTATATACGAGAAAATTAATGCTGCGAAGGAACCGGAGAGTATTTTTCGATCGATAGCTATCGAACGAATTGCCGCCCATTGTTGTCGCTCTTCGTATATGCCGATGCGCTCCCCAAGAATGGCCACAAGGTGAGAAATTTTATAATAAAACCTTCTGGTTATAAACGTATTACATAAAAGTTCATTAATCAACTCGAGAGTTGGTTGACAAGTGATGGAAGAACTCACTTCGCACTACTTATGACATCAACAGCGGGTGAAATTCACGCATTAACATTGTACAGGCATCCCAACTCCCTCTCCAGTGCCGTATCTATAAGGAATCGACTGTCATTACTAGTATTAAGTTGTCTATTTGTCAAGGTAAGTTTCTGATTAATTCACTACCTAAGCAATGCAACATTCCTTATTCTAAGAGTACTAAATAATTACTCTAAGACTTGCATTCCAATAAACCCCTCTTAAACTGCAAACACTTTCTGCCTCCTTACTTTTCATATAATTAAATAATACTCCTTTTCTGCTCCAACCTCGCTCATCTCCTCAAGCAGTGCATTGCCACTCAATAGGTTTCGCTTACAGTTCGGTTGAATGTTTTCCAAGGGCGTCTTCTGCATTTGAACTTGGGGCCCACTGATTTGTAGCAGAACGCTCTAACCGCAAAGAATTTGCAAACTGGCTGCGAGGCCGCCGAAACCTACTAAAGGATCAGACCACTATTCTGTCAAAGCGCTTGATAGGATAGAAACATCGTACTAGTCTACATCATATCAGCAAAGGTCATATAGATAGCACAGTCCAGATGCTCAAAAAAAATAATAAAAAGTAGATGATATGTGGATGGTGGATAATGTGGATTAAGAGCATAATCGATCACCAAAAGTATAAAAAGATAAAAAAAAAGGTTTTTGGTCAAACGCCTTTGTTTTTGCAAAAAAAAAATAGTTGCCAGCCGGCGAAATGCAAATAAAAGACATGCCCTGAATTTCTGTGTGATGGACTCCAAGTACGAAAAAATATTCCTTGTAAAGTTTCAAGGCATTCGTTTCCGATTCGCTAAAAAAAGTTAATGGTTCCTATATCGCAACCCTTTCCTACCTATATTGGGAATCATAAGAAGGAAACGGTTTTTAATGTTAGATAAAAATGGTTTTTGAAAATAACGATGGTGGGTTCACATGTGAAACATGAAAAGGCAATGAATTCCTTGGAGCCTAACATAGTGTATCTACAGTTCCCGATCGGATAACGATTAGTTAAAGAAATGGCTTCCAAATATTGTAATTGTAAATAATAATAATCCAAATTTTCAGCACGTAATGGACTAGTTCTTTGGGCAAAATACGTGAAAGCAAACATTCAAACGTATCCTGCACTAGTAAAATTCATTAAAAAGCATGCCTTCTGTTTAAAAGTTAATAATGGTCTGGTTAAACTTGCTTCGATGTATGAAATAATTTTCAAGTTGACTTATGAAGAGTTTTGCCGGAGAAGAAATCTTAATACCGTAACGTTTACCCTACATTTATTTACAATAGACCAGGTAATCCTTGAAATGCACCGTTGGGTGGTTTTTAAGGACACATGTAGATGAAGTTCAAGTCTTTAGACAGGATGTTTCGGTCGCCTTTACCTTGCACTGGGCCGGTCTGATGATCAAGTGTGCATGCGGTGAGGAGTAATGTCCGTAGGTAGATCAACTAGGTCCGTATTTTTATGAATTATCAATAGTATCGAAGAATTGGAAGCCTAGCTCAAAAGCAGTTTGGCTACTTAATTCAGAATGCTCTGGGTTCAACTCCGGGTGATGCCTTCCCATAACCATACAGGTAGATCAAGTACCATGAATCATTCAACACAACCCGCTAGATCCCCTCTGCACTGGGACCTTGTGGGAAACCGCAGGCAGCATTGGGGAGAAAATTGGGCTTCCTCATGTGCGAATGTTCGAATTTCTCACGCCGCAAAACTTGGCGAGGAGAGGAGATTCTTTCTTAACTCACATCTACCGACCTCTCCCCGTGTTTAAGGCTGGAGTTATGCGTGACGTGAAATGTTCTCCGTATCGTTCGTTCCTTACCTTCTCGTATGGGTAACCTAACCTCCCTAGTGTGTGCAAAACAGCACAATCCAGTAAACTCTAAATGGTTAGGTATACATATCCTTTAGATTTCACAACTCTTCCGTGCATTCGTGCAATAATGTGGATCCATTCTGCCCTTGCTTTATCTAGATAGGGATCGGAATGGTGATATGGATACCGTAAATGCAGTACGAAAGGAGTATGCACTCAGAATGCCACGGAACATTCTACTAACAAAGTAATTACGGTCAGGTCATTAAAAAAATCTATAAAATTTCGCCATCGTATTATCCACTCAATGCGACCAGCTAGTAGTGCGTGCGGCTTGGGTTGATTCCACGCCAGTGATGCACTGTTCAAAAGATATAATTCTAAAAGTTTCAGGACATTGTGTATTTAATCAAATGTAGTTAATTCAGAAAAAAAACTCGAACACAAACACGCAAGTGCCTATAGAAAGGTAGATGTAAACGTAATTCTGAAGTCATATCTACCTCGGAATGATGATAGTGGTATTAGACAAATATACTTAGTTAAGCCAACACGCGAATAATGGTAAAAGCGCTGTTTTGTCTTCTCGCATGGTATCCTTTCATGCCTTCCGTCGTACAAGAAGTAAGCAGCGCACATCCAATTTGAGTTGGCACAATGAATCTCATCATCCAGCTGAAGGGAAAACCAATCTCAATATAACGCTCTGACGCCATCGGAGATTTTCTCCAAATTGGTAGCCCTTACTAATACATCTATCCTATTATAAGTGAGACCAATGTGGAAAAAAATCATGGGAAACATCTCATCCCAACTTAAATTTACCCACAGCTATGTCATTTGCGAGGGTGTTGTTCTTTTTGTAACTCAACTTTATAGTCGGAAAGGACTCCTCAAGTCCTGACATTCTTTTCCAAAACACCACGCGTTTTGCGATGGTGTAAGGTTTTAAAACCACCGTTCCCAAACGTCTCCATCGAGTGACAAAAGGTATTTCTCCCCGTACGAGACCACCGATTCGCGGCGAGTCGCTCGGGAGCGGCGTGTCCTCTAGGGAATGCTGGGAAGGCGGAGAGAAGTACGACGGACTATTTAAAACTTGAAAAAGCGGACTGAGGGAACGGACGCGTACTCACTCGAGCAAAAAGGTTCGTTGGGGGATTTGGTTCGCAAACAGAAAAAGAATGGCGCGCGGCTTGGGATATCCGTCTCCCAATAGGGAACAAGTCAAGGATGGATTGTTGCCGAGACAATGGGAGGATGAAGCGAAGGAGGAGGTGGTGGGGATAGGGAGGGAGAAGAGAGGTAGGAGTGGGAAGAGGAAGGAGAGGAGCCTCCGTGGCTAAATGAGGAAGAGTTGGTGTCCTCTGAGAGGTGGCTCAAGGAAGAACTAGGGGGGGGGGAGAGGGGAGTTTTTCAAGTCACGTGAATGATGGAGAGACAAAGTAAATGGGGACTGGGGGGAGGGGAGTTACTTGGGAGTGTTACAAAAGGTTAAGACTCGTCAGAACCATTTTTTTTCCATACGCCTTCCTGTTCACGTGTTTTACTCAGTAAATGCGCGTTTCAGAGCGGAACGACTGGTCAAATAAAAGTATGCATACTACAATACAATAGCATGCAAACGATCGCGAGGCCATGTGGCAGAAATGTGATGTAACCATATCACAATTTTATATTGGAGCGTAAAAGTAGAGTGTGCTAGAAAGGGATTGGGGCTCTCAGAGAGTTTTTTTTCATTAAAATGATCGAAGTCTTTTTCTTTGGCTTTGTTTCGATTTATGAGAAGGAACAAAGGAATATTTTTAAATCCAGATACACACATACATAAAATTTACCTGTTCTCAAATGCTTCATTCGATCCCATCGATTTAATAAGTTGCGCCTTGATTTTCTTTTCTTTCATCCAAAATTTCAGTGTTTTACATTTTCTGATATTTGATTTTTAGCTCCAAGTTCCAACACAACTTCGAAATTTGACACAAAATATTATATAGCAGCAGGCCATATGCCGTTGGGCTAGTAAATATGAATACCATATTATTGACGTGGCAAATATGACGCACCTTCTACAGTTTGAACTTGGTACTTGATAGTACTAAACCATAAGTCATCAATTACTCCAACAGCAAGCTAGTGGTCACCTAATACTCCCTGCCACACGCCCTGATGTTGGCTTGCAGAATCGGATGTAGTATTAGGTTCAGATCCACCCCTCACCTATCAGACCAAGCTTCGGTTTAAGTTCTGTGTGGTTATTTTCAATAAAGCCTGCCTGAATTGTATTAGTTCATCCCATGCCTCACTCATACACAAACAAACACGGCCTAGTGGCGGTTCGCGGAGCACGTCTGATGGGGATGAACGATAGTCGGGAAAGTTTCGCGCGGTTGACACAGGCACGCGGACACACCGAAAACTACCATCTCCGGGAGGGATCGCACGTTATCAGCAGAGAAAGAGAGGCGTGAGTGGAGAGGGGGAAGTAGGGAAAAGGAAAGGGGAAGAGGAGGCCAAAGATGGTTGCGTGGGAGTGGATGGGGGAAAGGGGGAAGAAAGAAGAGAGGAAGGGAAGGGGAGAAGCAAAGGAGAAATGAGAGAGAGAGAGAGAGGGGGGGAGTTGTGGAAGGCGGGGGGAGAGAGAATCGGTTACGAAATTCCAAGGCGGGTGGGACGACAGGAGGGAAAGAGGAGTGAAAGGAGGTGGAGGGATGGGCGGACACATTATTCCTTTCCCCAAAGGGAAGAAGGACTGCGCGGAAATCCCGGATTTGAGCGTCGCAAGGGCGATGTAGATTGAATACAGATAATGTTTCGACGCTTTGGCTCTGCAATGTCAGCGGACTATGTCACATTTCACATAGATAAGTGAGTGGGAAGAGTGATGTAACTTTTTCTGACTGCATCAACTTTATTACTCAAGATACCGAAGCAGAAATTACGGTCACTCCATATATCTGCATATATCATTATCAGCATTTCAATCCCAGGATTGGTTTACTGAAACCCCCATTCTACTATATTAGAATGCAAAGCTGCATGTTCTGGAGAGAGTGATGTGGTGGTTTCCCGTTGCCTTCCACATCGCATTACTGCGATCCTTACCGTGACCGGAGCTGTGGCAGCTGATGCCGGGTCGACCTCGGTCTGCGCCTAATAGTGAAACTGCTGCCTTTCACCGTGGGTTCAGGGAAGCTTTTTAGTAGTAGTCTTATTTTTCTCGTTGTGTTTGTTCCGAAAAACCATTAACAAATTTTTTTTGAGCTGAAAAATTGTCGCTGGTCACGATGTATACATAAATAAACACAGTAATCAAGAGTAAAGGTCGGTTTGGTAGGTGATGGAAGAGTTCACCCAGTACTTCGCCCGACGTGTGAAATTCACACATCAGGGTAGGGGGGGCAGTTCTCTTTCCCTGTGCCGGTTATGGTTTCCCAGGAAGATCTGGTATCCGAAAAATCACATAGCTTGGGTGGAGCTGCAGGTGCCAAAAGGGGCTTACCCGGGAATCGAACTCCGGGCCCTCAGTAGTCCAACGTTCTACCCCTAGACTATTGCGACCTACATATATATATATATATATATATATATATATATATATATAATATACTAGAAAAATATACTTTTCTATTTTATAAGGTAATCTACCGGTTAAAGTAGGTTTTTGGATGGACACAGCTATCAAATAAATATTTTGTGACTCCAAACAAAACATAATCCATATTGTATATGTAATTATCTTACTACATCAAGTCGACACGTTCGAATTAGTGTGTTTCCCTATGATGATGGCACTCTTGTGATACGGCTTTTGTACGCATTCCTCCCCCCACGTTATCACCCCTCCTCTACTCACGCCTCTTTGCGAAAGAATTCGATATGATGAAAAAAAACTCTCTCTGCAACCTTGCCCGAATCTTCAGGCGTGCTTCCTTTTAAGCATGTTTGGCTCCGAGGACCGCATGACGCTCCGGAAGCCATGCCACCGGGTCTGAATGGAATCTTGCTTTGCGCTAATGGATCGGGATACGTGCCTGAGCCAAAAGGCTCCGTGCGTATTCGTAAAACTGAAAGACCTCCCGCCCACGGGCGAAACATTCATGTCTCCACTTGTATCTCCTCATTAACTCGACATTTTTTTTTCATCCCGATGGTCGACAATGAAAATGGAATTTTGCACAACTCACATTTCCATCGCAGCGTCGCACTCATTAAGGCGGCGACTATAAAGAAATGGTAACTCGTGTGGACTTCAATTCGAAGGTCGGCATTTAATCACGTCACATCCATTCCTTCGCGAGTTCGACGTCGATCACGGCTAAAGTGAGAACGAGATGGTTTAGTGGCTAGTGTACTGAATTCCCCACCCGTAGACCCGGATTTGAATATATGGTGGTGGATGGATTTTTCAGTGGTATCCTTAACCCTACTTGGGAAGGAATCCTACAATGCGAAGAGAACTTCAAGTGAAGTTCTCCATATTTCGTTAGTAATGGGCTAATGACTTAGGCCAGATTTCCCTCCACCTATCTCCACGAACATTCTTACTACAACCGAATTGCCCGTAATTGCGCAAACGACCTTGCCTGGCGGTCGCCTACCTCAATAACGACTATCGATCATGACCAATTTCGATACCTGGATAAAATAACCTCTGTTCCATACGTCATGTCAGTACATTCTCTTATTTCGACCAAGCCTCTGATGCAGGAATATCCAGAATCATATGAAGCGTGGTTTTACTTAATACCCATCATTAATGAAAAGTTATTTATTCTAAAAACTCGGTAAATTTGGAAAGGAATAAACCTTTTAGCTCTTGAACACATTTAAGAGAAGCAATGAGGAAATAAGTGGTTTAACTGTTCACAATTTATTCGATCATCCGTGATTGTTTTCGTTATCTCCCACGGTGGCTACAGCTGCATCGGCGTAAACTATAATTTTGAAAGTGCAGACAGGATTCGCCTCATTGGTCGATTTGGCAAGCGACTCAATAAATATCGATCATCCATGAGTCATCTCCCCTTCGTACCTCGGGGTTTTTATTGGCTCGTATACGCCAATCCGATATCGAATAAACATAGTTGACGGATCTAAAAATGTCGCGTAGTCATCGAGGTGTTGTATCACACGCGTGCTAAAGCGTGCTGCGTCTTTTTTCTCGCGAGAGGCCTTTGCCTAGTAACAGGCCGACAGCGTGGCGTGGGCGAAGGCATGGACGCGGGAATGAAAGGGAGGGTGAAGAGAGGGGTCCATAGTCATAAAAATTTCGATCGCATCTCTCCCCCTTATCCCTCCCTCTCTCTCTCTTCTCCACAACCTGCTTGAAATACCCCACTCTCCTCCCACTCCCAGCTCCTCCTGCATATCCCTCCACCTCCCTGTCCCACCAGCGATGGCCCATCCGTGAACGATTCCCTCTCGACGACAATCGGCTCGATCCCATTGGTCCAAATCATTTTACACACAACAAGCCGCCTCCACAAGGTCGTGTGGCAAGGTGGATAGTTGTTAGGACACCGGCTTTTTTTTCAAACGCCTACTGGTTTTTTTGAAAAGAGGCCCCGGTGATTTCAACGGCGAGTGGATTGTAATATAAAAAAAAGAAGAAATCTCCCTCCGGCCGCCCCCTAAACCTTATGGTTGTTTCGCGCTGACCTCTGGCCGACTCAAAAGACTTCGATCTCAGCGATCCACCTCCGTAAAACCAACGTCAGGTTCCTTCAAAATGGAACGGGATAGTCTGCAAAGGAAATATCGATCCAAGGGGATCTCCTCCGATGGAATAATCGAATGAAATTTTAACGGATCTAATATTATTTAAATAAAGATCGTATCATGCACCGAAATGAATCATGTAACATTTAAGCTCGTCATGGAACTAATGCAGGTATGGGACTGAAAAGTAACCCCTTGAAGCAAATGAACTGTTTGTGGAACACAAAGCGACCAAGGGGTTGCGTAAACTTTTAATTTTCATCGTGAATCTAAATAAGACTTGGGAGCTGAGAAATTAATACTGAGGGAATTGGAAATTTTGCCCATTGATTAATTACACAATCATAAACGAAAGATGATTTTAGATAATAAATCCAAAATACCGCCAAGCTGGGACTCAATCAAGAAGAATTTACTTATTCCAAAATATCAATGTAGAACAACTTTTCCACTCGTAAGCATAAAGATGGTGGTCAGGAGAACGCTATAATCAGATCATGTGAAATTTGCTACTAAGACAAAGGAAAGAAGGAATAAGAACAAATTCATCCAGAGCAATATTGGGAAAAAACAAATGTGTTCATTTGATACCCCTCCTTCAATGATAACCATGTAATAATTTTAACAATAATACTATCCCCTATGAAAATATCAGTTCAAAACTGCAAATTTTCCATTCAAAATTTCACTGCAAAGTTAAGTATTTTTAAGAACTAGAACAACTTTTAGACTTTGAACAAGAGGTCCGATAACACTTCCGTAGGAACGCCTGTAATGACTTAGAATCTATTAGAACTAACTCCAGCTGTGATTACGCTTTGTACGCGACTATTCGAAAATCTTTTATCAGCCCAGCATCTTTTTATATACGCCATTGGCTTCTATCTTTTTGAGTAATTGACTATGGGAAAACATGATTCAATTCTGGAAAAACCGCGTCCACCGGTACATATTGTCTTCCCTAACTTAAAATTTCATTAACAGAAAGCACAATTTGTGTCAGGCCCGATTTACCCTTTCAGAAATTGTGCTGGCTTTTCATCAATAATTAAAAAAAATCAAGGTTGAGATTTTTTGGTGGATCGACAGCTATGGTCATTTTGCAAAAAAAATCAACAATAAGTAATGATATTTTAGAAGTGAGTAAGCAAGGAAGCAGATATTTCAACGTGGATGGGAAACCTAAGAATATTTTTAAAACACATTCCAGCAACTAGAAATTGAAATGAACCGAAGCTACAAACCAGTCAGTGACTGATGAGAAGGGATATTTCATGGCTAAATGAGAGGCCGTGCCAAAAATATTGGCAAAAAACGACATCAAAGACGATCAAAGTTAAAGGAAATCTGGACTCGGAAAAAGGAATCAATTGAGCCTATAATGAAATATAACCATGAACGAAGCACACGAATGCCAGTGCATATAAATCCAAGAACGGATGACGAAGTGAAGTGAATAATAACCACTTCTACGAGGACGACTGATTAAAGCTCATTGCTATTCACAGCGCGAACTGCGCATGGAAAATGAGTTTTTTAGGCAATTAGCCCCACAGCATTCCCTTGTTGTCTGATGCCATCGGCCTACACGAGCCCTTTCAAAAGTATAGGTGAACTGGGTCAATGATCCGGGGTGAATAAGGTCAAGCAAATATTTAGAATCTCTTACGAACACATTATTTGCTAAAAATGCTAAAAAAAATATTTACTGTACGCCTGTTTCTTTTTACTGTTATTTAAAATAAATCAACTGAACAATAATGTTATATTATTATTTGTTTTAATGTACATAACGACGTGGATAATTTATTCATTTTATTTTATATTATTCTTATTTTAAAGATAGGTTTTGGATGGTCCCTAGAGACTATTTATATCTACGTATCAGTGGTAGTCCAGGGTTAGACCGTTGGACTACTGACCGGAGGGACCGGGTTCGATTACCGGGTAAGCATCTCGGGGCACCTTCAGCTCCACCAAAGTTATGTGATTTTTCGGGTACCAGATCTTCCTGGAAAACCGTAACTGGCACAGGGAAAGGAACTGGCCCCCCACCCCGATGTGTTAATTTCACACGCCGTCGGGCTTAGTACTGGGTGAAATCTACCATCACCTACCAAACCAACCTTCGGGCTCATTACTGTGTTTATGATTTTTCATAAAAATTATATTTATTTCTTCAATTTCCTAGACAGCTTTCAGCTTTCCCTCATACACTGAAAAAATCCACTTTCTTATTTCCTCAACAAATTTTAACCATCGTCTTCCCTTTATCACTACCACTACCTTTCAATATTTCCTCCACCTACTTTATATGTCTTATCCAGATATTACAAACAGACACTTCCTCTATTGGCCAACCTTGTTTAGAATCAAAGCTTATGTTTTCCTCTTTGTTCAACTTATTATTTCCATTCTCCACCACACCTACATCGCAAAACCCTCCAATTTACGTACGCTCCTCATCATGCCTGAAAGACCAAGTCTCACAGGCATAAAGTATTACTTTAGATAATGAAGTCGTTTGAAAGTATCATATAATTATGAAAAATAATATTTATATAACCCTATGATGAAGTCCTCCACCGGCACCGTTTTGCTGGCCGGATTAAATTACTATTCGAGCGAAATCAAATTCATGGTCGATAGCTTGACGAACATGTTTCTCCTATCTCCACTTTAATTAGCGTTCGCTATGTATCTTCCCCTCGAGTATTAAATACTTTTGAAAGATCTACGGCTGTTTAATTGATGTTACTTTTATATATTTTCATCAACTATTTACTCTTAACTTTCAACAAAACCTTAAATGCCATACCTTCAATAGTATGCCGCTATTTAAGGAACTTGGAACATTTATAATACGGAAATTAAAGTATTCTCATCAAATTCAATCAGTCAAGATTAACAGTTATATCTTTGCCTTAAATATCAAACACCGCTTTGAGAAATCAGAGATACCCGAAACTGATGTTTTTCCGCTATTGCTCTTCTACTTATTATGCCCAAACTTCATTTTTGATATTGGATGCGTAGATACGTAGGATGCGATATACTATAGATGCATGCATCGCTGCCCGATATAGTTTAAGTGACCTCCATTTCTTAAAACTTCTTGGCAGCATTTTATTTTTTCTGTAAAACTGCGTAAAAGAGAATATACCAAACTTGCCAATTCATCCGCTAATTGCCCCCAGCCCACAATCATCATTTGTGATTTCGTAAATCACACCCTATGTTAAATTACATTAAGAAACTTGACTTCTTCGAGGAGTGATTTTAATTATTTTCTCTGAAAATTTAAAGAGAACCTTCACAACATAAACATACTAACTCCACACTCCTGTCCCTAGATTAATGCTCACCAAATGTTCGCTGTTCTCCGGTCTCCCCTCTATACTAAATTCTCTTCCCCAGAATATAGATACTCTTTCACAACCCTAAAAATCAATTTTCTCTGACACTTATTTGAATATAATTATTTCTCCTTCATCACCTCTCTTTGGATTGCCGATGTTTTTGGTAACCTTCTTCTAGTTGATATTCGTATCGACACATCTCTTATCTTATACTCTGTTGTAAGTAGCACTTACTATATTGGGTATACTAGTGCATGTGGGTAATATTCTAAGTGAAAAAGGAAACAAAAAAATCTATCACGTGAGAGGACTGAGAGGTAAATTTAAAGGTCATAATATCAAATTTTCGTAGATGTTCCTCCATAAAAACTTAAGGGATGGAGGAGGGGTGTGAACGGGTGAGTTTGCCTCGTTGTGTGAGGGGGAGAGAGAGACGTAAATCTACGACAAAGTGTGACACGGAGGGAGGAGTCGGGGGATGAGGAAAGGGGAGAATACATGCGCGTGACGTAATTCAAGATGGGGTATCCACGACCTGTCCCCAACCACTCTCCCAATCAGAACACAGATGAGCCTTCTCTTGCGTCATTATTTAGTCATCCACAAATACTATCTCCTGCTAGCCATAGAATCCGAAGCGTTTAAGCAGCGAATCGGCATGGTCTAACCAATTTAAGGATGAAATTGAGGGCCATTGGATAGTCTGTGTCGAACTCCGCACACTGATGCTAATTGAACTCTGCGGAGCATCTCAATTGATCGAGTAAATTTCAGAGTGGGTTATCGTCCACCAACCAGCTTGCCGGCCTGATGCTCTTAATTGTAATGTTTTTGGCTTAAGGGTCTTAATCCTAAAATACATCCGCCGTGACCTTTCTTTGTCGCATACGATATGTGATCTATGTAGTGGATTGCTCCCCCAACAATACCGACGGCGTAACCTACCAGATGGTATGCATTCCTCCAGTTGATCTCGTTCAATTTCACGGACGGAGAAAATACTAAATTTGGAGGTGGACTCCATGATAGAAGGATCACCTCAAGAAGAAACCTGGGAAACACAACAATGTATGGAAACTTCCGATATTTTATGTCAAACCAAAAGGAGAAGTATCCCCGAAAAAAAACTGACATTGGCATGGAAATGTTTTTTATAAATTGAACAATCAATGTGGGAGTTATCAATAAAAACAATTAAATTACTTTCGTGCTCGTCTCGTATTTACAGATGTTGATTCAAATTTAAAATACATAATTCATCTCGCCTGAGTTTCACACTTAGATACCGTAGTGCTTGAACCTGCAGTTATCTTATCTCCAATATTTAAAATAGTTCACGCACGCACACAAAGACACAAGCTTTCATTTATGTTCTATATTGATGATTGACACTCATGAAAACTTAATTTTCATGTCTCATGCCTGGTGTTGAATCAGTCCCTGCCGGAGAACCATGTGGTGGCTTGCATCCACATATGGGGATGACATCTAAAAACAATCATAGTGGTGTTAAGGGTTCAAATTTAATTCTACGGGATGTGCTTTGAAATACGTATATGCATCTAAAGTTAATACAAATCGGAAACTTTGACATCACGGATTGCCAATAAAGATCATCAAGTAGAGAAGTGAAAATTGTCGGATCGAAAAATTATTTGCATTCCATTGCAAAGAAAGTGAGAATTCCGGATCAAAGATTGGAAAAAATTGTTACACGACCATTAAGTAAATCAAATCCCACATACACGGAATGAACTGGAGATTAAAATTACATCAGCGGAAATTTCCATGCAATGTTGATTTCTTGTCCTCTTGGGTAATTTTTTCTCAGAAATAAACTAAAAGAATTAAAGGATGCTATCGCATCGTATTGTACATAACGGGGCACCCTCGTATCGCAATGCTAAATATCATGGCGTCTTTTACACACACTCGAAATTGTAATATATAGTATGTACAGGGCGACAATATAATAGACGACATAACGAGGAAAATTGGCTATTTTGAGCACTTTTGACTTTGATATCATCTTTGGAATAACGTAAGTGCAGATTATTATCTAACAGTATGTTTATCCGTCCGACTAAGTCTCCGAAGTTCAATCAATATAACGGCATACGTGCAATCTGTCTTTTAAATGATACGTGTTATAATGGACATTACGTGCTTAAAGGATACATGTCTTATTCTCGTAAATGACACGTATTCACTATTCCCACCTCTCTAATTTCAATCCTGCTGAACTGGTTCAAACCAAGCCTTCTGTCAATGGGAGTTAGACAGAAGACTTTATAGTATGCAAGCTGATGTTTCATCCGGACCCAGGATTTAATTATCTTAATGATCGGAAGCTGCTTTGTCATCCCGTTTCTTTTACATTATGCTGACGCTCGTTCACCCATCAGGTGTCTGAGGGGTTGTTTTTGGTGCGTCATGGTTTTCCATAGAGATAAGCTAGAAAAATTGTTTAATGATGTTCATATTACGTAAAATTCCTAGTAACTGAACAAACTTTGTTATTTTCAGCATTTAAAAATTGCACGGCATTTTGTTTTTGGTGCATTCATTGTCTTGAGTATGATCCTCCGTGTTCTTGTGTGACATTCTGTGTTCTTCCTTTGAAGTTTCCCTCAGATTAATATAATAAACTTTTATCATTTTTTTAAAACCTGGAGTGCAATATAACCTATCGGCATACTATCAATAAATCCTTTAGCAGGGTCACATCCAAGCGTATGCCACTTGCCCTGAAGGCTTTTCATACAGGAACTCACACCATTCGACAAAGGCGTGGTTATGAAAATTAAAATGCCATCAAAGCTTGAATCTACACGAGAACAGCTTGTTTCGAGTGCGTTACCTGCGGCGCGTTAAAACCGATATCGGGACCGAAAACCATTCCTACCCTCCGCTTAAACTTTCTTCTTTATTCTTGCTACCCCACTTTCCGCCTTCCATCCCTCCGCCGGTGTTGCCATTCTAGCAATTTTTTCCGACGCCTTAAAAAGTGACTTTACCAAACCACCTCCTCCGTTACTCAGCTCGCAAACATTTTTGCAGACATTATCATTATTTTGCAAAAAGGAGCGGAATTGGAGAAGGGGTTGTTAGAGATGAGGATAGAACGGGGAGGGGGCGAACGGAAGAAAGACAGGCCAAGAGTTGATCGATGAAAAGGATAACCTTTTTCTTCGCTCATTTTGGCGGGACTCCAATTAATTTGTCATCGGAGCACCTAAGACGAATGAGCTTTCCTTCTTTGCTTCATCGGCTTGAACGGTAAACTTCGATAAATAACGGTTACATGCACATATACACATTCATATGTATGTATAAACTTTGATTAAAATATTTAAATACAGAAAAACAGAGAAAGGGCACTTTCATACCTAGTTGACGTCTCGACGACAGAAGCGTCATCACAATGCCGTTCTCGGCGGAAGAGCGGCAAGTAAATGTGCGGGGGGTGGGTGAAGGGAGAAGAGATATGGGACGAATAGGAAATGGACAAGGGGGTATAGGGTATGTTTAGGCTGCTATTGGACAGTCTCAGTGGGCTTAGTTCATTCCGGGAGGTCTCTCTCTCTCTCTCTCTCTCTCTCTCTCTCTCTCTCTCTATATATATATATATATATATATATATATATATATATATATATATATATATATAACTTAGACAGTAACACACAGCACGAGAACACATAAAAAGAACACTTAAAATAATATCTTGATAATTTCGACGGACTCGAGCTCCGTCTTCTTCGGAAGATAAGATATGACTGAGATATATGTGTATATATATATATATATATATATATATATATATATATATATTCACATATATAATAATGTAAATGGACTAACTAGTCGACCCAAACACAGAAACTGAAACATATAAAAGAGGGACTCACTGGTTCTCGAATTTTCGGTGGTGCAACCACCTTTCGCTAGAGGAATTAAGAACATATATAAATATTATATAACTTTGACAGCAACAAACAATATGAGAACCCATAAAAAGAAAACTTTATTTCTTGATAATGCCGTCGAAATTATCAAGAAATAACGTGTGAGTGTTCTTTTTATGTGTTCTTATATTGTTTGTTGCTGTCAAAGTTTTTCATTCAACACTTCCGTTTTACTTCGACGGAATCATCAAAATATATATACGACATATATGTATGTATATATATATACTATATATATATATATATATATATATATATATATATATATATATATATATATATATATATATAGCGGGTCGCGGTGGTCTAGCGGGTAGAGCGTTGGACTGCTGACCGGAGGGTCCCGGGTTCGATTCCCCCACTTTGGGCACTTGCAGCTCCACCCAAGCTAGTTGATTTTTCGGGTAGCAGATCTTCCTGGGAAACCATAACCGGCACAGGGAAAGGAACTGGCCCCCCTACCCTGATGTGTGAATATTCACACGCCGTCGGGCTTGGTACATGGGTGAGCTCACCCATCACCTACTAAACCGACCTTCGGGTTGATTACTGTGTTTATGGTTATATAATATATATATATATATATATATATATAATATATATATAATATATATAGTATATATGATACTTTTATATAAATCTGTGTGTGTTAACTGGTGCGCGAGTGAATGTTCAGATAGCCTGCTGAAACCAAACCGACGCATGGTTTCAAATTTACGGCGAACTAGGGAAGCAACGCAGGAGGTGACGGGGACTAAACCTAGTGAGATAGTGAAATATGTTTCGCTCATAGCGTGTCGTTTGTAATATTTTTCGACGCCGGCCGCGAAATATATTGCGCTCGACAACGTTCCTTCCTGCCCCATCTTTCGTGTAAAAGGAGTTACTTTGGGGAAAACATATGACACCACGACTGGAAGACAGAGCCATCGACCGATTCATAGGTTACAACAACTCCAGAGAGTTACGAGCGTGGAACCTGCAGGCATCTTCGGCAAAGAAACTATAAGACACTGAGGGAAGAATGAACGGAAAAAACTAAAGCATGGAGATTGAAATTCACTTTAACCATCCGATCGACTCATTAACACGCGCTGGACAGAGAATCAAATATTCAACAACATAATGTTATTGTAGACAAAGGGGACGACATAAGCATTAATTTCATTTACTTTTACGTTACTTCATCAAGAACTTTCAAACAGAGTATTAAGACGTTGTTACAAGCTTCTATGAATTTCACTACCGGAGACTAATATTTTTGCCATAATTATTTGGAAAATTATTGAATAAAGCTGTCACGTCTGAGCTTGTTGATCTGAGTGGAGGCATTCTCATACGCTGATTTATAAATCACCACTGATTATGTCTCTGAGTAATCGAATCTGTAATCAACTCTATCAACTATGTGCTGGAGATGAAACTCGTTGGAAGTACGGCAAATTAACTAATTAAACTAAAATATCCATGTAAAATTGCAAGAATGTGATAACACTGAAAGCTTACATGTAATTTCATGATAAGTGTAACATAATACAAATACATATATAGTACTCCAGAGAAGTAGAGAAGCAATCGTGAGAGAATTTAGCTAGAATTAAGAGTTTTCGATATATATATATATATATATATATATATATATATATATATATATATATATATATATATATATATATATAAGTATGTGAAGATGTAAATCACAGATTTAGGTACGATGTGGGTGGAACTATTCCATAATAACAGAAACAAAAACTCTTGAAATTTTCTGCAAAAATTGCACGAGTTTTTACCTCCGTTGTTAATTAGATTTAAGCATCATTCATTTGAACTGTATTGATTAAAATAGTTTTTGTGGTCTTCAGAATGAATGTAGTCTGCAACGAAATACTAAATTTATTTCGTAATGCAATTCTCTTCAATTTTCAATCCCAATGTATTGTAAAAGCAATTAAATCGTTGACCTTGTAGAGGAATTAGGATGATTACTTCGGGAGTAATTAGCATTAATGGGAAACATACAAATCAGCTCCACGTTCGTCTAAAGCTTAATAAATCGCAGTTTATTATGTAAATTTTGACTGTGAATTGAGAAAAGACAACAGGCGAAAGAGCACCAAGATGACAAACACTAATCAAAAGTGTGTGCATTCGATAATTCAAAATAAAATATTTTTTCCACATTCGGTTTTCCCATGGCTACTTTTTTAATTTTTTGGAGCAATGCAAATTTTATTTTCTCCTTGTGAATTACAAAACTTTACATAAATGCAATTTAATGCGATTTTTCCAAAGGATTTTAAAGATTAGGACTGACTGATTATTGTGCTCACTCATCATTAGCGGCTCACGTGCTGCCTGGAGTGCAGGCATTTGTTTTTTTTCGTAAGGTTTCCACACGACCGAAACGCCAGTTTATGTAACAGCCACCATACACGAGGCGCTACGACTCTGAACTTCAAAACTCACGACCTTACGGTACGCTGTTGAGCGATTTTCCCACCAGAATGACCGGCAGTTAGGAATTGCATCGCAATACATGTGGCGGAATTCCATTTTCCTAACGTCCGTCACCCTCCTTTCTGCTAATTTACCGACGTAAAGTACTCCATCAATGTTGTTCTGTGACAACAGTTGGCTGGCACTGAAATTTGTAATGGTAGATATGGCACGCGAAACCAGTGCTCGCGGCAATGCTTAATGACACCGCTCCCTGTGAGCAATTGCACATTTCCCCACGAATGAAAAACGAGCTCAAGTTCCCCCATAATCCCGCGCGAATGAATTATTGGTTAAGGGATGTAACAATATCGGGAAAATTAGCTGGCTAACCCCTACGTAGTTTTGTTCCTGTTGAACGCATTAGTGGGACGGGCACCGCGAAGATTGCGTTCCTGCCTCCTCATTTACTTTTCCATATCCGGCCCGTCTCATAATTTCGAGAAAAGAGACGGTCAGGCACGAGCTCCACCTGTTGTCCGAATTATTTACGCTTAGTCTCCTACTCCCATTCCACCTTCCTCGAGAGAGAACTTAGGGCGAGTTCTTCTTTGTCTTCCCGTAAATTCTCCTGAAACCCACTCCTCCCTCCTCCTGACCGGACACCTGACTAGAGGTGAGCGTATTACTAGAGGATTACAAAACCAAAGCCCGTAAACATTTCCAACAGTTCTTCCTTCCCTCTCGAGCAAAGCAGGACTTAAGTTCAGGGAAATGGCGTCTTTTAGGTTCTGCGGGACAGAGGACCACTCTTTGAATTATTGGTGGGTCGGATTGAAGGCGATCTGGATCAAGGATTTAAGCGCAAAAGTCTCAACAAGAATATATTTACTCAAAGGTTTCACGTACATCCATGTGTACCCTGTAAGTCACCGCTAGGGTACTTGACAGGGTATCAGACACGCAACATAAAAAATTTAAGTTTTTCTCAATTTTTAGTTATTATATATATATATATATATATATATATATATATATATATATATATATATATATATATATATATATATATATATATATATATATATATATATATATATATATATATATATATATATATACTCTTGGAAATGACGCTCTCCGGCGACGCACAAACACACAAACACTAAGACAACAAACACCACACACATAGAAACATAAAAGAAGGACACTTACATTGGATATTTACGTTTCGATATTTTTACATTCGTGATCTGCTCACATCCGCCATCCCCACCTCTCTTGTGTTCGTCCTTTATATGTGTTCCTTCACCATTTTCCTTATCTCTATTTCAATGTGAATGAATATTTATATATATATATATATATATATATATATATATATAAAACAATGAATTTAAAATATATAAGCGTGAAATACATATCTACGCATAATAGATAAGCTGTTAGTGACGAGAAGTACAATAAACTAAAGCTAAACGAGCAATAACAATATACGTGGCTAACTATAATGGAAAAATGAAAATACTTTTTCTCTCAGAGAGATCGATTAGAGTTATTCGAATCACTCGTGAGTAAAATGAAATCTTATATCCGTCGGTTCTTAACTTAATATATTTAATGTAACTGTCTTGATCTCTCCTACCGTAGAACGATGGGACTAATAACACATTTTCGACATCACCGCTAGAGAGACATCCATCCAATTTATGCAAGAGATTTGATCTGTAATTTAACCTTCGCTCCGAGGGTGATTCCAAATCTAGTTCCTCTAATTATTTAGGCACGCTAACAAGTTTACCATGACAACGTTTTACCAATTTGCCCTCTATGCGCTGCACGTGACCTTATTTAGAAACCTATCCACCTTCATCAGTATCCAAAGTTTAAATAGACTCCTCTCTGCAAGTGGGGTCGGAGCATAATAAATTAAAATTAGTTATTTAGTTGGATAGTCAGAATGAATAATATAAAGAAGGTGGTGAAATGAGCTATCGATGAGCATCAATAAAGATGAGCCCCAGGAAGAACGAAGTCAATTCTAATGAAGTCCGATTGGTAAGACATCCTATCATGCCTAAAGTGGAATTGAATTCCATTTTTTCACACCCATTTACTTTAATAAATTCGCTGGAAATTATATATCACGACAAGCATATCGCAGGTATCTCTCGTGTGGAGACCGGAGATGCACACCACGAGGCCGCTAGAACGCTTCACCCCTTTACCTAGGTCACCTCTAGGTCACGGGTAGCCTCAGGCACTCGCCAAGGTCGCTTCCCTATTCATACGCGGCGACCGGCCGTATATAAAAAAGAAGATGCTAATCTCCCGTCCCATCGCCTCGCCATCCCATTATCCCACCACGGCGAGGTGCGCGCGCGTTCTCCAGGCAGGTTGGCACTACATGTTTGACGCTCTTTCACAGCAGAGCGCTATCCACGAGAAAGAAGATCGACACCCTTCCGCAGTCACGAGAGAGGATATCTACGTATTATCGATAACCGAACATCGATGCTACCAGAAATATCGGTATCGAATAATCGACACGGTCGACAAACATGAAAACGTCTATTTCTCAACGATCGAGTCCAAAAAACATGCTTGGGAAGGAATGCGATTGGGATATCCTCTAATTTTTTTTATATTTTTTCAAGAATACTTAGTAAACAATAAAAACTCAGTAATCAACCAAAAAAAAGGTTAACAGTATACATCTCGAACTAAACCTTTCGGGTGGGTGAAAATTGTCTTCCACGCCATTTAAGAGGATGGGAGGGCAGATGTTTCATTCAAACCATTGAGGGCTTGATTATGAATGGGAAATCGAAGCATATGCCACTTTCGAATACGTTATGATCTCCGCAGTGCTGATCCGGAAGGCTGGTTTTATAGGTGACTGAAATCACTTCGTTGTCAGTCAATGCGGTGTGCGGAATTCTTAAAAATGATAGGGGAGTATTTATTTTCCCTCTTTGGACTGCAATTTCCCAGGAATTCTCGGATACCGATAAATCAGACAAAGATTGGGTAGAGCTGGTCTTGTACAGAAGCGTCACCCACCTTAAATCCCCGTTCCCAGGAGTGGTTAAGCGCTCTACACCCTAGGCTACCATTTCATTCATTCAAACTTTAACCAAATATTCTTCGGTCCTACTCTAAGTCGAACAAATTCGCCAAAAGAATCTAGAAGAACTAAAAGTTATCCAATGCTGTTTTCGGTTTCATGAAAGTACACGCATTTTAAAGAGTAATTCTGGACGTCGGCATGTTTACTGCTTATCGTATTTCATTCCACATCCTTTTTCACATTGACCTTCCGCCATATCTTAACATTAAAATTCCACTGGTGCATAATAGCATCAATCACGCGTTATGAACTTTCCCAAAACATACCCACTATTTTTAGTTACCTAATGGACGTCACCATTTTATCTGACATTCGATTACTCGTTCCATAAGGTCAACAACCCAAACTGATCTTCAGCCCAAAGATAGATGCTGCAATTATAGCATTGGAGTTGGAACAATCGAACATTGACGTTACAACATTTATTTCGATAGAAAAATCCATACGTTATATTATTAAACCTACTACGTAATGATAGAGTAGACCCGTTTCGTTTCAACCCGAAAAGGAGGGGGCGGAGGGTGCGTCGGGGGATGAGATTTTAGGTAGAGTAAACTAGCCGGGAGGAAGATACAAGGGGTCAATATTTGGTCGCTTTTCAGTGTGCCGAGGTAGAGCTGTGTAGATAGCGCAACCAATTGGCAGGTTTGGTCTGAGGTATGCGAACCCATGGACTTGCGTTTTTAATCCGCGATTGAATTTTTATTTATACATTTTTTTTAAATAGGCTGCTTAACATTTCGCTGGAAAGGCGGGAGATAAAACGAGCACTATCTTTCAACGACCCCACGCCAAAAAAATGAAGCGCCGGTGTTGCCAACTCCTGAAGTGTTCGCGAAAATATTCAAAGAATTTTCATTCGTTGAAAGAGTTCTCCATTCATAGCTTGTTTCCATTCAACGAGATGAGTCGAAGCCCCTCCATACATGTACTCCATGGATTGAAGACTTCCGACTAGTCTTTTTATGTGTGTTAATCATTCAACGCGATGGCTGATTTCGACCTGCTTTCAATTTTCGGACTGACATAACCGTGCAGGATTTCTTTAAAATATCAATCAAGGAAACAAGTCAAAAACGGCCCTGGTTTTTTTTTTAATTTGAAAAGTTCTAAAAAGCCATTCTGAAGAAGTCAGTAGGTGTAAAAATGTTCAACTTCCTAACTCAAACGACTGAACTAAACTTTACTGAAAGGATTTAGTTTTCATATTTAAAAAATAAGATGGAAAATTTTGGCCGATGAAGTCAGTCGATCAATGAATAATATATTGAAATTAAATTAAAACGAACATAGAAATGGTCCAAATAATTGCACTTCAATCTCCACAGTCATAGAAATATTCCCGTATAGCTTTGGTAAGCCTAAAGCATTCCACAAAAACTGTTAATCAGTTTCATTGATTTTCATTACTATATTTCAGTTCTAGCTAAAACTTCTCCTGATATTTCCCACTTTGAGAGAATATCACATGTAGAGAGATCTCGCGTTAGATAGACCAATAAAACAATATACGGAAAATTATTTTCAACATATTAAGAATATGAAAATCACGTATGGAAAAATATATTCATCATGTAAATCGTGTTGGTGTTACTTACCTCTCACCCTCTTATAGCTTCCCTGTCGTATGCCCTCCTTAATGTGTCCTATATATTTGTCTCTTGGTCTTCCTCGCAAGATGTTCCCTTCGGTTTTTCCCTATATTATTTTTCTAACCAATCCATTGTGCCTCAAGGTGTGTCCAATCCATGTAGTTCTTCTATGCCGTAGATTTCTACATATCGTCCTTTCCCATTCTGCTCTTCGATATACTTCCTCGTTCCTCACTTTGTCTATCCATTATATCTATCTTTTCATCATTCTCCTCTAACACCTTATATCAAAGGTTTTCATTCTTTGCTGGACCACTTCTCTGATGTTTCATGGCTATGATCCGTATAGTGCCATACTCCATGTGAACGTTTTGTTGAGCTCTTTCTATTTGCAATCTCTCTTTCTTTGAACATAATAGTTGCCTCTTCTATATGAACACCTTCTGAGCTTGATTTATTCTTCGCTTGATGTCGGTGGAACATTTTTAATCCCAAGTTGTACTGCTGCCCAGGTAGATGCAAGATTTCACTCACTTTTTAGTTGATGTCTGCCTTCAGCTTCTCTCTTCAATTCACATAGATTTAAGTTTTCTTCTCGCTCATGCTCATATAACATTCCCGAAGTACTTCATGCATACCATTCAGAGTTTTTTGCAGGTCCTCCCGCGTATCTGCGACAACTGTGATGTCATCTCCGAATTGGAGCATGCTAATTTCCTCGCCATTCACCCTGACTCTGATGCCCAATTCTTGAGCTGTTCATCTAGCCTATTACGTACTCGCGTAGGACGTTTAATACTGTAGGCGAGATGTTTCACCCTTGTCTAATTCTATTGTTTGTTTTGGCTTCTATTTTTATTCAATTTTTCATTTCATTCACGGTTATTACCGATTGATTCTTATGGAGGTTATTAGGTTATTCTTCTGTCGTTTTAGTCTATTCCGGGTGCTTCTGGTACCTTGAACCTCTTCTTTCATTAGATGATGTCGAAGGCCTTCTCAAACAATTATCAAAAAATACTCTTCTAATATTTTTCAGGAAGCGGTAGGTTTGGTCATCGACTCAGACCTCGACCCTCATCTCTTACCCTTCCCACCTGGAATTTGCACCACCTGCCACACAACGTTTTGGTGAATCGCGTTTATTTTTTGTCATGAGGGATAATCGGGTCTTCCCCCGGGTCAGGGGTTCCATTCAAACCGGTAAATCAGATTTATTCAGCGTTTATTTGTGTAGATTTAAAACTTCATCTACTCATTGGATGTCATTTTTTTAATTCCATCCTCACATAGTCACTCTTTGTCGCAAATTTACGGCCATGCAAGAACTCTAACCTATGGCTATGCTCATGTAAAATTTCCGATTTGAATAAGTATTACCTGCGGTACGGTTGATTAGCGATCATTTGCAGGAGCAATGAAGTGGTTTAAGGGTACCTACTTTAATGACATTTGTCGCGTGAGCAATCAAATATTCGTGTGTTTTCATTCGTCTTTATCCTCGTTATGCCCCTTAAAGCTTTCCCAGGTCACAGATAAACTCAATGGTCTCACATTGTGGGATTTCATCGTGAAGGATAACTACGCAATAAATGTGTGTGGCACTGTACTAAGAGTGCGCCTGTTTCGTTATTCAACGCCATGTCACATTCACCGGTACCCTCCTCCACAATCACTGAGACTAATTCGCACCTTCAGCTCCTTATAGGATGTTTGGTAACGGAATGCGGGGATAACCGAGAATTACTAAAACGAATAAACCTGGAGATTGATCCATAAGAGCAAATTGTTGCGCCACCGGTGTCACTCCCCGAGTAATCCCTCAAAATTAAACAAGACGTCGCACTCGGGGCGATGGCTCTGAAACGGCGACGGTCTCAAAAGGTCGAATGCGAAAAAGGCAGTGGTTAGACTCGTAAAAATAAGAGATAAGCTCCAGAATTCCCGAGAGTTGAGCCTGGATGTTGATAATCCGTTGAAAAAAAAAGAAAAATAATCTAGGCGGGTCTCCTTTCGTTCGTTTGGGTTGGCGTTTACCAGACCTCGCACCTCTCAGCTCCGGGGCGTGAATGCTCCCGTCTCAGCTGTTCCCGAAGATAAATGCCCATTCAAATCCCTCGACGTCCATATTAGGATGATGAAAAATGACGATTTTATTGCAATATGTCTGTCACCCCTCTCTCTCTTTTCCTCTCTGCATGCCAACGACAGTACCAATTCGCCACAGATGCTGATCTTGTACGGGTCGTGCTCATCAACGTCGAACTACTTCTATAAATAGGCCATTCATCAAGGGATGGAATGAGAAGAGTTTGGAACAAAGTGTGATCATCTCCACCATGGATACTAATTGGATATAAAACTGAACACGCTTAGCACTCTAAAATAGTCTAATAGGAAGATTGCAAGCCTTTGTTTAATTTTGAGTCAGTAAAATGTTAGCGCAGTGAAAATGGGTTCCCCAAATATTGTGAATATTCGTAAAAACAATGTTTTAGGAAACTTTTGCTCTGTATCACTTTCCTTAAAGAACTCCCATGTGTAAACCAGGGACTGCTAAGAGAATAGCTATTTACAGAGTTATGACAACGCGCCAAGAAGCCTAACATTGTTCTGGTTTTACTATAGATCACTCTATTTTATCTCGTAAAACGCTTGGAGAAACAAACAGAGCCTAACTCAATGTTTGAGAAGTTTCACACACGCAAAGTAAATCAACACCACAAATTACCGTTTGCTTTGTGATGCTTAAGAAAAATAAATTCGAAGTAACTCATAGTCTCGGGCTAAGGAAGTATCCAGTTGTTACACAATTTGTTCCTTGATTATATTTTATTTACTATTACTGTTGTCTTGGAGTTAAAAAAGTCCTTAAAAGAAATATTTATATTGATTAAGAAAATTTCGCCATGAAGTAAGTAAACTTCGATTTCCAACCCACATCTATTTTAACTTCAAAATTATTTGGTCAGTAATTAAAAATCCATACTTTTAAATTTGATATTTCCGTAACTATGGCATACAGAGATGATCTAATAACCTGATGAAAATAAGGTTCAACGTTCAATAAGTCTAATATTAACAATTTTTCTCATAATTATTGTTATTTTAAACAATTAGAAGCTACAGCGATGGCAAAAAAAGTAGTAATTGAAATTCAACGGGAGAATGGATACCCGAGTCTCATAATAATCTAATGATGGCCCAAAGAAATTAAGTATGCCGAATTCCTTAAGCTAATTTAACGAATGCATTGATATTATATCTCTCCTGATTTGAAAATGATTTCAAATGTCTATTGAATTTGATGTTAAGGTTGAAAAACTTATCGATCTTATTGTGATGCATTCATGAACAAATCTTGATAAATAAATGCAACTGGCTCATTTATCACGACTAAAAACAAAGCAAGAGTACCGAGGCTATTCAAAATTCCCTTATTTTTCCACACTCGTGGAGTACCGTTATTCCTCCTCAAGGTGAAAGGGGAATACATAAGTGCTACACAGTTCGACAACATGGACATGTTTACATAATTCGTTTCCGTCGAAGAAAGCTTTCCCAAAATAATTCTACCCAGAATACTGAAACTTGAAATGTTGAAACACGGGAAAAGGTCGTCAAAAGCTATGGAAGCGCCTATACGTCGGAATTCATCCCAGGGCAATCTTTTGACAAAAGATTTTTGAGAATGAAGTTCGACTACCTTCATCCAATCTACTGCGCGAGTTTCTTCTGGTCGCACTGTTTATGCAAACTGAGATACGCACCCAAGGGATGGAATAATAGATCCGGAAGAAATACGAGACGAGACTTTTGGGAATGGGGAACTTCGAAAAGGTGTGACACGTGAAAAGCGATTCAATTTTGCCCGAAAATGCTGAATAAACCAATGAATGAACTAATTTCTAAGGTTCATGTTCCTAACTGCTTAAGTGGCAACATGGCAAATGATTTCGGAAATGTGAAGACGTGACGGATGTGACGCAATATTCCGGGGGGTATAGTGTGTGACGCGGTGGTGTTCAACGCCCGTGGGAGTAAGAGGAGAGTCTGAAAAGGTCAAAGAACGTCCGACGTCGGTCAGTTCTTTGCGGAAATCACCGAAAATACCGCGGAAGAACGATACGCTTGGGTGGACAAGAGAGGGGTAAACCGTGGAACAAGAACTCCTTCCTGTTCATTAAAAATTGTCTAATTGCGATTCCTTTTTCAGCCGAAGAGAATGAAGGTGAAAGGCTGATAGAAAAAAGGTGCGGATAATTCGATTTGTTTCTCCTTACAAGAGAGTGTGGGAAGCGAAAGGAGATCGGTCAGTCACCACTACGACCTCGGCCGATCGGGTAATCAAATGGGTGAGGAGGGAGTCTTTCCAATCAAGTGACAAAACAACGTGCGTCGTTAACAAAGGGGGCTGTCGCTCCGGATGCTTTGATTCCATGGCGAGACCGCGAGAGTGATGATAATGAGAGAATTCCGGCGACCGCTACAGGAAGATGGACTGAAAAGGTCACCATCGAGCTTTTTGATCATGAATGACGAGCTTTTTGGACAAAGACTGGCCGAAACATCCAATGGCAAAGAGCGAAAGGATATGCCATCGTGAAGATGACCATATAAAAATTTTAAAAATTACTTTACACGGCGATAAATTCAGTCCTTACGTTAAAACCTTACCATCAAATTTTGAGTCAAATTGCACGCGTATGATTGGGGGAATAATTAAGAAATGTGTCCAAAAAATAAGCGGATTCATTTTTTTAGGATGAGCTAGTTTACCCAGGAACCTCATGTTTAAGAAAACTCAAAGGTCAAAACATGATGCTACACACGAATGCAAAAAATGTGATTTTGCCTGCATGACCGTAGTGTTTTACCGAGGAATTAATTGCGAACCATCAGTCCAATCGCTATATATTGGGATTAAATAATGAATTGGTATCGGAAGGCGTTTCAACAGTCTTTCAGAAAAATTTCTGCAATGTACTCCGACAAGAAATTGAAGAAAGCTAACAGTGTCAGGCTTAACTTTGTGAAGTTCCTTCATGATTTTCCAATCCTTATTTTTTCCCCTCATCAAGGAATGGAATCATGTGGTAGAAGGGAAACATAAATATGTCCAGGATGTTGAAGTTCAAAAACAGTGAATGTTTATTCACTTTGAAGAGAAGAGTGTTTAATAAAACAGAACGAAATATAGATAAGAAATAATACCGAGAAGTTAAAGTTAAAAATATAAATACCAATATTAGAACGACTATAGGTCTTAATATTGGTTTAAGAATTGGGAAATAAGGGCCGGATGTGATCATAGCTGAGAAATTCGAACAATACTCATTACAGACTGACCTATCGTATTAAATGGAGGCGCACACGTTCTTTTTTAATATGAATACGATACACATATTTTGCTTCCAGTACGTAGTTAGTTTCCAGTCATCAGATAATTTTATTCTTTCTCTCAATAATATCTATTTAAATTGATATCCAAAAAGGAAGAGTGGAAATATAAATAGGTATTTCCAAGGAAATGATTATTTATCAATTAGTTACCTTACTATCCTTATCGGCTCTAACACAAATTTCTTTCTCCCTTTCACTGGGAATAAAACCTGCTAAATATCAAAGCAATATTCAAGAAGTTGGCCATGGACGAAAAAAATAATGGTTGATCATTTTCAAGGTTTGAAGAGACCTGAAATAGCCATGACTAGGGGAACACATCGTCAACCAAAGAACTTCCTTTGATTGTTTAAAAATAAACATGCTTGAATCATTACCAAAACGTTACAGGCCACAAAGGTTTAAGATAATTTATTCTCCGACTCCGTGTCTCTATTCTTGCAGCTCAGCAGTTGACAATTAAGACCGACCATTTGTCTCCACATTCATAAAAAATATATTCACTGAGTTGTCCTCCGGACGATTCATTTTTCGATGGTGCAGAAAAAATAGATCGCTACATATCCAAGCTTTTGGAAAACTAATGTGTGCTGTAAGTTATATCGTGTACTCCACGACCTCTGATCGGGTTTACAAATATATTTCACCATAAGGTCAGCCAAAAACCTGTTGCCAATAATTCGTTTTAAGTCAAACACCCACTTGGCAATTACAGTCCCACAGGATAACCTTCCCATCGCTTTCTTCCGATTGGGACGAAGAGAGGAGCGAGAGACCAATGCTCCACATTGACATGGCATTTGATGACAATTTACCGGAGGGAAAAATACTTCCAGTCCCTAATTAATTTCATTAATTCAGTCGCCCACATTCAACGCAAAACTTGGAATACATCCTTCGAAACCAGTCTATGGAGAGGTGATTTTCCTGTATTGAGGTGACGTGGAGGTTATTACAAGGTCTCCCGCGAAAATATGTCAGCCCCTCCCTCCCCAACCTCAGAGCAAGAGAGCATAGGACACCCTAAGTAGTGATTTTCTCCCTCGCCTACCTAATGTGATGGGTTGCCTTAGCGACGGAGCTGCGGTTTATAAATGGAGCCTATTATTAGTGCCAAAATGCCCTGCCTAGCAATAGGGAACTCCTTTCATTCCAGCTACCGTTAACTTCACGTGATCAGCTCCGCCCACGCGGGTTCTTCGGGAGGAGCAAACAATATGTATCTCTCTCTATCTCTCCTTCTTTTACACATCTTCTTCCACGAAACGCGGGGGTGTCGCCGACGCAATTTCCGTGCCCACGCGGCAGCGAGTTTACTCGAGTGCCCCCGGGGTTGCGATTTCACGGGCGGAGGCTCCCTCCCGGTTTAGGGACTCTAAACAGCGGGAATTGAGGGGAGATCTCTTGGACTGCTCTCGATGTTATGATGCAAATGGGATTCCACAATATGAAATTCCGAGATGTGGAATTTGACCAAACAATTGAATATCTATCTAAGATACAATATATGTGTGTGTGTATATATATATATATATATATATGCATACATAAAAATAGATATAAGGAAAGGGGATAGGAAAACACATAAGAGACAAATGTAACATTAAACATAAAGACAACACATATGTAAAAATGCCTCATCCGGTCCCGGTTAAGGAAATATTTTTACATTTGTGATCTGCTCAAATCCGCCTTCCCCACCTGTCCTGTGTTCGTCTTTTATGTGTTTTCCTATCCCCTTTCCTTGTATCTATTTCTATGTGTGAAGTAATATATATATATATATATATATATATATATATATATATATATATATATTATTAGGTAATCTACCGGTTAAGGTAGGTTTTTGTATGGACACAACTATCAAATAAACATTTTGTGACTCCCCACCTAGCAAACTAATCTATATCAGGTCCCTCTTCATCTCTGTGTACTTCTTTCCTCCCTTCATCCCGTCCAACATCCCTATCCTGTTCCTACCCTTACCTCGCTTGCCCAACATTCTCCCCTCTATTACCCTCTTCAACATTCCACTACCGCTCAATACGCCTTTCATCCATTTTTCCTGCCTCCATAGGATTTCTCTAAACAAACCCCTCTCCTCCCCCACCATTTCTAGTACTTCCTCATTTGTTTTCCTTTCGGTCCATTTAACCTTCTCCACACCCACATTTCAAAAGCCTCCAATCTACGTCTATCCTCCTGCTTCAGCGACCATGTTTCCGCGCCGTACATAGCTACGCTCCATATCAGAGTTTTTACGAGTCTTGTCTTAACATCCCTACTCAACGTCCCCGTCATCAACTCCCTCCTCCTTGAGAAAGCCTCCTTGCCTAGCGCAATTCTTCTCCTTATATATATATATATATATATATATATATATATATATATATATATATATATATATAAATTCACTGATAGTCATAACAAACACAGAAACCAAAACACAAAAGAGGAAAAACTCACTGGTTCTCGAATTTTCGGTGGTCCAACCACCTTTCTCAAGAGGAATTAGGAACAGAACTGAGGCAGAGGAGGGCCCGAAAGCAGTGGTAGGAAGGAGAAGGGGAAATGGGGGAAAAGAGGGGAAAAGAGGGGAAAAGAAAGGAAAAGGGGGGAAGGCATTCGAGGTGAGGAGTTTGGAGGGGTAGTGTATGGCGCAGGAATTTTAAAAAAGGTGGGGATGATATGGAAGTTGTTGGGGGCGGAGGGGGATGAAATAATATGCATAAAGGGGGCAATTAATGTCTAATATTAATACCTGGGCGATTCCAGGAATCCAAGAGCCAGATGAAAGCTAGCTCTAATGTTTTGAGTTTCAGTGGAGGGTCTGAGTGTGGGAGGGATGCTAAGACGGATACTTTAAAACATTGGTCAAAGGCAGCGTTGTGTTCGGAGGCATGTTTGGGGATTGGGAGCATACCAATAAGGGAGGAATTGTTGCATGAGGCTCTATGATTATTGATTCTAATATTGATGGGTGTGGTACACTGTCCAATGTAAAAGGCAGGGCAAAGTTGGCACTTGAGTAGGTAGACAACATTGCTGGAGGTACACGATGAGTAGGACATTGGACAGTGTACCACACCCCTCAATATTAGAATCAATAATCATAGAGCCTCATGCAACAATTCCTCCCTTATTGGTATGCTCCCAATCCCCAAACATGCCTCCGAACACAACGCTGCCTTTGACCAATGTTTTAAAGTATCCGTCTTAGCATCCCTCCCACACTCAGACCCTCCACTGAAACTCAAAACATTAGAGCTAGCTTTCATCTGGCTCTTGGATTCCTGGAATCGCCCAGGTATTAATATTAGACATTAATTGCCCCCTTTATGCATATTATTTCATCCCCCTCCGCCCCCAACAACTTCCATATCATCCCCACCTTTTTTAAAATTCCTGCGCCATACACTACCCCTCCAAACTCCTCACCTCGAATGCCTTCCCCCCTTTTCCTTTCTTTTCCCCTCTTTTCCCCTCTTTTCCCCCATTTCCCCTTCTCCTTCCTACCACTGCTTTCGGGCCCTCCTCTGCCTCAGTTCTGTTCCTAATTCCTCATGAGAAAGGTGGTTGGACCACCGAAAATTCGAGAACCAGTGAGTTTTTCCTCTTTTGTGTTTTGGTTTCTGTGTTTGTTATGACTATCAGTGAATTTACATTACACGTTTGTGGGTTTTCCAAAATAGTGTATATATATATATATATATATATATATTATACACATACATTTAAACGCGAAATCCCGTCATATGGCGAACAAATATTCCTTCTCAAGGAAATAGATATTTGGATGTTTATATACCCACATAAATAAATTATATAATTCAAACTAAGGAGATAGATGGCGTGGGTCAACAAAAATATTGAAAATATAAAAAGGACTCACGTATTCCGAGATTTTCGGTGGGAAGACCGCCTTCTTCTGTCCGCGATAGTTTTCAAATGATAGTCGGTGCATGTGAATAGCTTAATGACTAGAGTCGATGCAAATCTACTATTGCCTTAAGGAGAATGCTCGGAATTCGATTCATGGTGGAATAACAACTGGAAATATTTTAGCAAGTACGCACTAAACGGACGATTGGTACAATCGCGGTTGCTAAGGAGTCACTGCGTGAGAAAGTCTGGTACGGGAAAAGCAGACAGCTCGCGAGGCCTTGGGAATTATCGGCCAATACGCGACACCGACGATGTCAATCATTGAGGAACGCAGACGAAGAAGAGTGCTTCGGGTCGAGCGAGGGTAGGCTGTGCTAAGTGGAGGCAATTCGGAGCGCTGCCGTTGGGAGTTTACCGGCTCGACTTCACTTGTGTGAGGTCGTAAACAGTCCCCAGTCCCGCCTAGAAACAGGCGCGTGCTGGAAAGACATAAGCCTCACCCCTCCCACAATATGTCTTTTAGAGATTTTCCGAGTGGAATACACTGTCATGTTCGAACCCTGAATAGCAGTATTATGTTAGCCTTACTTTTTTTCTGTACAAATTCAGTCCAAGATTTAATTTTACACTCTTGGTGGCGTCGGGACGATCCCTTCGACTGCTAATCTGGAGGTTACGGGTTCGAATCTCGCGGAAGGGATTATTTTGAGAGGGTTTTTCGCCACCTAACTGGTGAAAATGTGTAATTTTCTTCTTCTTCTTTAATAACCATCTCGTGTTATCATCCAAGGATTGGTTTGTAGGAACCCATGAAGCTATTCTGTTACGCCTATCTCTTAAGTTCCTCACAGCTCCTTACACTGACATCATACATGATCCACCTCTCTTAGTTGGTACTTTTCCTTCATCTTTACTTCTCCTCCCTACGTTTTCTTAAGTTATGGTGTGCAGCAAATTATCGTCCGGGATATGTCCAACTGGATATGTTACTCGCTCCAGGTATAATTCATGTACACAGAAAGCCCAAGGTCTAGCAACAGAGAAAATCTAATTGAAAGATCTCATTATGATGTAACTACCATTCTATTTACGAAAATATCACGATAATGCATCATTAAATTATGCCCTAAAATTCTTATCCGCAGCACATCGAGAAGGTACGCAGTGTGAGTGCAGATTTAGGCATTCTTGCTCAATTATGATTTTGTTCTTTTAGCAGAATATTTTTGCTTGGGTAAATAGCATGACGGTACATTAGCTAAGGACTGAGGTTTGACTTCTGACCGCATAGCTCTAGGTTCATTCCCGATTTGAGGCCTTTCGACATTCTAAACCGAGCTCAAGTTCCTCAACTGCCTGGATCTCAAGACATTCTGGGACATTGCAGTCGGCGTTGAGAAAGGAAGTGCTCTTTCCGCAGCCCAGAATGCGTGAATTTCACACGCCGTAGGGCCTTAGGCGTTCGGTCCAAGCGCTCTTAAAGCCCCCCATACTCCATTTGTGCCTTTCGCTAAGACGCTGGGTCTCTATTCCGCATTACTCGAATCCGTAAAATCCCACCGATCTCCAAATTCCCAGCACACGTAATGGCGAAGATTATACCTCAAAATGTCGGACGTATTTTGGGATAATTACTACGACTCTTGCAGAGAGTATTATCCTTATAATTATTACTTGATACTCTTACTTAACAGGTATCCTTCAACATGAAAAGCAGCATAAAGAACACTACATCTTTAAGCCTCGACTAAAAAACAACACCGGACACCCAACACTACAATAAACACTTATTCGAATTCGCATTAAATTTGACCTCCCTTCATTCGATCCAACAAGATCCAACAAGCTACCTTGTTGGACCTCCTTTTCCTCCCCACACCTCGCTTGCCTAACGTTCTCCCTTATACCACAGTCTTCAACATTTCATCGCAAGTCAAAATGCTGTTCATCCACTTTCCGAATACAATGGGTGTATTCTTTTATTTCGGACAATGCATAAAACTCTAAAAGCACTTGATGGAATGGACTTCAGGAAAATTACGGTAAACAATTAGAAAAGTGCTGTGAGTACTTAAGGGATATTCCGAAAAAAACCCTGATAGTTGGATAGGAAACGAAGGAAAACGAAACATGAAGAAAAGCCGAGTTAAACAACTTTAACCGATTCTCTATCAATACGAAAAGAGGTTGAAACGAAGAGATATCGCGTTCTCTCGAACAAGTATGATCCTGGGGATGGATAGCGTTGCCACATACAGGCATGTATATGTGACTTTGTAGGACTGTGCATAGGAATGAATTAAAATAACGCAAAAGTTTTGATAACCCGAAAACAATACAGGTAACAATGAATCGTTATTTCTAAAGGGATGAATTTAAGGCGAAGATTAAGATCAAAGTTAGATTATAATTATTCCGATATTACAATTGCTGGAAACGTCACCGACGGGTTGTGTACGGTGTGGACTTCGGGTTGCCATTTTGCAACAATTTCCGAGAAAAAGATATGCCCAAGTGGCAAAAATTGCAGATAGCTTTTCTATAGCAATGCTTATATATATATATATATACATACATATATATACATACATACACACACACACACACACACACACACACATATATATATATATATATATATATATATATATATATATATATATATATATATATATATATATATATATATATATATATATATATATAAGCATTGCTATATCCGTTCGATCTCGAAAATGTCAAGGTAATGCGATTCCCACAGGAATTATCATCATCTGTCCCTAGTCCCCTACCTATTTCTATACCATAAGAATGGCCTTATAGAGCCTTCAAGAGGTAATATATAATAATATAGACAAGTGATAATTATATTGTGGATTGGCAAATCTCCCGTGATCGCCGTGTCATAAAATTTCACCTGAAACAGCATACTGGACGGAAATTCCGGAATAAGTTTGAATTCAGAAGCATTATGAATCGAAAGTCCACATTTCAACTGATATTCACTTATTGATGCATCAGTAAATTGACTTAGCTAAAAGTGATTATTTTCCAGATTTATCAACGTCGATAATTTAATTCCATAGTCCACAAAAATGCTAAGCTGTATGTTTGAATGAAGGTCGTCAGAAACCAAGCGGAGAATAGAACGAGCAAAGAATTAGGAAATGCCACAGAGCACTAGAAGGAAGGAACAGATGGATTTCGCAAACATAGATACAACTGATTTATTGGGTGGATCACACGACTAAAAATAGTAGGAAAATAGACAAATGAAACCCAGAGAAATGTGGATAGGAACATACAAACTCGGTTATAACATTATGCAAGGGGTCGAGGACTATTTCTCTATATAGCCGTTTCTCGTTTTATTCTTCGATTACCTGTAAAAATGTTACGTGTATTTTTACTCAATGCTTGTTGCTGTGCTTTCAAATATGGTCTTACATAGAGATAATAACAACAAGAAGACGAAGCAATAAGTTATGAATTTCGCTCAAAAATCACTTTATATGCTCACTAAGAATGTATTTTAAATTGTCGCAAACTGTTATCGTCTGTAATCAGGAAAGTAACTTGACACGAAGGAGGAAAAGATGTAAAGGGGTCATAAAGTAATAGATATTATTAGTCCATGGCATAAAAATTCAGCTATTTCAAATGGAATAAAGATTATTCTCGTAATACCCTTAAGTCTCACTACTAGAGTTTATCATTTTAATCGCAATATGTTGCTCATGAATTGCAAGGTTTACAAAAAACGAATCTTTTTCTTCTCGCAATAGCCATAATCATGTTATGAATGTTTGGCTGCAATCCTGATAAATATGGGTGTAAGAAATAATAGCTCTTAAAGGCGTAAAAGAGTCATGGATTTAGTAACATGGGGCATTATAGAGGGTAATAATGGGAAAAAGAGTAAGGACATATTGTCCTTTCTGGCTCCATTCCCTTTCCAATACTCTATGCAACATGCTTGAAGAAAAAGATCTGCTACCGGAGCCATGTTATAATTGTATCACGGTATTTGACGCACATTTTATTTTGGGGTTTTTTTCTGAACATAAATTCGTAGAATAAAAAAATAAGAGTAAATACTGCTGTCATATTCCATAAATATAAGGCACAACGCACATAAAAAAACGCACAATTAAAATTTATGTGACTTGTACATCCTTTAATTAATATAGAGAGATATTATGCTGTTTATGCTTTAGCATCATAGTTAAAAGATGTAAATTTGTTGGTACTAAAATCACAAAACGTTCTACGGTGCTAATTATATATCCTTAAAATATATACTGTTGCTAATAAAATACGGGACATGGTGGCCAAGTGGGCACAAAGTTGAACTAATGACAGGTGGACCCAGAATCGATTCCGGGGACGCCTTTGGGGACCCTCAGCTTATCCAAAGCTGTGTGATTTTTCGGGTAGCAGATCTTTCTAGGAAACCATAGGCAGCACAGGAAGAGGAACTGGTCACCGTAATTCCTTGATGTGTGAATTTCACACACAGTTTGCCTTAGTACTAGGTGAGTTCCACCCATCAAATCAATCTTCGAGTTTGAAAATGTGTCTTTTTGGATGATAAAATTATTACTGGTTCGCATGAAACGATGATAAAATTCCTCTGCGAATGTCACTCTCGAACCACAACTAACTGAAAGGGAAGCAATGAGCTATGCAAGGTCAAAAGGGGGAACATATAAAATAGTCTTACGAAAAAAGTATACTTGCATATGATATTGATCCTACGAACGCGAATACCGTATAAATGTGAATACCGCCATTTGAGTGAGAATAATCTGACCGTCACCTCGGGCGGCTTGATCTCAAATTTAGCCAATCGGTCAAGGTTGCCCCCTCAGTGCGAACCCTCCTCTTTAACCCCCTCTGCCTGCTCGAACCTCCCTCGGGCTCGCTTAACCGCCAGCAAAAACAATCCCCTTTATCCTCTATACTCCCCATCCCATATCTCCAAACTTTTGGGGGCTCAGGTGGGGCTTATTAAAACGCGACGGAGTTTCTGGGAGCGAAAGCGGACCGAGGGTGTCGGTTCCGTGATCCCTGGCGGATTCGGGCAACGGCCGCGAGAAACGGGCCCCCGAAGGAGCAAGGTGGATTCCCCTACCTCTCGGATTCACCGTATTTCTACCGTACCTCCCACACACCACGTTCCTATCGCACCTTTGCGATGACTGCGCTTCCATTCCTTTAAGAATACCTGGCGGCGGCGCGAATCCTGCTCTACTTTCCCCACACCTTTCGCTTTTACCAATCAATTTCTCCCTCGTCGAATCGATAGGGGTGGATTAGATTGATGACACGTGGAAAGACATTTTGGGATGTGGAAAAAAATTAACAATTGAAACAAACCCGGTAATTTTCTACACTATTTTTTTAAAATCTCGATTGATTTCGATGCTTCATGTCAGACCCTTCAACCGACTCATCATTCGATAAGACGGTTGGTTTGAAAGGTGACAGTACAGATGATCTGATACTATGCCTAGAACGGAGGGTGAAACTTACATGCCAGTATCACAGAATCAGGGGAGAGGAAGGGACAGATCCTATTCGTCTGTGAAATCCCAGGAGGATATTATTATTAGGTAATCTACCGGTTAAGGTAGGTTTTTGGATGGACACAACTATCAAATAAACATTTTGTAACTCCAAACAAAACCCAATCTAGCAACCTAATCTACATCAAGTCCCTCTTCATCTATGTGTACTTCTTTCCTCCCTTCATCCCGTCCAACATCCCTATCCTGTTCCTGCCCTTTCCTAGCTTGCCCAACATTCTCCCCTCTATTACCCTCTTCAACATTCCACTACCGCTCAATACGCCTTTCATCCATTTTTCCTGCCTCCATAGGATTTCTCTCAACAAACCCCTCTCCTCCCCCACCATTTCTAGTACTTCCTCATTTGTTTTCCTTTCGGTCCATTTCACCTTCTCCATTCTTCTCCACACCCACATTTCAAAAGCCTCCAATCTACGCCTATCCTCCTGCTTCAGTGACCACGTTTCCGCACCGTGCATAGCTACGCTCCATATCAGAGTTTTTACGAGTCTTGTCTTAACCTCCCTACTCAACGTCCCCGTCATCAACTCCCTCCTCCTTGAGAAAGCCTCCTTGCCTAGCGTAATTCTTCTCCTTACGTCCCTACTAATTTGACCGTATTGGTCCAAAACACTTCCGAGATATGGAAACTGTTCTACCTGCTCTATGTTTTCCCCCGCCTATTTTAATATTTAGCTTAGCCTTTATCTTTCTGGAAAATTGCATAACCTTTGTTTGCAGGAGAATATGATAACCGATAAATAAAATATCAGGGATGATGTTGGGGATCCGGTTGCTGACGTGTCCAAGGAATCGGTTTCCCAACCCTGGGTTCGAAGGTTCGAATCCTGGAAATGGCAGCATTTTTCAGAGATATCCCGATCTTGCTACCGGCACTTCAAGAGGACTGCGTTATCCGTTATATGGGACGGTAAATTATGTAATCCCTTGGCGCATTTCGTAATAACATTATGTTAACGACGAACTCGGGTTTCTCTCCACCTTTCCTTCATCCCCCGAAAATCCCACTGCAACCAAATTACCCACCTATCTCTAATGACTCAAATGATCTCATCAATCGATCGCCTCTCCTTATAGCTGCTACTGCCATTATTTTTTCCCTAAATCGAATCCATGTCCTTTGGTCAGTAATCCAGCACTCTTGAACTACGCCGTCATCATCAAGGTGTAAAAAAAAACTTTAATGATCATGTGAGAAAGTCGAAAGCGATTTAGATCGATTAAAAGCGTGGAGTATTTTCAGGTTTTTCCGTTATTTGGTAAGAAGAAGAGCCCATCCGGTCGTTTTTAGAAATAATTCGTGAGGCAAAGAGATTTATGATGAAATTTGGTCATGTGACCAAATATTTTACATAATTTTATTTCCAACTTCCATCCTAGAATTAAAAAAAAACTATCTGGATGACGATGAAATTTTGAGAAAGATGGCTCTTGATATCACTTCAGCCATTATCTAAATGTCCCAGAAAGAGATGACTGGGGGAGGATAAATATCTGCACATCAAAAATGTTTAAAGCTCATCACTGACCATTAGGATGGGACTATGCGTCAATGCCAGCCATCGAGTCCCGGAGGTTGTTTTTTTATTTTTCAGTTTTGAGTTGAGTTTCGGTTTGAGTTTAATTTTACCCTCATATTTTGCTTGTTTCACTTAAATTCCTTGATTTATGTCTTCTACAGTTTTTTTTAAATGTTTATTTGATAGTTGTGCCCATCCAAAAACCTACCTTAACCGGTAGATTACCTAAAAAAAATCTGATGTCATCGAAATCTTCCATAAATATGATTAGAAATATATGTATATTTTGATGAATCAAAGATGAAACTGATCCCAAGAGTTGTGTATCGTTTGATCTAATGCTTAAGTAGCCGTCAAGAATATTTTATCAGCATATGCCAATCTTTCATCCGGCATTCTAAAAATTTATAAGTTAATTCTGTTCTCTCATTCGAGAGGCTACAATACTACCGAGTATGCCAAAAGCCATCACGACCTCTATGAATAGCTATAAATTTAGCAGACGAAGTGAAACGTTTTACAAGCATTTATCAAGAAAACGCATGTAGTAAAAATATAAATGAATAGATCTCACTCTTCGTTTGATGATAACCGCAATGAATTAGAGAAATTATCAGGAAAATATTTCGAAAATTTAAAAAAAAATTCAACATGCCTAAATTTTAAAAAATATGTTCGGATGGTAATGGAATGCTAAAGAGGGGAGGATGTTAAGCTAGCGAGATAGGATAGTCATGTTCGAAGGAAGAGGGATAGTTATATGAGGAATTGAAGAAGGGTTTATTGTAAAATTAAAAGGGCGTCAGATTGTGCCTGGTTAGACGAAATGTAGAGTGTCAGGTGTTATCTTTTCACATGAAGTTTAAAAATAGAACTGTGTTCAGTTTGTGTTCATCCACAACCCACCATGAATGGGAGACTACGAAATTAAAATTCATCCATTTTACCTTAAATTTTAAAGATCACGTTCCCCATTCCCCATTTTTAGGTCTGCCCGGGAAATTTTTTTCAAGTATGAAGTTAATCAAAACATTGCTCCTTACCCTCACTGTCACAAACCATCTTCAATTCATTGACGATGAAGTCCGGAAACGTCCGGAGAGAACAGTCGGTCCCAAATTTGCTCCCACGAGTGGGGAAGACGGGAGAAAGGGGTGGTCGTGGAGACCCACCCCCCTACCCTGTCCCTCCACGCCATCTCTTTCGAGGGTCTGTCAAGGGCTCGTTGCGGAATTTCCTGTCTCCGCGACGACGTAATATCATCGAATTCTCCCGAAAAATCAAGGGGGCTGGAGGAGGGGAAGGATGGAAAAAATGAGGGAGAGAAAGGAAGAGAGGGGGTTTCTACGCCGAATGCTATTGGCCGCATCGATTGCTGCGCAAAAAATAAACAAAACACTATCGGAGGCAAAAATCCTTGCCGCGTCCTTGTCCCTTATACGTTTATTTTTATTTTTTTAATTTTCAATAAAATACCCGACAGGCAAGTAAACCGCCTGCCACTCCAATCACCCTCTCTCCTCATCCCCCCACCCGGCCACTACCCTTACATCCGCTTCCCCGCCACCACTAAGAAACACCACTCCGTTTGCCCTCCTTACTACTGATAATCTCCTCTCACTTCCCTTCGCAAAGTGAGCGGGAAATACTTCCTCCCCGGGAAACAAGTGCAAGTTAAAAAACAACCAATCCATTCATCTTCCCACGACGACTTAGCGTTCAAAAATAAACCAATGTTATCAGTAATATGTCCACATATTAGGCTAAATTTAGAGTTTTAAATATAAATCAATTTTACTCTGCAATATACGATTCGTGCTGTGTTGCCGCAAGACATATCTTTCTTTCAAAAGAGGTGAAGGGAGCTGGGTCGATGGATAAACTTTCCCGTACCTCGTGCTCAAATTCCATTGAGGACGGGTTATTCAGTGAAACCAACTCCCATGATCAATCAGCTAATCCGATCGAACACAACAAAATTTCAATTTTTTCCAATAGGAGAGTGAAACATGCAGTGACTCTTTCAAAAACCATCATCACCGTTATCAAACCAAAGGTTGGTTTGATAGGTGAAAGTGGATTTCACCTGGTACAAAGACCTACACGGCGTATGAAATTCTCACACAGGGTAATGGGATCAGTTCTTTTTTTCTGTACAGATTGTGGATTCCCAGGAAGATCCGAGAATTCACACAGTTTGGGTGAAGTTGAGAGTTTCCAGGTGGTGTCAACCGGAATTGAACCTGGGCCTTCAGGTCAGTGATACAGCATTCTAGCCACTGTACTATCACGCTCTCCCCATTCCTAAACATATAAATTTGAAAATGTTTTTCATTTTAATAATTTTTCATTCTTTCTTTTCGTTCTTTTGATAATTTATTTAGTTAACTATGTGAAGCAGAGGCTACGAATAAATGAAGAAATAAATGAATTGGAACACACAGTAGGGTACAAATTGGTAAATAGTCGAGAGGGACCGTCCAAATCCTAACTTTATTAGGTAAAGTATACTATATTATGTGAATCTATCTGAAATGATGCTTCGGGAAAACGTAGGTAAACTTATAATGCAGAGGCATGTGTGAATAATTTATAATTAGAAGATGCCGCTTTAAAGCCTATAATTACGCAATTTAAGCATGCCCTGATTTTCTTATAACTGCGCACAGCGTGTTTTTGTAAAATTAATTAATCGTGATGATTTCAAAGCCGTAAGAAAATACATATACATTACAAATTATACACCATCACTAACCTTCAATTGCGTGTGATACATTACAACTCCGAAAATATAAAAAACAATGCACATATTTGCAAGGCGTAAACTCTATGGATATGTAAATAAACACAAGATGAGAGACATAAAAGTGTTTGTAAACGCAAATTTCAGACCCAAAATCCGCGTGATCTTTTGTATCACAACGTGAGAACCGCCTTAGCATACGAACTTCTTGTCATTGAGCTGAATCGAATAGCTGTTTGCAAATGAACACCGGAAGAAAAAGTTAAATCCAGTCCCCGAGAGCCAATATCGAACAATTAACTCCATATATCAATGCTACATTTTGAAAAACTTATTAGTTGTTGTGAAACTAATATTGTAAGCAATAAAACACAATTATGGCAACCATGTGCAAAATTTGATAATCGCGGAAGCGGTTTCAGTCGAAAATTGTTTGAAAAAAATTCAACAAAACAAACCCAGACGCTAATTGTTAAAAACCGTCCTACTAGTGGCCTTTTGTCTCGAATTTTATTTCCTAATTCAGAAAATTTGCGTTACTTCATATTCCTTTGTAGTTATTACGTCTTGGCGGAAGATGATTATATTTTATTAATCGAAACTAGAGACCAGCTCTGTTCAAGTCAATCATCAGCCACCAACTACCGTCTACATGTGTGGCGCCATTCGCAATATTTTAGCTGCAAGACTTCAGCTACTGTACTAATGTCAATTCTCAGGGGAGAATGGCCTTTAAAACGAATTTTGTTTTACCTTGTGCCCTCCGTATTCCTTAGCACGACCCATCTTTATACCAGCGTCTAATAGAAGAAGTCCGATTAAAATTTCCAAGTTTTATTTTTTAGATATATTGAACTTTCTCACAGGTGATTCAACACTAACTCCTTCTAAGGACCCACTTTGGAAAGGTATGCGTTTTCCCCACCGCCGTTGAAACTGCGGCCATTATCCGAAAACGCCTCATACGAAATACTGTTTATCTCCAACGGCGAGTTTTCTGTAATCTTCTTAATCATTCAGCTTTTGTTAAGGAAATATTGGGAAAGTTCGAATGCCCTCGCTGCAATGGATATATGAATACATGGATATGAACACATGGAAAGAATATACTATATGGACACCCCTTACCTAAATGGAAGAACTCAACACCTCTTCTATTCAACATTCTGTTTATATAAGTGTCGTTGCCTTGTGATCTAGTTTCCACACCTCTATCAGGTTATTTTAAGGGTTTGATCGCGCAGCCGAATGCCTTGATGGTCCCAGATATTAATTATCAATCGATTAATCGAATACATGGATATGAACACATGGAAAGAATATATGGACACCCCTTACCTAAATGGAAGAACTCAACACCTCTTCTATTCAACATTCTGTTTATATAAGTGTCGTTGCCTGGTGATCTAGTTTCCACACCTCTATCAGGTTATTTTAAGGGTATGATCGCGCAGCCGAATGCCTTGATGGTCTCAGATATTAATTATCAATCGATTAATCCTGAACGTTATCACCGCAACATTTTCACCATTATCTTTTAAGCATCGTCACAGAGGATCTGACAAAAATCGAACAAAATTAGATTTTTTTTGCAGTTTTAGGAGTGTTGGTTTTTACACGACACCCAATCATTTATGGTATTGATTACAACAAAAAAATGTTTGCTTCACATCGTAAATAATTAGTTGAAAGGGAACCCTTGCGCTTAGCTTGATAACAAATGGACAGATAATAAATCGAATGGAAGGTTTACGACCAAAATGTTGTATTGCTAAAAATTCAAACCATATTTTTTCCCTATCTATGTCGGCTGCCATCGCTCGTCTCATTCAATTATCTATCACCGATTCCATTCGTCAATAGTACAGGGTTCGTCCGGAAAATAAGTGTCATTTTTGACAAAAGGGGAGTCGTCCACTACGAATTTGTACCTGAACGACAAACTGTAAATGCTGCATTTTACGTCCAAGTGCTCGAAAGGCTTCGAAAACGAGTCGCCCGCGTCCGGCCAGCGATCAAAAACATCTGGCGGCTGCATCACGACAATGCGCCGTCTCACACCGCGCTTGTCGTGTCGGACTTCTTGGCCAAGCACGGCGTGGCAACGCAGCCGCACCCGCCCTACAGCCCGGACTTGGCACCACCGGACTTCTTTCTGTTCCCGTCGTCACGCCGTCAAAGAGGCCGTGACGACGTGTCTTCGAGAGGTTCCCGATGATGCCTTTGCGGGAGCGTTCCAGGAATGGGACCGCCGCTGGTACAAGTGTATCGACTCACAAGGGTCCTATTTTGAGGAATATTAGCTTAAGATATGTAAAAGTGTAATACATTTTTTTCCCTGAGCTCAGTACACTTATTTTCCGGACGAACCCTGTATTTCCACCACGGACAGATATGGTGAATTTTTTCTTCGTATGCAGTACTGATGCTCGAGAGTCAAGTCATAAGATTCCTTTTTTCACCAGAAGTCGCCGTCCGCGTAATCTAACAGAGCTGTCGCATTTACACTTCACTAAGGAAATTGTATTCCAACACGACACATGAATTCAGATGGATTTAAGATGCTCTCACAAAATAGGTTTGTTTACTTTTTTTTCCCAGATCCGTCACGCTCGACTATTGAGGGCGGAAATTACCATCAATAAAATATCGACTAATATTATCTGGCCTTGAATGCCCTGAAAACTTTCAATTCACCACCTCAGTCGTAATGTTATGGTCGTCGTTTTTATTAATATGTATGCAAAGGGATTTGTATACATATCTTGGTAGATTTACGTATCGCGTGCCTCTTTATCTTCATGAAACAGAGCACAGCTGGGGGCGGACAGAACAATCACTACGCCCTCTTTTTACCGATGGTGTCTATCTAGTGGGATCCCCTGTTTGCTCACACACGTATCTGCATCAAGTGTCGCACGATTCGTATTAAGTCCCACGTCCGATTGTTCAATATTTACGAAGAAAGTGTGAACCTTTCTTCAATTTGGAACGGATACCAACACCCGAGACATGATACTTACCGTGAAAAAATACCCCATTGATTTAAGTTGCCTTTTAAAGGTCAGGGACACGGGTTCAACTCCATGTGTACTTTATTCCCATACCTCCATGCCTTCCCCGTCTTAAAATAGAGTGAATGAAATTGGGAAATCAAAATCCGAGGCTTTTTCTGCATAGAGCCAATTTAAAAGGCGATAATGGCCTTTCCCTGGTGCTATATTTGTACCGCATGACGCGAATAAATCGAACTCTCTAATAGCGTCGTGGCGACTCCAAGAAAATCGCACAATCGAAACCAAAAATAGTTCGTGGACGTCGACTTATCGCGTTGAGCGTGATTTAGAAAAGGTTTGTTGACCCTCTAGTCCTCGTTTGTTGTTCGTATCTTTTTCCTCATGATTTTCATGCCATCAGTAATTAATCATCGATTCATTAGATCCATCTATTGTTGATATCGGAAGCTTAAATAATCGAATGTTAACCGCACACAAACAAATCCGGATAAACCAATCTGGACCAGTCTAAATATTCCATTAACGAAAAAGAACTGGTAATCATCGCTAAAATTTCATCCCATTCACCAACCGCTATGAATTAAGTAATACCATATACTGAATTGAAATTATTAGGTAATAATTATTATTCACACGATTTAAGGTAGGTTTGGGCACCTCTATCCTTGCCCAACAAGATAAAGCGATATAATGATAAACTCTTCAATTCCGCATACTTTCTACGTCCCTTCATTTCGTCCAAAATCCCTGCCCTTTTCCTTCCCCTTCCTCCCTTACCTGATGCCTTCCCCTCCATTACAGTCTTCAACTTCCTATCGCCAAACAAAATGTTCTACATTTATCTTTCCTCCAACATTTGGGTTTTTCTCAAAGTCCCTCTTCCTTCCTCGTTTTGCCTATTACTTCTTCGTTTGTTTTCCTTTCCGTTCATTTCTCCTTTATCAACCCCATACTGCCATAAAAGCCTAAAATCAAATGAAGACATAAATTTGAATGCTAAGAAGGAGGCAGGAAAAAAGTTGGGGACTACATTAAATTTGGTGGAGATAACACTAACAGGGTGTCCGCAATAAAAGCCAAAATTCCTTTCTTCTTCCACGGAACCAAAACTCAAGACATGTATTTTTTTCATTATAGCGAGGGGATATTTACAAATTGACAAATCTAATCATTCTACCAGAAACGAAAAAACCGAAGCAAGCAAAATAAAGATACTCGCATTCATTGATATATAATATTTCGGTCTAACCTAGACGGTCAACGGAAAGCTTAAAAAGTTTGAAAAAATATCTCCGCCGGGATTTAGGTCGAAAATCCTAATAGATTTTTTTTACACTCAGGTTCAGGCTGATGATATCTCAAGCCTGAAAGGGACGCTCACAAAATACTCGAAACGTTTGGCGACACTATCGAAAACTCGTTTGAGAAACGCGATTTCGGACAGCCCTTAAAGCATGGAGATCGGTATCTTGCAAAACAACTGAATCCGGCCGGACTACATAAATTAGCGGGCACATAAAAATGTATAGGAAACTGTGTAAACTGGGGCCTCTCTTTTCTGTTGGGCGAAGGGGTGGAAGTTAAGTTTGCCCCGATAAATCCCGAGCGCCATATAAAATGATTTCTCGATCCCCTCGAGGTACGCATTTCCTCGGGTTAATGGTACCTCAGGCCGCATGCGATAAGAACAGGGTAATGGCGCCAGCCGGTCTCAGGCGGTTCGCAATAATAAAAATATTTCAGCCGACTTGAAAGAGGCGAGCCAAAAAAGAAAAAGAAAATCACTTGCTAAGCTGTTCATTCACTCTCGCCCGCCTCAACCCCTATTAACAGCACCGACGAACTACGGAGGAGTAGAGGGATATAACAATTTGTAGACGTCATTTTCCGTCTCCCTACCAAATTAAGAGATCAAAATAATGACTTGGGATTCTTTCGGGAGCAGCGCAAATAACATTGACCGTGGTAAACACGCATCTGTCCGGGGATAGAAAAAATCCATTTGATTACACGAATGAGGTTCTCAGAACCTGAAAGTACCTGGAGTGCCTATCCTGGGCACCCGTTAACAAACTACCAGACCCGACTGGATAAAGCCGAACCTGTTCTGCGTTGATACCTGATCGCCTCTGATCGTAATTACTGCACTAAAATAGATTCAAATTATGCAATTGGCTTACTTTACACCTGTCAAATCTGATACTTGAACACAACGTGCCCTGGAGTCTTACAAGTGATGGATCTGGATTGGGAGGGCGGCAGGGATCCCATGGTAAACCCCGCGAAGTCGTTCATAATATAAATTTTTTTTATTTCGATTTCAATAGATAGTTCGAAGTTACCACCCGCCTAAAAAACGAGTGAAGTTGATTGTAACAAAACCGTTACCTTTAATTTCCTACCGAGACCTATCAGACAAACAATCGCGATCTTTGAACATGCTTCCAGCTTGACTGTTAAGCCTCTAAGATATATTTAATTTAATGATTCACATGTTTTCCAAGTTCAGTAGAGAGGAACACACTCCAAACATTTACCAGAATTTGCCTAGAGTGTCGCAAAAAGGATATTCTGCTGGAGTACCTAGTTCTCATCAAGATAGCTCGGAATTCTAACTTGAACTTGAATGACATGATGTTGTTGTTAACGGGCTACCAAAAAAAAAAGGAATTGGCAACTGGGTGATTCGGATTCGAATACCGGCTAAGTTTTCTCCCGGAGGATGTTGACATAATGTATAAGTTGTATAGCTTACATCCGTGAACGTGACTTCGATCAATGCTCTTAGAGCTGTTTCCCTTGAAATTATTGTCAAGGATTGGGTTCTAATATCTCAGGAATAGATGCAAGAAACGTGAAAACATCTCCAATGCGTGTGATAGGTCAAATTTTACGGAACTTTTCTGAGATGCAGGTCCCGTGCGAAAAGTATGTCATCATATTCCGAATCTCACGGCCTTTGGCTCAGTGAAGCGGATCTATGTGTACGGTGGAAGCATGAAAAAACCCGTGCTATTTCAATCGATACCATGTCGTCGCAAAAGATACAACCTCATGTCAATTCGTTCATCTCGATCGTGATAACCAGGCGCACGACAACAAAGAAGGGGGAATTTAGCGTGGGAGTGGGACAAACTTCGAGGGCGCACGCTCACGCCAAGCGCATGAAGTAATTTCGTTTGGGACTAGTCCAACTGCTTAATGATGCCCATCATTTGGAGAGGCTTCGCAGTTCACCACGTGGTTTTCGGACGGTTAACGCCTCATTCCAGGAAGGAAAGCTGGTTAACTCTCCTTATTTCTACCGGCCCACCGAAATGCTGTTTGCGCATGGCCTCTCTCACAGTGAATACCCCTAACCCCTTCACCCAACATAGACTGGACCTAGCTGAAGAAACTAGGATGGGAGTGGATCCAGAAACGAAGGGATAAAGCGAGAATAACTACGACTTTCAGGGAAGTACAAGGAAATTGAGTGAGCCTCTGAGACCAAGGGATTTATTTGGGCCACGGAGAATACAGGCAGATCGGATTGCAGGGATAAAATAAGATACATTGAATGAAGCCATGAGAGTGTTAAATGAGCACTCTTTTTTAAAAACAACTCTTGAACACAACAAAATCAAGGTTGAGTATAACAACAAATTCAATCAAATAAAAAATTATAAATTATAAGTCTTCCGATTTCAAGCTTGATTTAGTATAACGAATCTGTATTGAATTACAAAATTACCATCGCGTTTTTTCAGCGTATTAAGCTTTAATATGACTTTCATTTTGGCTCACTGAGGTCGGGTGCAAAATTAATTACTATTTTCTATTCTAAGAACTCATATACCCACATTTCAGGTAACAGATCTTCCCTAGAGACTTCAGACAGCACAAGGGAACTCCGCACACATATCATGTTGTTGCCAACGAGTTTTACACGCCGTAGGGATACGTATTAGGTAAGCTCTAATTTAGTCCAATAAACTAATCTTCTCGTAAGTAACTGTGGAATTTTATATCATCAATGGCATGACAAAGGGTGGTATTCCACAACCGCATATGTACTCTCATCATCATTACATAAAGGACAAACCTTTTTGCCACAATTAGAAGCTGCCGTATTCTGCCATTCTCTTTACCTTCACTTATACGTATGTCCGCTTCGATTATTGAGTGGATGCCAACCTTATTTCTCCTCCTTGGTCAAACTATTTTCTTCTTTCCCAACTATTTTCTTTTGGAAATTCTCTAATCAAGTACGCCTCATAAATTTACCAGAAATTGAATATTCCTTTCACCCGTTAATCTTTAAAAATACATCCTAAGGGAAAAATTACAATGCATTTGTTCTTCTGTAGTTACTGACTACTGGCTAGTTAAGTGTTTTTCAATTAGCCTAACCGACAAGTTGTCGGGGTTAGGTTATCGTGAGCCGTGTCAGGTGAACAGTCACTCCACTGAGTTAGAACTTAAGAAGAGGAAATCATTCTAGCTACAAATTAGGAACACTTCTACCCCCAGATCTAGTTCCACTCCGACCTCAATAGTAAGTAGTCTCTTCGCCCTTCTCTCTTCTCAGATCTCCTGACAACTTAACTTTCATTGCGCATTCGTACGAGCGCTCGCTTTCAGGTTTGTGTTCGTTGCTCGCGTAGGCGTCAGGGAGTGGGCGGTGTGAGCCGTGCATGAAGACTTTTATCTCCCTACCCCCAAGCATTGTCGTGTACAGTTACGCTCCCGCTGCTATCCATAATGCAACGCGCGCTCGCCTGCCCGCTCACCCCCGCGCGATCGGTCATCCCGGAGAAGCGGCGGGCTGATCGAGTAGGAACTCGCGCGTAAGGGCACGCCCACACGCAGCCGAGCGACGAACGGTCAGACCCGCGAGGCCCACCCGACGACGGAGGAGGGAAGGATACTGCCGGACATAATCGCGTGCACCCAGAACGAGTCGTAAAAAAAGCTTCGAAGTTACGGATCAACAAGCATGACGCGTCAACGGTCGTTAAAAAAAAGAACGCCAACAATGTAAATATATTAGCACAGCTTGGTTTTTGCTGGGGTTGTCTCAAAGATTTACCAGAATAAGACCAGACCCGGGACATAACATTTTAAGAACGATGATAACTTCATCATATCTATCTCGCACACAAAATAATTACACACTACATCTACATCTACATAATACCCCGCAAGCAAGGGCGTGTGGCGGAGTGTGTTAGGTCACCACCCAAAAAAGGAAAAAGACAAGTAACACAAGAAACCCCCGCGCTTCATTTTTCCAACACCATCTTGAGAACTTGTCGCATTTTTCGAGTAAAAAAGTGAGGATTATGTAAAAAATACAGATCATTTAAACTTTTTAAAAAATTCCACAAAGTTACAAAGCACGCGAACAATTGGACACTGATCTTGCCATTGGTAGTAGAAATGTCACCATCACGTCAATAAAGAAGCCAATGGTCCAAGAAGAGATACAGACGTAAAATGATCCGAACTTAAGAAAATGGGAAAACATAAGAAGCTGTTCAGAAAAAGGTTTTGTTTCTAAAATCGGGGCTTTCTTCGAAAGATAAGATATGACTCAATATGATCTTCCGAAGAAGACGGAGCTGGAGTCCGTCGAAAATATCAAGATATTATTGTGAGTGTTCTTTTTATGTGTTCTCGTGCTGTGTGTTACTGTCTAAGTTTTTATTCAACACTTCCGTGTTACTTCGAAGAAAACATATATATATATATATATATATATATATATATATTTATATATTACATTTTTTTTTCGCTAGTCAGTCCTAACTAATCTTCCGGTGAAGACGGAGCACTATTCCGTCGAAATTATCAAGAAATAACGGGTGACTGTTCCTTTTAAGTTTTCTCATATTGTGTGTTGCTGTCTAAGTTTTTTATTTAACACTTCCGTTTTACTTCGAAGAAACCATCATATATATATATATATATATATATATATATATATATATATATATATATATATATATATACATATATTGGTACGATTAATGTAGAATAGGTTGCTGGATTGGGTTTTGTTTGCAATTACAAAATATTTATTTGATAATTATGTCCATCCAAAAACCTACCTTAACCGTAAGATTACCTCGTAATTGGTACGATTAAATGGACCTTTTAAATACTGAAGACAAGCGTAAAGTTCTATCAAGATAAGGTGATAAGGCGACGATTCATGGTAAAAAAATTGATACAGGCATTTGGTGGCGTCCCCATATTAGTACATAAATTTCGCTTGGATTGCATGATAGCGTACAAAAGGAAAGATCAATTCATTCATTGCTGATCAAGGCTACGGGATTATGTAAAAGTCTCCATGGGTTTGGATGATGCTATGAAGTCAACGTAGGGCGCAGTAAAACAACCCAGAGATCAGAGCACCATATATCGATGAGCACGGCACACGACATGTATATATGCGTACGGGTGATCGGTAAAAGGTTCCTTTTATTTTTCTTACTCGGCCTCGGGCGTACTCCCATGAAGAATCTGTGTGGAGGGAGTGGTTTTCATTTGGCTCCGAAATCATCCAGCCCTTTCGCGCCGTTCCTCGCTAACTCCTTACCCCCGCTAATCCTCTCCACTCCCCCTTTTCCCTTTGATAGGACGCCTGAGGAAACGGCACGGGAAATGATCGAGGGCTCTCACTCGAGCACGCATTCCGACCGTGACGTCATCTCAATGAAGACCATCTCGGGCGGAGCGAAACGTAATTTTCACGGCGACGGAGGAAAGAGGGAGGGAAACTTTTCAATCGGACCTCTCCCTCTATAAAGTTGGAAATTGCTCTTTTCTCTGGGACGGATCCCCGGGCGCCTCGAAGGAATTGGCGCTTCGAGTGCACGATGCGACACACGACGGGTCAGCGGAAAAGGGAATTGAACTTCACCGTAATGAAAGATGAAGACAGAGGAAAACATAGTTACTGATGAAAACAAAGTGATTAACTTATACAGCAAGACATTCAGAACAAAAGGGTTTAAAAAAAAGAGCCAACAGTTAAAAAAAAGTAAATGACCGTTCGAAATGACAATTATGAAGAACGCTCTTTTTCGAAAAATAAAAAAAAAAGATTCCCTGTCTTTCCTCTTGGCTCAATGGCCATCGAAAAAAATTACAGATTTCAAAGACGGTGAATAGATTCTATAAAGCACGCGGAAACAATACGAATCTCGGAGGTAAATAATACAATATCACGTGAATACGACATTTGCATATTATTTTTTATTATTAAGTAATCTACCGGTTAAGTTAGGTTTTGGATGGACACAACAAATATTTTTGCACTTCTGATCTGCTCGACTCTGTGTTTGTTTTTTTATGTGTTCCTATCTCTTTTCCTTATTTCTATGTGTATATATATACATATATATATATATATATATATATATATATATATATATATATATATATATATATATATATAAAAGGGGTCGCGGTGGTCTAGTGGGCAGAGCGTTGGATTACTGACCGGAGGGTCCCGGGTTCGATTCCCGAGCAAGGCACTCTGGGCACCTGCAGCTCCACCCAAGCTAGTTGATTTTTCGGGATCTTCCTGGGAAACCGGCACAGGGAAAGGAACTGGACCCCCTACCTTGATGTGTGAATATTCACACGCCGTCGGGCTTGGTACATGGGTGAGCTCTACCATCACCTACTAAACCGACCTTCGGGTTGATTACTGTGTTTATGGTTTTATATATATATATATATATTTTACGCCTATATATTTTCTATACACACACACACACACACATACATATATATATATATATATATATATATATATATATATATATATATATATATATATATATATATATATATATATATATATATATATATATATATATATATTTGGGGATCGAATGCTCTCTTCAACTTGGTCATAGATGGTAATTGCTCCATTAAACATTTTAACGTGGGCTTTCCTCCTCCAGAAACTTTCCTTTTTCTCTATTTGTCTTGTACACAATACTTCAGTAACCCCTGATCTCTCAACACCTCAAAAAATCCACCTTTTTCTGTCTCTTAACTTTCAACAGCGGCCTCCTCCTCTCTTTCCTTCTAATGCATAACAATTGTTCGAGTACCTTCTCCCCCTATTTGTCGTATTTTTTTTCTCTTCAGCATTCTTAATAGATTTCAATATTGTTTTTTTCTTCCTGTGCAATGTTGTGCTTTTTCCTTTAGGAATAACATTTATGAAAGATACGCCGCTTGGCTTCGTATTCAACATTTTACCACGCACTGAAGTTTTCAACTTTCATTCTCTCTAAATTTCCACCATTAGCTTGTTTTCCTTCCCCAAAAATGAATACCACCTCTACTTCTCCAAATAACCACTACTAATACAATTACAGGGGCAAACTGTTCCTTAAAAATTCAAATAATAAATTCTCCAATTAAAAATTAGGTTTATACGCAACAAAAGTTTATCAGATACTGTTCTGATTCCAGTGTTATTTAGAAAACTATTTATTCTATCTACTTTAGTGTACGTTTAATTACTTTCCTTCAATGCAGCAATTTCAGAGTATAAAAATCATTCGCCTTGACCGGGATGGTTGAAATTGAAATGTTGCATTGAAATGCATGTTAGCGGATTACTCCGTTAAAAGTTACTGTTGCGGCATCTCCCGCAGTTTCTTGAAATTTTACTTTCCTTCATTTTGAATTAAAATAACTTCTCATTGCTACATTATTTTCATACATTTGCCATGCTATTTTCCTACGTAACTGCACGAGTTTCGATTTTCGCCAATTTTGCAGATTGCCCTACTATTACTCGTGCCGAACTGCATGCTCCACCAATTTTGTGCATCTATTATCCTAGTCAGCGTATGAGTTTTCAAATATAGGGTTCGTTAAAAACAATTGTCATAGCTACGTGTAATCCTATCGTCATCAACCGCCTGTACACAATAAAACGAGCCCTTCTGATATTGCTGGCAGATTTTGAGTACTGGAATCCCCTGGCTTACATGTTAATGCAAATGTATATAAGCTATCCCATCCAATTCTTCGTATGAAATTACTTTTCTCTCACATTTTCCCTAAAAAGAACAAATATTATTTATCACTACATATGTCTATCTCTCTTTCTCTCGAACCATATATCAAAAACGATAGGGTACGTTCATCCTTTGTCCTCACAGACCATGTTTCGGAACAGTACAACGCTAGTCCTCGCATCAAAATGTTTACGACGTGCTAAATTTTTATGCCAGCGGGTGACATATCGTATTCCCCAGAGCTGCGGAAGAGGGACGACGCCGTGGGAAAAGAGGAAATTCACCAGCGCTCGGATAAGAGCGGCTTGTGCGTTATCTCAGCCAGATAGGTCCTGACCCTCACCAACCACGTTTTGTCAACCATCATGGTTCTTTCCGCCAACGAAGAAAACCTATGGCATTTTGGCATTTCAACGCCCTAGTTTTTAATGAATATTAGCCTTTTTCGAACGGACACGAGAAAGTTCAATCGGTGAGTATCGAAATCGGAAAATTAACGGTTTGACGGTTGGACAGAACCACACACGTACATTAAATCACCTCAAATGAACCGTTTTCATAGTAGACACTCCCAATTGTTGGAAACCGTCTTTTTTAGGTAATTTTGACATCGCCGCAAACTCTTCTTCCAATCCCTTTGAATGCGTATATTTGGCCACGGATTGTCAAGCAAAAGGGGAAAAAAGGCAAATAAGAAAATTGTAGGCGTCGGTGGAGACGCAGTTTGCCGGGATTAATTCAAAGAAGAAAGAAAAAAATTAGCAAGAGCGTATTGGGTGACAGCATACTGGCAAAGGGAATGATTTCTGATTTAAGAAAGAGGAAAAGAATGGGGAATTTTGAACGGAATAGGGAGGCGGGAAGGAACACGACAAGTATGTGGAGCTGAAGAATGAGTTATTTCAATGCATATTTTAGAGTGTTTGTGTGGTCTTGCTTACTTTTAGACCACCTTTGATAAAAATTGTGGTATGATTACGAAGATTTTCACCGGAACGATGTCCTGGACGCATATGCATCCCCCAACTAAATTGTGCATCAGCCTAAGTAATGGATTGCTACGTCGAAGTCTACGGTTTCAATCCTGTTTTTAGTTTTCAATAGTAATCCGATCACATTTTAGTGATCTTGTTAACACCATATCCACCTTACTTCATATTAATAGGGCCTTGAACCATTTGAGCATTTTTTATCATCCTATTCCCTCTAATCAAGCAAACAATACCACCCTGGCAAATTGCTCGACAATCCCTGACGGCGTGTAATCGACACAGTTGTATTTTTACAACCATCCTAAATAAAACTAACCAACTAAGTGCAACAAATGGCACACCAATTTGGACTACAATTCAAAATTAAAGGTAAACTGTTTTTTCAGATTAATGCAAAGAAATATTGCTGACAGATTTATTAATCACATGAAACACGCTCAAAACGAAATTCTACTTTGTACAGAGTTATATAGTAGTACTCATTTTCACACGAAAATAATTATAAACGGTTTTGAAAAAATCATACAATGCGTACTTAACTGTTCTCATATCACATGTGATATTGGTTCTAAACCTCCTGAAAGATAACGTTTATTGCTCTGGATATTACGGTGGTGAATGTAACAGAAACAGATCCATGGATCTTGTCCACATTTCTGAGTAATTCGGTCTTTATATGGGTAATAATAATGGGTATAAGAAGTAAAATTGATTCGAAAGATCACATCAGTGAAAGCTGAAGCTTCTTATTGGCAAAAAAGAAAGTTTAAAATAATTTTCCATTTTCTATAGGTTCCCAACAATTAGGCAAGTCACCTATTAAAGTAGTAAACTGCAAATTTCTGCACACAATACCATTTTTACTCAGGAAAAATTACGACTAGATTTCACAATGGTACGTTAAAGAGCCACTCCAATAGGCGTCGACCGCTATTGCAGATTAGGGACTAGCCTGAAGGGATTTCTAGTCAATACATCATGTCCAAATGATTCATTTTTGTCAGCTCGTCCTTCATCTTGTTGGTGTAGTGAACCTCAGGAAAGAGGGTGTAAGATTATAGTTATCTGAACGGTTGAACCGACTATCTAATCCTATTGACCATTGCAGGAGATAATTGTACCTAATGATGCCTTCGTATCTACTACCTCTCATGCGATGAAAAAACTGTGAGGCAAGTATTCATTTCGTCATTCGAAAGTTTATTAATTTTATGGAATTTTTAGGAATCACATTAGTCCAGGAATATTTTGTAAAAAAAAGAATTACGATATCATTAAAAATTGAATTATTCGAGAGCAATGGTTACGATCGATACTGCTGCGCGAAATTCCCATATTTCCCGAAGTTGACAAAGTTAGTAAAATTAATAGTCTTGAAAAATACGTCTATTTTATATTTTTAGTGAATTTGTTAACAGTCTGTAACATCATCGGAAAGATTTTTCGCATCAAATAATGAATTATAGCTTTTTTAGGTGGTGCTGCCACGGAATCCTGAAATTCCCGTTGACATTTGCGGACTAAAGCACGTTTGAGCGGGTAAAAATAGAAATGAAAGGCACCTAACCACAACACTACATGTCGTCACATATCGAGATCGACAATGACGACGCTGAGAGGTTTCTGCAATACTTTACCTTGTGCTACGCAATGTCAAATTTTGACTGGAAATAGAAATCCCTACAAATTGAATAGAGGGAATTATTGGTACTTTTGCAATGATTAGGAACTATTCCGCTGCCTCCGAGCAATTAAAAATGAATACCGAAATCGTTTCACCATTTAATCAAGTTTGTGGGGAGTAGGGAAAAGAATTTTCTACTCGAGTAATATAATGAGAACGACTCCAACTCCGACGCTGTTAATATTTAATCTCATTGTGTTCACGAGCGGGTTAATCTGCAACGACGTCATACCATGCGAGGCGCCACGATGTCGACAGCGGAGTGGGGAAGAAAAAAGATACAATGGCTTTATAGTATACACATGTAAATATATTAGTTTCCGACCTGAGAAAATTTCAGAAAAAATATCTTGCATCTTTGTTAGGTCGGAAACTTTTCAGACTAACCTTGTATGTATATAAGCATAAAAATAAATAAATATCTATATATTTATATATATATATATATTAAACACACAGAAACATAAAAGAAGGGCACTTACAGTAGATATTTACGTTTCGACGGCACGGCCGTCGTCATCAGAATTAGAATTAGATTCTGATGACGACGGCCGTGCCGTCGAAACGTAAATATCTACTGTAAGTGTCCTTCTTTTATGTTTCTTTGTGTTTAATATTTATCAACCTAGTGTTTGTGTGTTTGTGCGTCGCCGGAGTGCGTCATTTTCAAGATTATATATATATATATATATATATATATATATATATATATATATATATATATAAGAGGGACTCACTGGTTCTCGAATTTTCGGTGGTCAAACCACCTTTCTCAAGAGGAATTAGGAACAGACATGTTGTTCCTAATTCCTCTTGAGAAAGGTGGTTTGACCACCGAAAATTCGAGAACCAGTGAGTCCCTCTTTTGTGTGTTTTGGTTTCTGTGTTTGTTATGACTATCAGTGAATTTACATTACACGTTTGTGGGTTTTCCAAAAAAGTGTATATATATATACACTTTTTTGGAAAACCCACAAACGTGTAATGTAAATTCACTGATAGTCATAACAAACACAGAAACCAAAACACAAAAGAGGAAAAACTCACTGGTTCTCGAATTTTCGGTGGTCCAACCACCTTTCTCAAGAGGAATTAGGAACAGAACTATATATATATATATATATATATATATATATATATATATATATATAGGGGGTCGCGGTGGTCTAGCGGGTAGAGCGTTGGACTGCTGACCGGAGGGTCCCGGGTTCGATTCCCGGGCACGGCACTTTGGGCACCTGCAGCTCCACCCAAGCTAGTTGATTTTTCGGGATCTTCCTGGGAAACCATAACCGGCACAGGGAAAGGAACTGGCCCCCCTACCCTGATGTGTGAATATTCACACGCCGTCGGGCTTGGTACATGGGTGAGCTCTACCATCACCTACTAAACCGACCTTCGGGTTGATTACTGTGTTTTATATATATATATATATATGGGGTTGCGGTAGTCCAGGAGTAGAACTTCGGGCTACTGACCGGAGGGCCCGGGTTTGCCGGGCGAAGCCTCTCTGGGCACCTGCAACCCCACCCAAGGTATGTAATTTTTCGGGTACCAGGTCTTCCTGGGAAACCATAGCTGGCACAGGGAAAGGAACCGGCCACCCCGACCCTGATGTTTGAATTTCACACGCCGTCGGGCTTAGTACTGGGTGAATTCTACCATCGCCTACCAAACCGACCTTCGGGTTGATTACTGTGTTTATTAAATCGAAGGTAGAAGCTTTTGTTTTGTGGAAGTCATATTTATAATTTATAATTAATAATAATATAAATAAGCCGTCATATTTAGAAAGAAAGAAGCACTTTGTGACTTCCACACTTTTAATATAAAACGACCGATTTCGGCCGTTATGCCATCATCATCATCAGATCAACAGCCGAAACCGGTCGTTTTATAATAAAAGTGTGGAAGTCACAAAGTGCTTATTTCTTTCTAAATACTTTGTTTATGTTAGATTTAATGTACCTTCTGAAAAGTTTAGTTTTATACAAATAAAAAGGTTCCAAAAGATAATAGCTTCTTCTTTCAGGCATCACTTATCACCTAAATATAATGAAATGCTGAATCAAAATCATGAACGTAATTAAAAAAAACAATTATCGTGGAGATTATGTTTCCTTGGCCCTCATTTTTCTGCTTATGAATGCACCTATGAAGTCAAAGATCTGAAGAAGATGAAATGATGACCTACCGTGATGAACACGTCGGCAAAATAACGGGGAGATCCAATTTTTGTGTGAATAGATTTTAGTAGCAGGAAAAATAAAGGTTTGGAGGAAAAAGGAAAATAAAGAGAATTGTGGGGAAGTAACAGGAAGGAAGCAAGCACGTTGTACCGCGTGAATGGGACGGAAATCACAAGATTGGAAAGCCAGTGGTGCATGAACATTTACGTGTAATAGTCTATCGGGACTGCCCTAGCCTAACTTGGCAATTGGAATTAAATTTTTAAAAATGCGTAGTAATACATTTTTGGGAAAAAAATAAATCCCTCCCTTATAGTTACAAAGTGAAACAAACCAAAATCGCGAGGGTAGATTCCTTTAAATACTTGGGTGTAACAATTACTCACGATCTGTCCTGGGGAAAGCATATTCGAGAAATATGCGGTCGTGCTAATAAAAAATTGGGATTTGTGAAAAGAGTGCTAGGTAAATGCGACGAAAAGGTGAAAGAACGATGTTTCCTTGCCTTGGTCAGGCCCCACCTAGAGTATGCTGCCAGTATATGGGATCCTCATAACATAAATTTGGTTTCGGAATTAGATCGAGTTCAGCGGAGGGGGGCTAGATTTGTCAAACATTGTTATGACCAACTCAGCAGCGTATCCACTTTGCTAGACAATTTAGGTTGGGATTCTCTTACGCAGCGGCGTTTCCAATATAGATTAAACTTATTAAAAACATTTAAAGATGGGCCCTTTTCCGATGACATCAAGGATATAATACGAACCCCAACGTATTACGGTCGAAGGGATCGCGAATATAAGACTAGAGAGATATTCTGCAAGACTGACAGGTTTAAAATGTCATTTTTTCCAAGAACGATAAGGGACCAGAATGCTTGTAGCCGAAATTCCCCAGGACATAGTTCATTACAATAAGTATTAACGTACAGGTTAGGGACTGCGCGAGGATATGTGTGTATGTATGTATGTATATATATATGTGTGTGCGTGCATATATATACATATATGTGAATATGTATATATGTATCTATTTTTTCTTACAGGTTCCCCCCACCTTTCCTCACCTAACCCCCAACCCCATCAATCCTTACCCTTCCCTCATGATGCTACACCCCCTGCCACACACCTTTTTGGTGGCTCGCAGGGTATTTATGTAGATGTAGAACTCTTGTACGGTAGTCTGCCTACGATTTAAAGGTTGTAGGGGAACGAGTTGAAATCCATACCGAAAGTACAGCACCGTGCCATTCCCTTTAACACTTTGCACAATAGCTATTATAACCAAAACCACCAACTCGAGGAGAAGTCAATTAAATTACCCCGAAAAGACAGCATTAAACTAAAGCAGTCAATCCTACAAAAAAAAGGGGCCGTGAGGCTAGTGGCGAACTCCGGTTGACAAGGATACGAAATAAATACGCATCCCCAGGACTTCCAAATTCAACTCCATAACCCTGCATCTCGATGTATTCTCGTTTAAATTGGTCCTGAGGCGCGGGGATGCCGGCAGAACATAATATAATGGCCACCAGCGCCGTACTCCTTAAAAGGCCCCGACAGCCCGCTCTTCCCTCTCGGTCGAGGAGGGGTGACGGGAAAAGGGAGAGAGAATCCGGAGGGGGAAGGAAGAGTGACTGATGACGTGGTCGTAGTGGCGAATACAAAAGGGCCGATCGCGGACGCGCGCTTCAAACCCGACCCTAGACCGAAAGCAGGGGTCGGTGAGGGGTTTCCAGTGAGTAGGAGGAGGGATGAGTGGAGAGAGAAATGGGTAACAGGTTTCCTCACTCTTTTTTTCTCCTCCTCGCGCGGCAAAAACCACCCTCTCCCCCTCCTTTCTCTCTTACGAGTGGTTCTTGGAACCGTAGTTTTCGTGCAGCTAGGCGCGTTCCCCTTCAGAAAGTCCCTTTTCCCCCAATGCCCTCTCCTCCCTCCGCCTCCCCCCCAACCATACGACCGAAAGGACCGCACCAACACGGAGATCCTCTTTCCCTCCACCGCCTCCCAGCAGCCTCCTCTTTGTCCCGCCTCTAGCATTCTTCTCCTCGCCGGTGTGGAATTTTCGGCTGTCCCCTCTCCTCTTCCACGTACGCGCGGCCTTCTTTTGATATCTTACCGAACTCCTCGTCCACGTCCCTACGCCCACTCCTCTGACCTGACTCTTGGTCTTGAGCAGGACGCAGTAGGAAGAGTAAATATGTACTCGGAGAGGGCGTTGGTAGACCGAGATGCTCCCGTTAGTCGTCGAGAACAGTCGGTCTTTCGTACACCTGTTACTGAGGCGTCACTGCGATTAGGTTAATGAAGATACTAGAATGAGAGACCTACTCTAGAAACGAAGAGGGCAAACGAGACTAATTATAAGACTAGAAGAACGTTAAAGGGTACTTGTGTAAACCTGCGTGTCGCAAGTTGTGATACAGGAATGATTGGTGCGACACTTGATACTTGCCTACATGACATATTACGCGAGCTAGCAAGTTTTATGTTCAAATGGCGAATGTATTCCGAAGACTGGTAAATCGACTCATTGCTTTGAGAAAAAGCTCCCTGGTCTTCTCTCTGCCCAATCGTCTATCAAGCTTACTTGTTTTTCCCATTATTCAAATCATGTTTTTGTAACGGCGGGAAATCAAAAAAATATTTTATCATGCCTTCCAGAGTAATATCGCATTTAAATCATGTTTAGAGTGAACTCCCATTACACCGACCGATTTGTACAAAGTCTCGCAAGTAATTTGAATTCCAGTGAATGCCCAAACATCATTTTCATAATTAGTACATTTTTCAAACCGGAGAGTGATTAACTATGAAGCTCGATTGTTCCTTTTTATGATAAAAATTTCCTTAATCATGACAGTTCTTTTGTCTAAATTTCTCCTTTACTTAACCTAAGTATTTCTGCTTCGGTCTTCCTCGAAGGCACCTTCCTTATTATATTCCCTTCTATTGCGCTCCTACGTAATTCATTATGTCTCTACGTTAGCCGAACTTATTGGGTTCTCTTTTAATTCACTGTGCTCCACATCGTCTTTTACTCCTCTATTCTGTATACTTCATTTTTTGCAGCTATCCTTTTGATATTTAGCACCCACGTCCAAGACCACGCTTCCAAGAACTTTCAAAGACATTTAATTTTCCTCTCGTCTCTTCAGGTGTAAAAGTAAATTATTTTGCCCCGTTTCAGTCTGGTAGGACGTTAAAAATTCGGGATAAGTAGAGCGGTAGCTGAGGTGAAGCTGTACCTACTATTTCTCTATTTTTGCTTCTTTAGACAAACTCCGCTCTGGCGAGCTTCTTAGATCCGACAACAACCCAGCTCAAAATACGTGTGTGTATATATATATATATATATATATTGAGTGTGTATATACACAGACAACACACATGGACAAACAACACTTCAAACCTTTAAAACGTGCCTAGTGCTTGCTAGAAACACCTTATATGGGTCTTAATTAACATTAAGGATGTTTCAACACGTCACAACTAATACTATTAATTTCCTTTTTACTGCCTTAATTCGTGATCACAACACAGCCGATGTTATTCAACGCAAAAAATGAAACTGAAAAAAACTTCCTTCGAACTGCGCTTTTATTACGTAAAGATTAGATAACTCCCAACCAAATACCAATAGGTTTGACGCTCTAAGCTGACCCTTACCACGAGAGCTCACTGGGTATAGTATAGATACCATACGCATATGAATAAGGGAGGCCAAGATTATCGGAGCAGAATGCCAGTTAAAAAATAGGGCATTTCGAAATATAGCGTGGTAGGATAATGTCGCAGCTCAAAAGGAAAGATGAAATGAACGGAAGGACAGAGGAGGTGATATCCAAAAGGAGTGTCGACGGAAAAGGGTGACCACATGAATTGGTAGAAAGTTTGTGACACAACGGACCTTCTATTTGCCTAATAGAAAAGAAAATATGGGAAAAGGTCGCGCGATAAAAAACAGGGAGTAATACAAAGAACGAATAAGGTGTGACGTAATGAAGAAGGAGAGCCAGCAGTTCCTAACGGAATGAGCGCTGAGAATGAAAGGTTGAAAGAGTTACGTTCAATTGAACTTGGCGATGAAGAACTGGTATGAAAGAATGGGAAGCTATCATTCTCACATTTCTAAAAGAAGCGAATATGAAAAGCGTGGGGACGAAAATTCTTAAATATTACACTCTTGGAGCCCTAAGGTGAATGAAATTGATAGATTCAGAGCAAGGTGCTCTGTCCCTTTGCCACCTGCGGTTTCCCAGGAAGATTTGGTACCCGTAAATCTCATAGCATCGTTGAAAATGGATGCGTTTTGGGAGGGCACTCAAGATCCTGTACACTAGGATACTACACAACCAACTACAATGATAAGCAAGGAATTTTTAAAACTGAGTTTTACGCTCTTATGTTAGCGGTATTTAGAATCAAGTAATGGTAAGTCGGAAAACGAATGCAATGTCTATGTGTTTCGTACTCTCGCGAAATGTACGATATCTTTACAGTTAAGATACGATTTGTAATGTTAATTGTCGAGGATAAACTAAATTAGCGGAAAATTAATGTTTGATTTGACTAATCTGAATAATAAAAATATTTTCATAATTGGGTGGGATGAAATACTTAAAGAGTAAGATTATCGATTCAAAGAACTTTAAACTTGAATACATGAGGATTTATAGTTCTCATAAATGTTATCGCAGTCGAGGGTAGTGAAATAATGTGTAAATTTAATGCAGCTATATACTTGCATTTTCAATTACTATAGTTATCAATCCAAAGGATAGTTTAATAGGCGAGGGTAGAACTGACGTAGTACTAAGCCCAAGGGCGTGTGAAATTAACACATGAGAGTAGGGGGACATTCCCTTTTCATGTAACACGCATAGGTTCCCAGAGGGATCTGGCACCAGCAAAATCATAAAGTTTGGGCAAAGCTGAGGGTGTCCAGGAGCGTCACCCAGGGTTGAACCCGGATCCTCTGGTCATATGCCTGGAGCTTTTTTTACCTACTGAACTACGAAGGCTCCTGGATGACATGATTCAATAAGTATGCGATGATAAATACTCAGAAAAACAACTAAATGAAATGATTGTGTAAATACTACTCACCACATGCCTACTCCACGACCATATACAGAATCTATAATCCGGTGATTGTAGAGTTTCATTCGTACAATTTCATTGAAGTAGCAATTAAGGAACGAGGTTGGGAACTAGATTGGAAAGAGTAACTAGGTTGGGAATCACTCACGGAGCGTAGCTTATATTACAGGAAATCTCTCGCATAAATTTGGAATTAAGTCGCATTACCGACGATGCTCAAACTGTGTTGTTGGTACCATCGTAAAACGGCATTTGATATCAAATCAGTAAAATTAGAAATATTAAGTGTAGAAGAGATACTTTTAAGGATCATTTTTCCGACGAAAGACAAAAGGATCAGATTAACTTCAAATGACCACATTAAAGGGGAAAAGTATATTTCTTATTTCATAGTAAGTAGCCTACTATTTTGCTCTTCAGCTTTAGAGATGGCCCTTGTTAACTACGGTAGGTGTAGGGAATTATAGCTGATTTAGATGCAAATATTCTATCCTTCACGTCAACCTTAACAAATAAATATACTCTTTTTTCTCTTCGCCACTTGCTTTAAATTCTGGCCGTGATGGAAATTTAAACGGGATACTACGAAATAGAAAACCTGTCCCACAACAGCGAAAAAATTTTCCAGCACTGTCACCACATTCTCCCAAACATTTATTCACATTGATACAGTTGTTGGGCAATCTACGATGACATCATGGTATACTCATCAAAGAATGTTGGGATCGACATGAATGTGGTTTACCTCCTTCCCACACTATCGTATCCAAACCCATGGCACAAAAAAATGAACTTCATGCAATACTTCAGAAGAATGATGTCCAATAGGGCTTCCCCTCATGGCTCCATGTTACGTTTGCTTCCAGCGTCACATGAATTATCATGACGATACGCGACACTGCGATAGAGCATCGGCAAGCCACATTGTGAACTTCGAAATATGCATCGCTGTGCCACAGGCACAACGGCGATGCCAAGGCAGCATGGAGGCGAGTGAGCGTGCGAAGAATGGTAGGGAAGGGGGAACAGGGAGACCACGAAGGGATGACCTTGTAGGCCACCAATCACAACGCTGCGATGACACCGCTGTCGTCCAGACAGGCCCCACTAATAAACAAACCGCGCGCCCGTTTCCATGGAGATCTACCGCCACTCTCTGACGCTTTCAGGAGCGGCACCTCGAGCAACTCCAGACGAATCCTTTAACACCCAAATTCGCTGCGTGAACCGATTATGTCGTTAAAAAAAAATAGGTATCACAAAGCTGTTAGGCAAGTTAGGCAGGAATTTCGGGCCAGGCGAAGGAGAACTGGGGAACTACAGCAATTAAAGAGGGGAAAGATAGGAGAGAATACGTTCCAGAAAATTGAATTATCTTATTGTTTGCTTTCTGCGTTAAACATATTAAATTCACTTCACCATGACTGTTAAACGCGGACGCTAGGCGTAAACAAAGGCTAAGAGGTCGGAAGAGGTGAAAAGGAATGCTAGAGCAGAACGATGATAGTATACTATAATAGGCAGGATGTGTGAATTTTGTGGTCTTTAAAAGTGTGGGAGAAGCCTATGAAAGACACCGGAAAGAAGAACAAAGCTACCTTAGGATATTCGAAGGCACAATTCCCGTTCCGTGCAAGTTTGAAATGTCTTTCTCTAAATTCTATTATTGAATCAGTAAGAAGACTGTTAATAATCCTGTCTGCTTGCTAAACATGATCACTTTATTAAATTAATAACACAATTTACATATCCACTGTTCTTTATTCTCGTACAACTAGTTTCAACGCATAGGCGTCATCATCAAATGATCACTTTATTTTGATCAGAACGCTCTCTATTTCTTTTTTATCAATTATTTTTGAAATTACATTATATATACCTGTATATTTGAATATAATTATGAATACATTATACAAATAAAAAACCATAAACACAGTAATCAACCCGAAGGTCGGTTTAGTAGGTGATGGTAGAGCTCACCCATGTACCAAGCCCGACGGCATGTGAATATTCACACATCAGGGTAGGGGGGCCAGTTCCTTTCCCTGTGCCGGTTATGGTTTCCCAGGAAGATCCCGAAAAATCAACTAGCTTGGGTGGAGCTGCAGGTGCCCAAAGTGCCGTGCCCGGGAATCGAACCCGGGACCCTCCGGTCAGTAGTCCAACGCTCTACCCACTAGACCACCGCGACCCACATTATACAAATATATATATTATATACATGTAGAAAATCTGCTGACAAGTATCGATATCGTCGAAACCAAATACTTACTTGATGGTTACCGCATTATTTTATCGAGTAAAACTAACTTGTAACTCAATGCCATGTTCCATATTTATTTGGTATACTATATTATTTATTGAGGATTAAATTTTTTCAATTCTACCTATACATAAATACCCCGCGATCCACCAAAAAGTGAGTGCAATCACCGGCTGGGATGGGTAAGGATTAGGGGAGAGGAAGGATGTATAAATGGTAAGGAAATGGGAAAAT